>OY293305.1:76078638-76650481 GCA_958502075.1 Orchestes rusci | reverse complement strand
ATTTTTCTATAAAAAACTCCTCTACATTTTTTTTTTCGTGGAAGAAATAGTTGGTGAATAAGGCGATGAAGAAGACAATGTATGGATTGATTTTGTGTCAAAATCTTATTTTTTTTACAAATATCTCCTGAACTATCAAGTCTACCAAAAATATTTTAAGAGGAAAATTGAAGATAAACAATTTTTCTATAAAAAACTCCTCTACATTTTTTTTTTCCTGGAAGAAATAGTTGGTGAATAAGGCGATGAAGAAGACAATGTATGGATTGATTTTGGTGTCAAAATCTTTATTTTTTTGCAAATATCTCCTGAACTATCAAGTCTAACCAAAAATATCTGAAGAGGAAAATTGAAGATAAACAATTTTTCTATAAAAAACTCCTCTACATTGTTTTTTCGTGGAAGAAATAGTTGGTGAATAAGGCGATGAAGGAAGACAATGTATGGATTGATTTTGGTGTCAAAATCTTATTTTTTTACAAATATCTCCTGAACTATCAAGTCTACCAAAAATATCTTAGAGGAAAATTGAAGATAAACAATTTTTCTATAAAAAACTCCTCTACATTGTTTTTTCGTGGAAGAAATAGTTGGTGAATAAGGCGATGAAGAAGACAATGTATGGATTGATTTTGGTGTCAAAATCTTATTTTTTGCAAATATCTCCTGAACTATCAAGTCTACCAAAAATATCTTAAGAGGAAAATTGAAGATAAACCAATTTTTCTATAAAAAACTCCTCTACATTGTTTTTTCGTGGAAGAAATAGTTGGTGAATAAGGCGATGAAGAAGACAATGTATGGATTGATTTTGGTGTCAAAATCTTATTTTTTTGCAAATATCTCCTGAACTATCAAGTCTACCAAAAATATCTTAAGAGGAAAATTGAAGATAAACAATTTTTCTATAAAAAACTCCTCTACATTGTTTTTTCGTGGAAGAAATAGTTGGTGAATAAGGCGATGAAGAAGACAATGTATGGATTGATTTTGGTGTCAAAATCTTATTTTTTTACAAATATCTCCTGAACTATCAAGTCTACCAAAAATATCTTAAGAGGAAAATTGAAGATAAACAATTTTTCTATAAAAAACTCCTCTACATTGTTTTTTCGTGGAAGAAATAGTTGGTGAATAAGGCGGATGAAGAAGACAATGTATGGATTGATTTTGGTGTCAAATCTTATTTTTTTGCAAATATCTCCTGAACTATCAAGTCTACCAAAAATATCTTAAGAGGAAAATTGAAGATAAACAATTTTTCTATAAAAAACTCCTCTACATTGTTTTTTCGTGGAAGAAATAGTTGGTGAATAAGGCGATGAAGAAGACAATGTATGGATTGATTTTGGTGTCAAAATCTTATTTTTTTACAAATATCTCCTGAACTATCAAGTCTACCAAAAATATCTTAAGAGGAAAATTGAGATAACAATTTTTCTATAAAAAACTCCTCTACATTGTTTTTTCGTGGAAGAAATAGTTGGTGAATAAGGCGATGAAGAAGACAATGTATGGATTGATTTTGGTGTCAAAATCTTATTTTTTTGCAAATATCTCCTGAACTATCAAGTCTACCAAAAATATCTTAAGAGGAAAATTGAAGATAAACAATTTTTCTATAAAAAACTCCTCTACATTGTTTTTTCGTGGAAGAAATAGTTGGTGAATAAGGCGATGAAGAAGACAATGTATGGATTGATTTTGGTGTCAAAATCTTATTTTTTTACAAATATCTCCTGAACTATCAAGTCTACCAAAAATATCTGAAGAGGAAAATTGAAGATAAACAATTTTTCTATAAAAAACTCCTCTACATTGTTTTTTCGTGGAAGAAATAGTTGGTGAATAAGGCGATGAAGAAGACAATGTATGGATTGATTTTGGTGTCAAAATCTTATTTTTTTACAAATATCTCCTGAACTATCAAGTCTACCAAAAATATCTTAAGAGGAAAATTGAAGATAAACAATTTTTCTATAAAAAACTCCTCTACATTGTTTTTTCGTGGAAGAAATAGTTGGTGAATAAGGCGATGAAGAAGACAATGTATGGATTGATTTTGGTGTCAAAATCTTATTTTTTTGCAAATATCTCCTGAACTATCAAGTCTACCAAAAATATCTTAAGAGGAAAATTGAAGATAAACAATTTTTCTATAAAAAACTCCTCTACATTGTTTTTTCGTGGAAGAAATAGTTGGTGAATAAGGCGATGAAGAAGACAATGTATGGATTGATTTTGGTGTCAAAATCTTATTTTTTTGCAAATATCTCCTGAACTATCAAGTCTACCAAAAATATCTTAAGAGGAAAATTGAAGATAAACAATTTTTCTATAAAAAACTCCTCTACATTGTTTTTTCGTGGAAGAAATAGTTGGTGAATAAGGCGATGAAGAAGACAATGTATGGATTGATTTTGGTGTCAAAATCTTATTTTTTTGCAAATATCTCCTGAACTATCAAGTCTACCAAAAATATCTTAAGAGGAAAATTGAAGATAAACAATTTTTCTATAAAAAACTCCTCTACATTGTTTTTTCGTGGAAGAAATAGTTGGTGAATAAGGCGATGAAGAAGACAATGTATGGATTGATTTTGGTGTCAAAATCTTATTTTTTTGCAAATATCTCCTGAACTATCAAGTCTACCAAAAATATCTTAAGAGGAAAATTGAAGATAAACAATTTTTCTATAAAAAACTCCTCTACATTGTTTTTTCGTGGAAGAAATAGTTGGTGAATAAGGCGATGAAGAAGACAATGTATGGATTGATTTTGGTGTCAAAATCTTATTTTTTTGCAAATATCTCCTGAACTATCAAGTCTACCAAAAATATCTTAAGAGGAAAATTGAAGATAAACAATTTTTCTATAAAAAACTCCTCTACATTGTTTTTTCGTGGAAGAAATAGTTGGTGAATAAGGCGATGAAGAAGACAATGTATGGATTGATTTTGGTGTCAAAATCTTATTTTTTTGCAAATATCTCCTGAACTATCAAGTCTACCAAAAATATCTTAAGAGGAAAATTGAAGATAAACAATTTTTCTATAAAAAACTCCTCTACATTGTTTTTTCGTGGAAGAAATAGTTGGTGAATAAGGCGATGAAGAAGACAATGTATGGATTGATTTTGGTGTCAAAATCTTATTTTTTTGCAAATATCTCCTGAACTATCAAGTCTACCAAAAATATCTTAAGAGGAAAATTGAAGATAAACAATTTTTCTATAAAAAACTCCTCTACATTGTTTTTTCGTGGAAGAAATAGTTGGTGAATAAGGCGATGAAGAAGACAATGTATGGATTGATTTTGGTGTCAAAATCTTATTTTTTTGCAAATATCTCCTGAACTATCAAGTCTACCAAAAATATCTTAAGAGGAAAATTGAAGATAAACAATTTTTCTATAAAAAACTCCTCTACATTGTTTTTTCGTGGAAGAAATAGTTGGTGAATAAGGCGATGAAGAAGACAATGTATGGATTGATTTTGGTGTCAAAATCTTATTTTTTTACAAATATCTCCTGAACTATCAAGTCTACCAAAAATATCTTAAGAGGAAAATTGAAGATAAACAATTTTTCTATAAAAAACTCCTCTACATTGTTTTTTCGTGGAAGAAATAGTTGGTGAATAAGGCGATGAAGAAGACAATGTATGGATTGATTTTGGTGTCAAAATCTTATTTTTTTACAAATATCTCCTGAACTATCAAGTCTACCAAAAATATTTTAAGAGGAAAATTGAAGATAAACAATTTTTCTATAAAAAACTCCTCTACATTGTTTTTTCGTGGAAGAAATAGTTGGTGAATAAGGCGATGAAGAAGACAATGTATGGATTGATTTTGGTGTCAAAATCTTATTTTTTTACAAATATCTCCTGAACTATCAAGTCTACCAAAAATATCTTAAGAGGAAAATTGAAGATAAACAATTTTTCTATAAAAAACTCCTCTACATTGTTTTTTCGTGGAAGAAATAGTTGGTGAATAAGGCGATGAAGAAGACAATGTATGGATTGATTTTGGTGTCAAAATCTTATTTTTTTACAAATATCTCCTGAACTATCAAGTCTACCAAAAATATTTTAAGAGGAAAATTGAAGATAAACAATTTTTCTATAAAAAACTCCTCTACATTTTTTTTTCCTGGAAGAAATAGTTGGTGAATAAGGCGATGAAGAAGACAATGTATGGATTGATTTTGGTGTCAAAATCTTATTTTTTTGCAAATATCTCCTGAACTATCAAGTCTACCAAAAATATCTTAAGAGGAAAATTGAAGATAAACAATTTTTCTATAAAAAACTCCTCTACATTGTTTTTTCGTGGAAGAAATAGTTGGTGAATAAGGCGATGAAGAAGACAATGTATGGATTGATTTTGGTGTCAAAATCTTATTTTTTTGCAAATATCTCCTGAACTATCAAGTCTACCAAAAATATCTTAAGAGGAAAATTGAAGATAAACAATTTTTCTATAAAAAACTCCTCTACATTGTTTTTTCGTGGAAGAAATAGTTGGTGAATAAGGCGATGAAGAAGACAATGTATGGATTGATTTTGGTGTCAAAATCTTATTTTTTTGCAAATATCTCCTGAACTATCAAGTCTACCAAAAATATCTTAAGAGGAAAATTGAAGATAAACAATTTTTCTATAAAAAACTCCTCTACATTGTTTTTTCGTGGAAGAAATAGTTGGTGAATAAGGCGATGAAGAAGACAATGTATGGATTGATTTTGGTGTCAAAATCTTATTTTTTTGCAAATATCTCCTGAACTATCAAGTCTACCAAAAATATCTTAAGAGGAAAATTGAAGATAAACAATTTTTCTATAAAAAACTCCTCTACATTGTTTTTTCGTGGAAGAAATAGTTGGTGAATAAGGCGATGAAGAAGACAATGTATGGATTGATTTTGGTGTCAAAATCTTATTTTTTTACAAATATCTCCTGAACTATCAAGTCTACCAAAAATATCTTAAGAGGAAAATTGAAGATAAACAATTTTTCTATAAAAAACTCCTCTACATTGTTTTTTCGTGGAAGAAATAGTTGGTGAATAAGGCGATGAAGAAGACAATGTATGGATTGATTTTGGTGTCAAAATCTTATTTTTTTACAAATATCTCCTGAACTATCAAGTCTACCAAAAATATTTTAAGAGGAAAATTGAAGATAAACAATTTTTCTATAAAAAACTCCTCTACATTTTTTTTTCCTGGAAGAAATAGTTGGTGAATAAGGCGATGAAGAAGACAATGTATGGATTGATTTTGGTGTCAAAATCTTATTTTTTTACAAATATCTCCTGAACTATCAAGTCTACCAAAAATATCTTAAGAGGAAAATTGAAGATAAACAATTTTTCTATAAAAAACTCCTCTACATTGTTTTTTCGTGGAAGAAATAGTTGGTGAATAAGGCGATGAAGAAGACAATGTATGGATTGATTTTGGTGTCAAAATCTTATTTTTTTGCAAATATCTCCTGAACTATCAAGTCTACCAAAAATATCTTAAGAGGAAAATTGAAGATAAACAATTTTTCTATAAAAAACTCCTCTACATTGTTTTTTCGTGGAAGAAATAGTTGGTGAATAAGGCGATGAAGAAGACAATGTATGGATTGATTTTGGTGTCAAAATCTTATTTTTTTGCAAATATCTCCTGAACTATCAAGTCTACCAAAAATATCTTAAGAGGAAAATTGAAGATAAACAATTTTTCTATAAAAAACTCCTCTACATTGTTTTTTCGTGGAAGAAATAGTTGGTGAATAAGGCGATGAAGAAGACAATGTATGGATTGATTTTGGTGTCAACATCTAATTTTTTTGCAAATTTCTCCTGAACTATCAAGTCTACCAAAAATATCTTAAGAGGAAAATTGAAGATAAACAATTTTTCTATAAAAAACTCCTCTACATTGTTTTTTCGTGGAAGAAATAGTTGGTGAATAAGGCGATGAAGAAGACAATGTATGGATTGATTTTGGTGTCAAAATCTTATTTTTTTGCAAATATCTCCTGAACTATCAAGTCTACCAAAAATATCTGAAGAGGAAAATTGAAGATAAACAATTTTTCTATAAAAAACTCCTCTACATTGTTTTTTCGTGGAAGAAATAGTTGGTGAATAAGGCGATGAAGAAGACAATGTATGGATTGATTTTGGTGTCAAAATCTTATTTTTTTACAAATATCTCCTGAACTATCAAGTCTACCAAAAATATCTTAAGAGGAAAATTGAAGATAAACAATTTTTCTATAAAAAACTCCTCTACATTGTTTTTTCGTGGAAGAAATAGTTGGTGAATAAGGCGATGAAGAAGACAATGTATGGATTGATTTTGGTGTCAAAATCTTATTTTTTTGCAAATATCTCCTGAACTATCAAGTCTACCAAAAATATCTTAAGAGGAAAATTGAAGATAAACAATTTTTCTATAAAAAACTCCTCTACATTGTTTTTTCGTGGAAGAAATAGTTGGTGAATAAGGCGATGAAGAAGACAATGTATGGATTGATTTTGGTGTCAAAATCTTATTTTTTTGCAAATATCTCCTGAACTATCAAGTCTACCAAAAATATCTTAAGAGGAAAATTGAAGATAAACAATTTTTCTATAAAAAACTCCTCTACATTGTTTTTTCGTGGAAGAAATAGTTGGTGAATAAGGCGATGAAGAAGACAATGTATGGATTGATTTTGGTGTCAAAATCTTATTTTTTTACAAATATCTCCTGAACTATCAAGTCTACCAAAAATATCTTAAGAGGAAAATTGAAGATAAACAATTTTTCTATAAAAAACTCCTCTACATTTTTTTTTCGTGGAAGAAATAGTTGGTGAATAAGGCGATGAAGAAGACAATGTATGGATTGATTTTGGTGTCAAAATCTTATTTTTTTGCAAATATCTCCTGAACTATCAAGTCTACCAAAAATATCTTAAGAGGAAAATTGAAGATAAACAATTTTTCTATAAAAAACTCCTCTACATTGTTTTTTCGTGGAAGAAATAGTTGGTGAATAAGGCGATGAAGAAGACAATGTATGGATTGATTTTGGTGTCAAAATCTTATTTTTTTGCAAATATCTCCTGAACTATCAAGTCTACCAAAAATATCTTAAGAGGAAAATTGAAGATAAACAATTTTTCTATAAAAAACTCCTCTACATTGTTTTTTCGTGGAAGAAATAGTTGGTGAATAAGGCGATGAAGAAGACAATGTATGGATTGATTTTGGTGTCAAAATCTTATTTTTTTACAAATATCTCCTGAACTATCAAGTCTACCAAAAATATCTTAAGAGGAAAATTGAAGATAAACAATTTTTCTATAAAAAACTCCTCTACATTTTTTTTTCGTGGAAGAAATAGTTGGTGAATAAGGCGATGAAGAAAACAATGTATGGATTGATTTTGGTGTCAACATCTAATTTTTTTGCAAATTTCTCCTGAACTATCAAGTCTACCAAAAATATCTTAAGAGGAAAATTGAAGATAAACAATTTTTTTATAAAAAACTCCTCTACATTTTTTTTTCGTGGAAGAAATAGTTGGTGAATAAGGCGATGAAGAAGACAATGTATGGATTGATTTTGGTGTCAAAATCTTATTTTTTTGCAAATATCTCCTGAACTATCAAGTCTACCAAAAATATCTGAAGAGGAAAATTGAAGATAAACAATTTTTCTATAAAAAACTCCTCTACATTGTTTTTTCGTGGAAGAAATAGTTGGTGAATAAGGCGATGAAGAAGACAATGTATGGATTGATTTTGGTGTCAACATCTAATTTTTTTGCAAATATCTCCTGAACTATCAAGTCTACCAAAAATATCTTAAGAGGAGAATTGAAGATAAACAATTTTTCTATAAAAAACTTCTCTACATTTTTTTCGTTGAAGAAATAGTTGGTGAATAAGGCGATGGAGAAAACAATGTATGGATTGATTTTGGTGTCATCTGATTTTTTTGCAAATATATCCTGAACTATTAAGTTTACCAAAAATATCTAGGGAAAAAAATTGAAAATAAACAGTTGTCTATAAAGAAAACTCGACAACACTTTTTTTCGTGGGAGGAATAGTTTGTGAATAAGGCGATGACAAAAATCCAATCAATGCAGTCCTGACGAACGCATAGGCAAAACATATCCCGATGTACCGGCTACACTTGGATTATTCTTATGAATGATAATGATTGCATTGTGAACACGCCACTGCTCAACCCATCATAATTCTATATTCGCTAGAACGCCGAAATCTTGTCCGACAATGAAACCAAACAAAAGACGAATATTTGTATCGTTTATAAAAACATAGCACCAGCTGTCAAAATCAAGAGCGTTTTGGGTTGATGGAGTTGAACCTGAATTCGGGAACAAGATGTTTAAAGATCTGGGCCAATCTTTTTTTCTATATGCCTTTGTTTGTTTACTGTTCAACCGTCATCACTACAGCCAGTATAATTTTATTACACATTGACGCAAAAATTAAAAAAAAACTATGAACAATGGAAGCTATAATCTGAACAAATCGAATGGTATTGTGCTTTTTCCGATAGGTCATTAGAGCATGTGCCATATGGACTTATACAAAAGGTCATGCGCCACTTTTGGGACTTGAATAGAGGTTGATAATTAGTAATTTGGTGCTCGAAGTTTCACCCCCTCGGTAAAAAAATTGGGGACCACCCCCTTGTTCTGTGTAAGTGGAATGATTTGGTGAAGAGGGCCGTTATGTGAGTCATGAATATTAAATAAAGAGAGATTTTTCAATTTATATGTATACGAAATCAATGTTTTTTAATAATTTTTAAGGTTTTTTCCTTTTTTTTATTGATTACTAGCGGACCCGGCAAATTCCATACTGCCTCATGATCAATAATTTATGTTGTGCTTAATGAATTTGTTTCACAATTTTCTTTTTTTTTTAGTTTTTCCGATGTTTCACCAATCATTCTGTTATTCGGGGCGCAGACATAACAAACATATAAAAAATAATTAGAATCCTCCCAGCGATTTTCCAGGTAGGATATGTTGAACATGTAACAACATTTCTAGCGTACTTTTTTTGAAATGTTCAAACTGAAAACGTATCTATTGTTACAACACTTCAAATCCCAAATAGAACCTACATATCTAATTTGGACAAAGTACTTTGAAAAATAACAAAATTAAGCAAACATAACCTCACATTTTTGAAAAAAAAAATTGATTATATCCCGAATAGAACCTCTATAATCTAATTTGAACTGATTCCTTTGGAAAATTACAAAATTATGCAAATATAACCTCATTTGGACGATTTTTGGTAAATTTCTAAAATCAAACCTCAAATTAAAACCTTCATATCTTATTTGAACAAAATCCTTAGGAAAATAACAAAACTTTTTGAACATAACCTCACTATGTCATTTAAAAAAAAATGTTTTCATCAAATCTCAAATAGAACATACGATATATTATCTGATTTGAACAAAATCCTTTGGAAAGTAACAAATTAGGCAAACATAACCTCACTTGGTCAATTTTTGTTAAATTTCTTGACCAAACCCCAAATTAGAGCCTACATGATTATTTGAACAAAATCTTATGGCAAATTACAAAACTATGCAAACATAACCTCACTATGTATGTGATGTTTCAAACAAATGTTTGATCAAATCCCAAATAGAACCTACATATCTGGTTTGAAAAAAATCGTTTGGAGAATAACAAAGCTATATGCAAACATGACCTCACCATGTCTTTTTTTTTTAATGTTTTGATCAAATCCTAAATAGAACCTACGATATTATTATCTAATTTGAACAAAATCTTTTGGAAAATAACAAAATTAAGCGAACATAACCGCACTTGATCAATTTTTGATCAAACACCAAATTAGAACCTACATAATTATCTGAACAAAATCCATTGGCAAATAATAAAACTATGCAAACATAACCTCACTATGTATGTGATGTTTCAAACAAATGTTTGATCAAATCCCAAATAGAACCTACATATCTGGTTTGAAAAAAATCGTTTGGAAAATAACAAAGCTATATGCAAACATGACCTCACCATGTCATTTTTTTTAAAATGTTTTGATCAAATCCTAAATAGAACCTACGATATTATTATCTAATTTGAACAAAATCTTTTGGAAAATAACAAAATTAAGCGAACATAACCGCACTTGATCAATTTTTGATCAAACACCAAATTAGAACCTACATAATTATCTGAACAAAATCCATTGGCAAATAAGAAGACTATGCAAACATAACCTCACTATGTATGTGATGTTTCAAACAAATGTTTGATCAAATCCCAAATAGAACCTACATATCTGGTTTGAAAAAAATCGTTTGGAGAATAACAAAGCTATATGCAAACATGACCTCACCATGTCATTTTTTTTTAATGTTTTGATCAAATCCTAAATAGAACCTACGATATTATTATCTAATTTGAACAAAATCTTTTGGAAAATAACAAAATTGAGCGAACATAACCGCACTTGATCAATTTTTGATCAAACACCAAATTAGAACCTACATAATTATCTGAACAAAATCCATTGGCAAATAATAAAACTATGCAAACATAACCTCACTATGTATGTGATGTTTCAAACAAATGTTTGATCAAATCCCAAATAGAACCTACATATCTGGTTTGAAAAAAATCGTTTGGAAAATAACAAAGCTATATGCAAACATGACCTCACCATGTCATTTTTTTAAAAATGTTTTGATCAAATCCTAAATAGAACCTACGATATTATTATCTAATTTGAACAAAATCTTTTGGAAAATAACAAAATTAAGCGAACATAACCGCACTTGATCAATTTTTGATCAAACACCAAATTAGAACCTACATAATTATCTGAACAAAATCCATTGGCAAATAAGAAGACTATGCAAACATAACCTCACTATGTATGTGATGTTTCAAACAAATGTTTGATCAAATCCCAAATAGAACCTACATATCTGGTTTGAAAAAAATCGTTTGGAGAATAACAAAGCTATATGCAAACATGACCTCACCATGTCATTTTTTTTTTAATGTTTTGATCAAATCCTAAATAGAACCTACGATATTATTATCTAATTTGAACAAAATCTTTTGGAAAATAACAAAATTGAGCGAACATAACCGCACTTGATCAATTTTTGATCAAACACCAAATTAGAACCTACATAATTATCTGAACAAAATCCATTGGCAAATAATAAAACTATGCAAACATAACCTCACTATGTATGTGATGTTTCAAACAAATGTTTGATCAAATCCCAAATAGAACCTACATATCTGGTTTGAAAAAAATCGTTTGGAAAATAACAAAGCTATATGCAAACATGACCTCACCATGTCATTTTTTTAAAAATGTTTTGATCAAATCCTAAATAGAACCTACGATATTATTATCTAATTTGAACAAAATCTTTTGGAAAATAACAAAATTAAGCGAACATAACCGCACTTGATCAATTTTTGATCAAACACCAAATTAGAACCTACATAATTATCTGAACAAAATCCATTGGCAAATAAGAAGACTATGCAAACATAACCTCACTATGTATGTGATGTTTCAAACAAATGTTTGATCAAATCCCAAATAGAACCTACATATCTGGTTTGAAAAAAATCGTTTGGAGAATAACAAAGCTATATGCAAACATGACCTCACCATGTCATTTTTTTTTTAATGTTTTGATCAAATCCTAAATAGAACCTACGATATTATTATCTAATTTGAACAAAATCTTTTGGAAAATAACAAAATTGAGCGAACATAACCGCACTTGATCAATTTTTGATCAAACACCAAATTAGAACCTACATAATTATCTGAACAAAATCCATTGGCAAATAATAAAACTATGCAAACATAACCTCACTATGTATGTGATGTTTCAAACAAATGTTTGATCAAATCCCAAATAGAACCTACATATCTGGTTTGAAAAAAATCGTTTGGAGAATAACAAAGCTATATGCAAACATGACCTCACCATGTCATTTTTTTTTTAATGTTTTGATCAAATCCTAAATAGAACCCACGATATTATTATCTAATTTGAACAAAATCTTTTGGAAAATAACAAAATTAAGCGAACATAACCGCACTTGATCAATTTTTGATCAAACACCAAATTAGAACCTACATAATTATCTGAACAAAATCCATTGGCAAATAAGAAGACTATGCAAACATAACCTCACTATGTATGTGATGTTTCAAACAAATGTTTGATCAAATCCCAAATAGAACCTACATATCTGGTTTGAAAAAAATCGTTTGGAGAATAACAAAGCTATATGCAAACATGACCTCACCATGTCATTTTTTTTTTAATGTTTTGATCAAATCCTAAATGGAACCTACGATATTATTATCTAATTTGAACAAAATCTTTTGGAAAATAACAAAATTGAGCGAACATAACCGCACTTGATCAATTTTTGATCAAACACCAAATTAGAACCTACATAATTATCTGAACAAAATCCATTGGCAAATAATAAAACTATGCAAACATAACCTCACTATGTATGTGATGTTTCAAACAAATGTTTGATCAAATCCCAAATAGAACCTACATATCTGGTTTGAAAAAAATCGTTTGGAGAATAACAAAGCTATATGCAAACATGACCTCACCATGTCATTTTTTTCAATGTTTTGATCAAATCCTAAATAGAACCTACGATATTATTATCTAATTTGAACAAAATCTTTTGGAAAATAACAAAATTAAGCAAACATAACCGCACTTGATCAATTTTTGATCAAACACCAAATTAGAACCTACATAATTATTTGAACAAAATCCATTGGCGAATAATAAAACTATGCAAACATAACCTCACTATGTCAAAGAAAGGGAAGTTGTGTTTTCGTGTTCTCAAGGGAAATTTTCCAATTTTTCTTTTCATAACATCACTCATATTTCAAAGAACATTTAAAAAAAAAACACTCAAATTGCTTCAGCCGTTCTCAAGTGATAGAGTGACTAAGAAAAACGGGATTCAAATTTATATATTGGATAAGATAAAAGCCTGGATAGAATCAGCATCAGCACTGGTTTAGTTTTATGTTTACGTTCACCGAATGCACCTACTTTTAACATTATGGCAACGTTGCTTTAT
Organism: Orchestes rusci; assembly: GCA_958502075.1. Taxonomy (NCBI): domain Eukaryota; kingdom Metazoa; phylum Arthropoda; class Insecta; order Coleoptera; family Curculionidae; genus Orchestes; species Orchestes rusci. The sequence goes on along the minus strand of OY293305.1, from coordinate 76,637,313 downwards.
CAGTCCTGACCTATGATTCTGTTTTAGTTTAAATTTTTGTATGGACGTAGAATAAACTCTGAAAATGAATTGGACTCGCATTAACTGGTAGATATTCTAACTGACGCACACAACATTCCTTTATGGGAAAAAATAGAAATACTCTTCTCTCATAATGCCATTTTTGTCTTGATATCGAAAATGGCCGCCACTGCTAAGCTGTAGAGTTTAGAGTCTCTGTCATTTCTCAGGTCTATGATTTGAATTGACATCAATATCATTAGGTGAGTTCGAGGATACGCTCTTCGTGCTCAGAGTGTTTAGAGCGGAAACTCGAACGCGCCTATTGAATTTACTCACATCCCCCATGAAAAGTTCTGTTTTCAGGTTTTTTCGGGGGATTTTCCAGCTTTTCTCGCCATAAAAACAATCCCAAGACTTTAAGGGACAATTCAAAAAAAAAATGACTCAAATTGCCCCAGCCGTTCTCAAGTTATGGATCTTCCAGAAGAAATCGGTACTCATTTTTATATATTAAGATTTTTACTTTTGATTGATTTTCTTGTACAGGTTTTGATTTTTTTTTTCCAATTTAATGTACTTTGATCTTTTTTATTGAGTAGTTGTGTGACTTCACCGGTAATTTTGTGTTGTTGTGTCTAGATTGTTCGTTTTCTATTTTTGTTTTTGCTCCCTATCATTTTTTTTTCATCTTATATTAGTTCTACTTTTTATCAGTTTTTTCTTACATATTCTCAAAAAATGTTCAACGATTGTACAGGGTAGTAATTAGTGATTCACGGCTTGACTTGATTTTCAAGCTACTTGACTTGACTTGACTTGAAATCAAGTCAATCTCAAGTCAAGTATCTGTTTTTGGAATTCAAGTCAAGTCAAGTAGTTAGACATCAAGTAGCTTGACGATCAAGCCCAAAATATTCAAGCTACTTGAGTTTGATTTCAAATATGTACATTTCATAACAATAATCTGCCCAAACGTAAAAAGAATAAAAATCTGAGTACAAAAAAAAAGCAAAATATAAAAAAACAAACGGACATACTTTGTTGAATAATAAATAATAAAACAACAAAACGAAATGATGTAATAATACAAAAAAACAAAAATGAATGCAGTAAATTATTATTGTTGTTTTCGCGGCAGGCCGGCAGGTAAGCTTCTTAAGCTACGTTCCTGACAATCCTGACAGTTGACAGTAGTGACATTGGCAGGAATGACGCATATCACCGCATCGATCGGAATCAACATTGCCAAGCTGCATAATTGTCTCAAGTTTTCGGTTTAATGCCCTACCAGCTATACAGCTAGGATTTAAATGTAGCAGAGCTTACAGCTTGTCATTTTTCTACCGGGCGTTGACTTCGACCATGGAAAGCTATCAAATTGAAACTAAGCAGAATCAAACTGATTCCTATATCTTGATACTTGAAAAAATCGAAATTAATATTATCTGGCAGAAATAATAAGATGCTTTGGTCAGTCAGTCATAATGATAATTATTGCTTAATTATTAGAATAATCATAAGAATTATTATTATTATGTACATTTTAGATAAAAAGTGGAAAAATACGTAAGTACCACGAAAACGAATTTGATATGTGATGATACATTATACTTATTCACTTATTCGAATGTGTACTTAGTTCAAAGATTCTGGAATAAACCTTATAATGTGTGCCTCATTTTTTGCGCAGTTGTTGATGCAAATTTATAAATGAATTGACTTACTAATTATTCTTAATCCTAATAAAAAAATCCTCAAAATAGTTATATTTCGTCTACATAATATTAAATTGTTTTTATTGTGTGAATATGTAAGTATGTACGGTACCTATGTAGGTATAATATGTAATTTGATTCTGATTAGTTTCAATTTGAAATTATTTTTTCTTAATTTGAATTCATCAAATCTTAATTCGAAGTTGAAGAGGTCGGTATAGATGTTTCCACAAGTGCCTGCTTGCTGTAAGCTCAGTGAATCTCCTGTGTACATTTCACGTTATCAAGTATCAAGTAGCTTGATTTCAAGTCAAGTAGTTCTGACTGTAAATCAAGTCAAGTCAAGTAAAAATTTTTGAAATGCTTGAGTTTTCATGTCAAGTCAAGTATCTAAGAAAATAGTCAAGCTACTTGGCTTGATGAATCCCTAGTAGTAATGTGCCCAAGAGAAAATACTAGAAACATATTTCAAGCTTCTAGGATGGCCGCAAGGAGGCGTAAGGGTACTGATGTCATCTGTGAAAACAGAAAATCGACATATTTTCAGAATTTTCCCCATTGAACTACCAGAAGAATATGAAAACAGATTTGGGACGGTATTCTCTAAAAAACTGCCCACTGACACTTCTTCCTATCAAGTTAAATAAGACAAGTACTTGATGGTACTAAATTGCCTATAACTTAAAAATTCCTTGACCGCTTTGACTGTTCTTTGGCTGTGCATGTAGATACTTGAGATCGATTCTACTCGCTTTTAATCACACAACATACATTGATACAGTGATTTTTGGAAAAAACTAAATCAGCCCAAATGATGTTTTAATCTTTCCACAAAACCATGCTGACCATTCCTCAATGTCACTTCAATAAACCCAATTGTACTGTTCAATGGTCTGAGAAAATCTAGATTTCACATTAAGCAAAATTAGAACCCATGAACGACAGTGAAAACTGGTTCGACAACCACAATAACCCATGCAACATGTTGCACATTGATATTAGTGATCTTCCGCTCATATTGTGTGGAAATGTGTCGAAAATGTTACCAAGATTAATGAACGAGTACATTACGGTGTAATGTGTATTGAAGGTTTATGGTTAACGGTATCAAAAGCACAAGAAGTCCCAGATGGAGTTTTTTGGTTTGCACTGATAGCGGAACATTGAGCTAATGGATTTTTTTTTATTTGTATTGATGGCTTTGACGTTGATTGTGTTCCAGATATTTTGAGCGTCTAATGGAGGGAAGTGATTCGTCTGATTGATGGTTTTAGAAATCTTGAGCTTTTGCGGAAGCATGTAATTTCAGGGGAGGAACTCAATAATGCTGATGTAGTTTCCACGTGAGTAGCTCAATATAGCTGTTTTCGCTATACAGGGTGTTTCATCAATATTGCGAAAAAAGTCAGGGTGAGTTTCCCCATTTAAAAATAATGAGAAAATTCATATAAAGGTGTGTCCGGAAATGCTTCGTTACAGAGCTACAGGGTGTTGAAGTTTTATTTTTATTTTTGTTTTTTCTAAATAATATTTGAACCAATGTCTATATTTTCATAAAATCGGTATTTGAGGGTTCCTTTTTATGCGGAATTCGAATTTTGTCTCAGTTTGGCTCTAACTTGTAGAGGGCGCCACCTACTGATTACTGATTACTGAAGTACAGGCGCTACAAGTTTCGGGCAACGGGCGCCACCTACACTCATTTGTTTTGACATGTACAGCCATAACTTTTTTGGACGTAACCGTATGACATATTTGAGTGAAAAACATATTTCTCCTTTATTTTTATGCAAAAAAGGCATACTTGATAGAAGTCGCTACGTGCCACCATTTTCGAGATATTTAGATTTGAAATAATGAATACATTTGATAATGAAACTATGGCCGAGCATTGTGTTTCATTGAAAGTGCCAAAAATACAGGATTAGTTTCCTCACTTAAAAATAAAAAGAAAATTTCATATAAAGATGTGTCCGGAAATGCTTCGTTACAGAGCTACAGGGTGTTAAAGTTATTATTTATTTATTTTCAGTTTTTTTATTTGTTTTGCATTAATGCGTAATATGTTATAACTTCTAGCAGGCTTCCTTCGCCATAATTTCAAAATTCCATGTATTAATTATTTCAAATCCAAATATCTCGAAAATGGTTCCACGTAGCGACTTCTAACAAGTATACATTTTTTGCATAAAAATAAAGGAGAAATATGTTTTTTCACTCAAATATGTCATACGGTTACGTCCAAGAAAGTTATGGCTGTACATGTCAGGACAAATGAGTGTAGGTGGCGCCCTCTACAAGTTAGAGCCAAACTGAGATAAAATTCGAATTGCGCATAAAAAGAAACCCTCAAATACCGATTTTTATGGAAATATAGACATTGGTTCAAATATTATTTAGAAGAAACAAAAATAAAAATAAAACTTGAACACCCTGTAGCTCTGTAACGAAGCATTTCCGGACACACCTTTATATGAAGTTTTCTTATTATTTTTAAGTGAGGAAACTCACCTTGATTTTTTTCGCAATATTAATGAAACACCCTGTATACACAGTGTTCAATAAAAAATACTAGAGTAACTGATGGACGTTGAAGATTGTTGTGTTCCATAACTCCATCCATACGAGGGTGGACAAAATCCATTATACACCTTGTATAAAGGCATAAAATATAATACTAGATGATATTTTCCATGGTCCTTTATGGAAATATACACAGTGTTCAATATAAAATATCACTGGACGCTAAAGTTTGTAGTTTTAAAAATTCATACAAGTGCATCGACAAAATTCATTGTACACTGTGTGTATATAGAGACAATAAAAGTCTATAAATCATGTATTTCTGAAAACTACATGAAATTTTATATCGGCCTGTATTGAAATACAGGGTGCGCCAAGGTAAGTGGCCTAGGAAAATAAAGCGATTGGGATTCTGAAAATTTTTAGGGAGAGATTTTCGATGATGGTTTTTTCAAATGAAATGATTGTGACGTTGCCCGACTTCTGGTTATACCGGAAGTAAGTGTCAACTCGCTTGTTTCAAATGGAACACCCTATATATTGTTGCATTTTTGGATTCGACGTGAAATTCTAGGCAGATTTGTTGTATGATGTCCTATACCTGAGTATGAGCGTTTTTGAAATATTTGAGTTTTTATGTCAAAAATGACGTTTGTAGGCTCCTTCATTATTTAATTTGTATTGGATTTCTTGTTGGAAGGGAACTACTTTTTTCACAACATTTTAAAAACTATTGCAGAGTGGACCAAAAATAAGGTCAACATTTATATTGAGACAACTGTCAAAAATCAATTTTTTAAAATAGAGCCACCGAATTTTGATCATTTTTTCTTATTGAGCATTGAAAATAAAGGTGAGTTTGTTTAAGATTGTCCATTCCAGAAATTCTCATTTTTTCATTTTTTTTTAAATTTTTGGTATGGACCTGTCAAATCTCATACAAACTCACCTTTATTTCAATGCTCAAAAAAATAAAATTGTAAAAATTGAGGGTTTCCATTTGAAAAAATTGATTTTTGGTAGTTTCAGAATCCCGTAAGAAAGGACAAAAAATGACATTTTATGAAAGCAGCTCAAAAATAGTCACAGATATCCTGTGAAAATTCCGTAAAAAAATTGAAATTCCGTAAGCACACGTAATTTCGTAATAATTTGTAAAACGAACGAAAAACTCCGCAAAAAATTGTCGAAATCCAATGAAAATTCGTTATATAATCGTAAATCATCAAAATTTCGTAAAAACGTTTTTTTTTTTAGGTTTTGTAAAAAAAAACTGCCGGAATTTCATGAAAAATGTTGAAAACTTGTAAGAAAGGATTATATTATTATTTAAAAAAACACGATACCTATGAAAAAGAGTTTTAATAAAAAAAACCATTTAAATGAAAAAAAATGGATTTTTTTGAATTAATAAAAAAACAAAAAAAAGAAACACTGCTTAAAACATAAGGCGTATAGTTTTGTCAAAATTCTGAGAATTTATTGAAAATAGTAGTATGTAATATTGTAAAAAATGTCGAAATTACGTGAAAAAATATTGTGGATTCGTTAAAAAAAAACGTGGAAATAACGTAAAAAAAATCCGTAAGAACACGAAATAAACGTAAAATTCACTGAACATGGTCGGAATTCAATAAAAAAATTAGTGAAATAGTCGCAGAAATATCATAATTTTGTACAAAATGATCGCAATATCATTAAAACAACACGATAATTCCTTGAAAATATTTGGAATGCATGAAGAAAATGGCAATTTCGTAACCCCACGTAAAAATAGTCGAAAAAGATTGAAATGTCGTGAAAAATCTCGAAATTAAGTACGTGGGAAGCTGAAATTTTGTAAAACCAACGTAAAATTTCTTTAAAAAAAAAAAAGACAATAATTCAGAACTCGGTAAAAACACGTAATTTCATGATAATTTACAAATTAATCGCGAAAATACAAAAAATGGTCTGAATTCAATACAAATTTTTGGGCTTTCAACTTGGTTCAGATTTGAGTAAGCTTGGGTTTGGTCTGGGGTTCTTTTGGGTCAATGGGAGGTCGGTAAATTTCCAACAATTTGGTAAAAATTCAACTGAATTATTAAAAAAAAATTGATTTAAAAAAAACTTTGCCACCCTGTATCATAGAAACGATGCATTTTAGGACATATGTTTATTGGAACTTTTTTTCTTGGTATGACCTCAGGAATCAATCCTTTCACTTTTGCCCAATGTTTTTTGAACACCCTGTATAATATTAATATAATAAAAAATGATCCGACAATATAAAATTAACGAAAAATAAAAAATAATGGAAAAGGTTGAATGAGACCGCCCACTGCAAAAAAACAATTAAAAAAAACGTGTTTACTTGTTATTGTTTTCCTATTGAGATGATTAATATCTACAGGGTGTCCAATCTGAAGTGTCCTATCCCTGTAACATTTTTATTTATTAACCGATTTTCATTTTTTTTTTGTTTGGTCTCGTCAAACACTTTTTGAACATTATACCAAATCAGTTCCAGGGACGTACTTTTGGGTGATTATGGGGGTTAAAAGTGGGTCAAATGTCAGAAAATTGTATTAGGGGATTTTTTTGAAAAAAACTGACAACGGAATCTCAATCAGAATGACCAAAAACCTTTCCCTGTTCACCTAAAAAAAAAAAAAATGTTACTGTTCTGGTTATTTTTTTTTTAATTTGTTAATCTAATACTTATACTGCTCATCGAGTCTTTCTGTACGGTCTTATTAATACGATGTTAATAAAATCCCAGAACGTGTGTTTTAAACAAAAAATCATCGATACGATACTTCAGAGTGGACACACCGTATATCAAATCTCACATTTATATATTTTATCTAACGCATGATAGTTATAGGTGTCATTATTGATGTCATTTTGGACAAGTAATAGTGTGTTATAATCCATAACTCACTAGTCACTAGTTAGTATGGTTTATAACTCACGTTCCCGTGGCACACCAAACAAACAATAACCTATTTTGACCAAAATATAAACATGTCACTGTCTAGTCATTCTGTCACTTATATTTAATATTATCTCATAAAAAAATGATTTCCTCCATTTGTTGGATGAAACATTGTATGGCACTCGTGCGTTATATTTGATTTGAGAATTAATACCACGCGGCCTAACGGCCAAATCTTCCTCGCGTGACTTATTTTCAACACAACGCACTAGTACCATAAATAACTATTTCACTGATGCGTATTTCAATAATTCAAATCAAAAGAGTGACCATATTTTGAGCTTTTTCTCTACTTTTGACATCAAATTTCATTTTGGACTCGCATTTTTTGAGTTTCATTCTTCTCAGTTCATTTTTATTTTTATCCAATACTTATTTATTGTATTGCGAATTTAGTTTTATTAACATGAATAACAACAAAAGTTGATGAAATTCTTCAGAACAAAGGGAAAAAAACACCATCAATAAAAAAAACTAAATGAAAGATAAAAGTGTGGTAAAAAAAAAATCAGGTAAACTTTATACACAGAATTACTAATAATCTTGAAAAAAAACATCTTTAGTATGGCACGAGTAAAATGGTCTTCTAATGAAAACTGCTATGAATAATTACAAACGAAAACTATAAGGTAAAGGAGCAATAATAATAATATTAATATATAATAGTGAAAAGAAAACTCATATAGATGAAGGTGAAGAAAATAATCTTTAATCCCTTATCAAACACAGATTACCCCCTCAATTAACATAAATAAAAAATACAATTCTAACCGTTAAATCACCCGCCCCAATTTTGATTTTATCGAAATATTATGCAAATATATTCCAAAAAACATCGGATTTTTTGAGGGTGAGTCGAAAAATAGTCCATGCACGAATCCTAAATAGCTCCGTTTAACGCTCCAGCAATTATGACAAATCATTGTTTTCAAAAATTAGGTGAATTCAAAATAGCCCTTGTTTTTACAAATAAATTTTTTTAAAGTGGAACTATTCTCTCTACAACGGGTTTTATGGTATTCAAATTTAAAAAAAGGACGCTTCAATTTCGGGGAGACCACAGTCAACTTGACCGGTAATCAACAGAGTTGTGCAGGTCAAAAAAAAATTGGAAATGTCATATGGGGGCTTCTGTTTGAGATATTATTGTGTAGTTTGTCCCGGGTCAACTTGATTTGTATAAATTATGCGTATAACAAGAGTATGGAAAGAAGTGACTGATGGGGATTTGTGATTTTTGACGTTCGTTTTTTTCTAGGTACAAAAAAGTGGTCGTAAGACGGAACGGATTTTCAAAATTCAATAATTTTATATAGAAACATTTGTTCAGTAATGGCATAGTTTAATTTTTCAGGAAATTTGAAATTACAGAAATTGATCTTCTCTCTTTATGAATGTTTACGATTTTTTATCTCAATTTTTTTTAAAAATTTTCGATTTTTAAAACTGCGTTTTTCTTCATGACTGTTTGCGATTTTTCATCCTCAAAAATAGTTGCCACAATCCAAAATCCAAACAACACTTTCAATCTTCCCAAATTATTTAAACGATATAAGGTTTCACTGAATAGACCGATTTCAATATATTTTGCGTCATTTAAAAAAAAATTCGATGTTCTTTTTTTTTAAACATTCTCGCGACTCTTTATTTTTAAAAATGCTGCCAAAATCCAATCAAAATTTTTAATCTTCTCAAATTATTTAAAACGGTATTACTTTTCACTGAATTGACCAATATTGATGAACTTTGCGTCATTTTAAAGGGGGTTTCATTTTCTTTATTCTTGAATTTTTGCTTTTCTTTATCTTTAAAAATGTTGCCAAAATCTAATGAACATTTTCATTTTTACAAATTATTTGAAACGGTATAATGTTTCATTTAATTGATCGAATTCAATAAAATTTGTGTCATTTAAAGGATAATTTAATGTTTTTTATTTTTGGATTTTTCCGATTCTTTATCTTCAAAAATTTTGCCAAAATCTAATTTCCATTTTCAATTTTCCCAAATCACTTGAAACGGTATAATGTCTCATTTAATTGATCGATTTCAATAAAATTTGTGTCATTTAAAGGATAATTTAATGTTTTTTATTTTTGGATTTTTCCGATTCTTTATCTTCAAAAATTTTGCCAAAATCTAATCAACATTTTCATTTTTCCAAATTATTTGAAACAGTATAATGTTTCATTTGATTGATCGATTTCAATAAAATTTGTGTCATTTTAAGGATAATTTAATGTTTTTTATTTTTGGATTTTCCGATTCTTTATCTTCAAAAATTTTGCCAAAATCTAATTTCCATTTTCAATTTTCCCAAATCACTTGAAACGGTATATAAGGTATATTGTCTCATTTAATTGATCGATTTCAATAAAATTTGTGTCATTTTAAGGATAATTTAATGTTTTTTATTTTTGGATTTTCCGATTCTTTATCTTCAAAAATTTTGCCAAAATCTAATTTCCATTTTCAATTTTCCCAAATCACTTCCCAACTAACACAGATTGTGCCTTAATAAACCAAAATGCTATATAACTGATATATTAGGGTCCATCAATATACAATTTTATCATTTAGTGACGTTAGTTAAGACAAAATACTCTCAGAGACAAAAAAGTGTTATAATCATGTAATATAGCTCTCTACAAAACCATTTAATAAATCTTTTATAAAACGGAAGAAATTGAATTCTTATAGCATACTATAGTACCAATGTTATAAGAGTAATTACTCTCTTAGTCTAATTTGTTGTATTATTGGTTCATTATTGTTTTGCAAAGAACTTATAAGAGGGTTACAAAATATTTTTATTAGAGATTTATTATATTATCATATAGCTATCTCTAATAAAACAGTTAACTCGCAAAAGTATTTAAGGCTGTATTGGCTTAAGAGAATATCTTATAAAAATGTTTTATAGGATGCTTGATCTAGAACGTACAAAACAGCACTATAAAACCAATATAAAACACTTACAAAATAAAAATGGACACAAAATAGCAACACTGTCTTATAGTTTATCCCAACTAACACAGATTGTGCCTTATCAAACTAAAATGCTAAATAACTGATTTATTAGGGTACTTCAATAACAATTGTATCATTTAGTGGCGGTAGTTGGCACAAAATACTCTCAGAGACAAAAAAGTGTTATAATCATGTAATATAGCTCTCTAGAAGACCATTTTATAAGCCTTTCACAAAACAAAAGAAATTGAATTCTTATAGCATATTATAGCACCAATTTTATAAGAGGAATCACTCTCAAGTCTAATTTGTTGTATTATTGGTTTATTAAGGTTTCATAGAGAACTTTATGAGATCGTTACAAAATATTTTTATTAGAGATTTATTATTTTATCGTTAAGTCGCAAACGTATTTAAATCTGAATTGGCTTACGAGAATATCTTATAGAAATGTTTTATAGAATACTTGAATTTGATCGTACAAGACAGCACTATAAAACAAATAAAATAAAAATGGGCACGAAATAGCAACATTGTCTTGCCTAAAGATCCCCACCCCGTTTGCGATCATACAGTGAAATTCGCGTCTTCTTTTCCATTTATTTAGTATATTTTTGGGTATTTTGGAAAAATGTATTCGTTGGTGACTTTTAAATAATGTCTTGAATATGTATATAGGATTTCAAGTCATTTGAAAATGTATGCAAATTGTCCAATACCTATATAACAAATTTGTCGCAACAAGCACAGTTATAAGAGTTCGCCATATTTGGTAGGCGAACTTTGTCGGTCATTTTTTAGGTTTAGGAAAAAAACCAAATATTTATCAAGGAAATACGATAATAAGAACGTCATTATAAGAAAAACATTGTAAATATCAGACAATTATTATTTAATAGAGTAGTTTTTGTTTGTAATTAAGATCTTGAGGTTATGAAATTTAAAATATCAGGATAAAAAGTCTTGAATTGCCTCAAAATGCAGGCGCATGAAAATTTAGTTCATAATATACCCATATATTAACAGTAAAATCAAATTCGCAAGTCAAATCAACATATTATCATGCTTGAATTTACAATATTTTGCAATATGCTACTTGTCTAATAGTAGGATAGACTCCATTAATTTTTCGTCATTCACAGTTGATATTCTTTTACAACAATTCTGATTTATTCTGCTCTGAACATACACAAAATTGCAGTGTAAATGCCGCGAATATATCAACAACAAAATATATTTATAACTGTTTTATAAATGTGTAACTTGGAACAATTCACTCTTATAAGAGCTCTATAGCAGTAGTAAAGTAGCTTTATAGTTGTTACCTAGAACCCCTATAAACATTTTAATACGACAAAAATATTTTATAAAGTGGTCCTTTTTCGTGTTTATAAGTGTGTTATTAATGGCTATGAAATGATTATAAAAATATTTTTACGAGCAAAATGTTTTACGAAACTGTTATATAACGGTCTATAGAATACTTATAAACATATTTGTGTTACTTGGGTTGAAACGGTATATAAGGTATATTGTCTCATTTAATTGATCGATTTCAATAAAATTTGTGTCATTTTAAGGATAATTTAATGTTTTTTATTTTTGGATTTTCCGATTCTTTATCTTCAAAAATTTTGCCAAAATCTAATTTCCATTTTCAATTTTCCCAAATCACTTGAAACGGTATATAAGGTATATTGTCTCATTTAATTGATCGATTTCAATAAAATTTGTGTCATTTTAAGGATAATTTAATGTTTTTTATTTTTGGATTTTCCGATTCTTTATCTTCAAAAATTTTGCCAAAATCTAATTTCCATTTTCAATTTTCCCAAATCACTTGAAACGGTATATTGTCTCATTTAACTGACCAATTTCAATAAACTTTGCGTAACTTTAAAGGGAATTTGATATGTTTTCTTTATGAATTTTGTGAGACCTTCAAAAATTTTGCCAAAATCCAATTTTTTCATTTTTTTTTTTTCAATTTATTTAAAACGATTTACGTTTTACCGAATTGAACGATTTGAATAAACTTTGCGTCATTTTAAGGAGAATTTGATGTTTTTTCTTCGTGAATTTTTTCGATTCTTTATCTTCAAAAGTGTTGCCAAAATCTAATCAACGTTTTTGATTTTTCCAAATTATTTAAAACGATGTACATGAATTTTTTGTGATTCTGTATATCTGTCAAAATTTTGCCAAAATCCAAAAATATCAAAATTAAAAATATTTTTTTAAAATATTCTTTAAAACGGTATGAAGTTTCACTGAATTGACCGATTTCAATTAACTTTGCGTAATTTTGAAGGAATTATGTATCTTCTTTTTTCATGAATTTTTGGGATTCTTGAACATTAAAATAATAATAATAATAATAATAATAATGCGTTTATTTAGCAAATTTGCTATAAAAGAACATTGAAAATAAGTATAGACAAAATATAATATATCTGTAAATAAGTGATATATAAAAACAAATACATAAATACAATCAATAAAATAAAATCAATGGAAACATTTTTAAAATCGTTCTAAAATATATTGGCGGACAGTTCTCTTGAAAACGATCACATTATCACAGTCTTTGATTGTTGTTGGTAAACGGTTGAATTCCATTATCCCTTTGTAAAACAAAGTAAAACAAAATCTTCGCCTATATCAGGAATTTTCATTTTTTCAACATTTCCAATTTTTCTCAAATGTGTTTTCTTTAACCGATTTTAATGAATTTAATCTGATCTTCTTTCTTCGTTTTTTGTCTTTACAAATTTTGACTTAATCCAAAATTGGTTGATTTTAATGGATTTTGCGCTATTCAACATAAAATTTGATCTAATTCTTTAATACATTTTTGTGATTTTTTTATCTTTGCACATTTTAATAAGATGAGATTTTACAACATTGTCAATTATCCTAAAAACCTCAGAACAGTTGCATATTTTTTTCAGCGCAAAAGAATAAAGACTATTATCATCCTTCCGAACAATCACAGCTTTTCGGTACGACCCTGTATATATTACATTTCAAAGAAGAATAAATAATTCCTTTGTAATTTGTACGTCAAAAAGGCACCTATACATGTTAAAAGTTGATACGAGCAACCGTTTTCAAGATTTGGATTTAAAAAAAAAAAAAAAAAAAATTGACAGTACGTGATTTTTTTTATTGCAAAATGTACAAATAAAAACTGAACAAAATGCATTTAATTTTCAATAAAATCATTGTTATTGAATCATGTTTAACATAAACAAGGTTTTATAGTTTTTAAAAATTCCACCATTTACTTTTTTAAGCACAATGGAAAAATTAAATAAAAACTTTAAAACCCTGTATTTCGAAAACAAAGGCCTTGTGGACCCTTATTTATACAGTGAGGACATAAAGTCCGTTCTTCCCCATCTTACTTTTGAACCGCTAGGTATAATTGAACAAAATTTGGATGGATTGACAGCTCAAAATGTCAAAATGACAGCTGAGCGCCATTTTATTTATTTCTTCAAATGGAAGGAGAGTCGAGTGATACCTCATTTTAAAGGTCTTTTGATTCTGTAATCAACCCTAGATTTTGAAAGCATTTGGTCCAACGCTTTTCATTTTTTTGATCAATAATTATTTCCAAAATTTTTTTTTTATTCGGTATTTTCAGGTATCTATAGTGAATATTGTCGTTGCCATGGTTTCTAAATATTTGACATTTCAAAACGTTTCTCTATTTTCGAATTTGTCTTCCAACGAACGACCCATTTTGATATTGAAACTTTTAGACAAAAATAACCGGATAAAAAAAATATTTTTGAAATAATTATTGATTGAGAAAATAAAAACCGTTGCAAATGCTTTCAAAATCTAGGGTTCAATAGAGAATGAAAAGATCTTTAAAATGAGGTATCACTCGACGCCCTTTTCCATGTAAAAAAAGTTTCAAAATGGCGTTCAGCTGTCATTTTGATATTTCGAGCTGTCATTTTTTTTTCAAAAAATGGAGAAATTGCTCTCGTACTACACATCCAAATTTTGTTCAATTATTCCTAGCGGTTCAAAACTTAGAGGGGGGAACGAACTTTATGTCCTCACTGTATAAACTTGTGTGTATTTAAATACATATCCTAACAACAAACTTAAGCTTTTATTATAAAACTATAAAAAACGCGGGTCTATCGCATAAATAAATTGATAACGAGATCGATTAATGTCAACCACGCCGTAAAAATTATCATTCGGTTGTGCTGTCTTATGCAATTTGTAAACTGGGTCAGATATTTTTGGTGATTTTTTTAATCACATTTATATATACAGGGGGCGTAGCTCAGATGGTAGAGCGCTCGCTTAGCATGCGAGAGGTACCGGGATCGATACCCGGCGCCTCCAAATTTTTCTAATTTTTTACATGTCCATTGTACGTACATTGGACGTCCTTGTGCTGTCAATCAAGATAATGATAATGTATTATAAGAATGCAACCGGAAACCGGTATCGAAACAATTAATTACAGTTACGGTTGATATATATGACCTATGTATCGTCACATTATTTATCAGAACCGAGGATATTACGTTTTATTGTTAAAGTTGATATGAGTCCAATTCAATAATAATAATTACTCACAATCATTAGTCAAGCTTGTGATTGAACGTTTTTTTGTCCGCAAGATTTCAAGATACAAAAGGTCTAAAAAATTTACAAACGAATTAAAAAGTCACGAACCCAATTCCAAGGTTACTTGAACGTGGGTAGTGAATCAGAACGAATTCGATTTGGTTCTTACAATTTTTTTCACGGCCTACAGTAAAATAAATTGGATACGATGTACGAGATCTAATCGCAATATCGCTTAAGCCTACGAATGTTGTAAAATATGCTGACTAATCGCAAGTTGTAGATTGTGGTGATGGTTGTGGGGGTCGCTTGTTTCAATATGGGTATAACAAGTGCAGTGCCCTTAGTGTGGGTTTTTCTATATCCGAACAGAAAATAATTTTTGCCCACCGTGGGGATCGAACCCACTACTCCGCCCCTCCGGTCTGGCGCCTTACGCGCTCGACCACTGAGCTTTGTGATAAACTTGCTTTCCTTGCTTTTATCTTTGTCTTGGATAGATATTATCACGTGGAAGCCTGATTCCCAGCTTCAAATGCGTTCAGGCATTCAGAATGTAGTTTTGTCTTGAATCATTGACAGTCATACATTGCAATTTTCGGAAAAAAAACTGATTTTAAATGATGCATCTGAAAACTACGTCAATCACTCTGTGGAATAAAGAAAAAATCGCCATTATTTTCCAAAAGACGTAGGTTTTATGGCCATTTCAAGTTTTCCTCGGGCGCCATAAGTTGAAATTCTCGAAACAAAATATTTTTAATGATGCATCGAGAAACTTTGTCGATCACTCTTTAGAATGAGGCCAAACTCACCAGTTTTTTCCAAAAGATACAGATTTTATGGAAGCTTCAAGTTTTCCTCGGGCGCCAAACGTTGCAGTTCTTGGGAAAAATAATTTTTTATCGATGTTTCTTGAAACTCTGTCAATACTATTTAAAATGAAGCCAAAAGCATAACGATTCCTCTAAAACTTCGGGATTTGGTTTTCCTCGGGCGCCTGACGTTGCAAATTTGTAAAAAAAAAGATTTCCAATGATGAATCTTGACACTCTGTCAATAACTTTCTAGTATGAAGCAAAAGTGATCATAATTTTACAAGGTTTTAAGTTTTCCTCGGGCGCCAAACGTTCCAATAGTTGAAAAAATAAGATTTTTAATAATCTTTCTCTCTGAATCACTTCATAATTTTCCAATAGCAGTTGCAGTTTTTGAGTAAATTTTTTTGATAATGGTAATGGACGAAAAATCATCGCATTATTACAATAAATAAAAAAGCTGTCTCGGGCGCCCAACTCAGCTTTTGTAAACCGACCACCCATATGGAATACGGTGAATCCTCGGGCGCCAAACTTCTACAAATTTTATAAGATATCATGGAAGAAATTCCATCACGGTGGTGTCATGGGTCATTAAAATGTGCCTCAGGCGCTATGATTTGAGTGTTAGTTCGGCTCGGGCGCAAAATACTGCAATATTGAAAAAAACAGACTTGAGACTGGATGGTGAATGGGTCACATTGAAACATCTATATGTCGTTTAATCCATGTTATTTAATTGTGTTTTCATTGTTATTAAACTTCCTCATTCGACTAAAATTTCTCATTTTCCTTGCTTCTCTTTCTTATGCAAACATGACGAGAAGAATTCATAGTAGAACCAAAAGAATACGGTCTGCTGTCAATGATATTTCGTTGATTGTTTGGTCTATTTTATCGATTCTGATGAAAAACGCGAAGAGTTCGGAGTAGAACCAAAAGAATACGGTTTGCTGTCATTGCAATTTTGTATATTTTATCGATTTTGTCAAAAACCAAGAAAAGTTCGGAGCAGAACCAAAAGAATAAGGTCTGCTGTCAATGATATTTCGTTGATTGTTTTGTCTATTTTATTTTGATGAAAAACGCGAAGAGTTCGGAGTAGAACCAAAAGAATACGGTCTGCTGTCATTGCAATTTTGTCGATAGTTTAGTATATTTTATCGATTTTGTCAAAAACCAAAAAAAGTTCGGAGCAGAACCAAAAGAATACGGTCTGCTGTCAATGATATTTCGTTAATTGTTTTGTCCATTTTATTCTGATGAAAAACGCGAAGAGTTCGGAGTAGAACCAAAAGAATACGGTCTGCTGTCATTGCAATTTTGTCGATAGTTTTGTATATTTTATCGATTTTGTCAAAAACCAAGAAAAGTTCGGAGCAGAACCAAAAGAATAAGGTCTGCTGTCAATGATTTTTCGTTGATTGTTTTGTCTATTTTATTCTGATGAAAAACGCGAAGAGTTCGGAGTAGAACCAAAAGAATACGGTCTGCTGTCATTGCAATTTTGTCGATAGTTTAGTATATTTTATCGATTTTGTCAAAAACCAAGAAAAGTTCGGAGCAGAACCAAAAGAATAAGGTCTGCTGTCAATGATATTTCGTTGATTGTTTTGTCTATTTTATTCTGATGAAAAACGCGAAGAGTTCGGAGTAGAACCAAAAGAATACGGTCTGCTGTCATTGCAATTTTGTATATTTTGTATATTTTATCCATTTCGTCAAAAACCAAGAAAAGTTCGGAGCAGAACCAAAAGAATACGGTCTGCTGTCATTGCAATTTTGTCGATAGTTTAGTATATTTTATCGATTTTGTCAAAAACCAAAAAAAGTTCGGAGCAGAACCAAAAGAATACGGTCTGCTGTCAATGATATTTCGTTAATTGTTTTGTCCATTTTATTCTGATGAAAAACGCGAAGAGTTCGGAGTAGAACCAAAAGAATACGGTCTGCTGTCATTGCAATTTTGTCGATAGTTTTGTATATTTTATCGATTTTGTCAAAAACCAAGAAAAGTTCGGAGCAGAACCAAAAGAATAAGGTCTGCTGTCAATGATTTTTCGTTGATTGTTTTGTCTATTTTATTCTGATGAAAAACGCGAAGAGTTCGGAGTAGAACCAAAAGAATACGGTCTGCTGTCATTGCAATTTTGTCGATAGTTTAGTATATTTTATCGATTTTGTCAAAAACCAAGAAAAGTTCGGAGCAGAACCAAAAGAATAAGGTCTGCTGTCAATGATATTTCGTTGATTGTTTTGTCTATTTTATTCTGATGAAAAATGCGAAGAGTTCGGAGTAGAACCAAAAGAATACGGTCTGCTGTCATTGCAATTTTGTATATTTTATCGATTTTGTCAAAAACCAAGAAAAGTTCGGAGCAGAACCAAAAGAATAAGGTCTGCTGTCAATGATATTTCGTTGATTGCTTTGTATGTATATTATTGATTCTGTCAAAAAATATTAATCGTTCGTTGGGGAACCAAAAGAATACGGTCTGCTGTCAATAACATTTCGTTGATTGTTTTGTCTATTTTATTCTGATGAAAAACGCGAAGAGTTCGGAGTAGAACCAAAAGAATACGGTCTGCTGTCATTGCAATTTTGTATATTTTATCGATTTTGTCAAAAACCAAGAAAAGTTCGGAGCAGAACCAAAAGAATAAGGTCTGCTGTCAATGATATTTCGTTGATTGTTTTGTCTTTTTTATTCTGATGAAAAACGCGAAGAGTTCGGAGTAGAACCAAAAGAATACGGTCTGCTGTCATTGCAATTTTGTATATTTTATCGATTTTGTCAAAAACCAAGAAAAGTTCGGAGCAGAACCAAAAGAATAAGGTCTGCTGTCAATGATATTTCGTTGATTGCTTTGTATGTATATTATTGATTCTGTCAAAAAATATTAATAGTTCGTTGGGGAACCAAAAGAATACGGTCTGCTGTCAATAACATTTCGTTGATTGTTTTGTCTATTTTATTCTGATGAAAAACGCGAAGAGTTCGGAGTAGAACCAAAAGAATACGGTCTGCTGTCATTGCAATTTTGTATATTTTATCGATTTTGTCAAAAACCAAGAAAAGTTCGGAGCAGAACCAAAAGAATAAGGTCTGCTGTCAATGATATTTCGTTGATTGTTTTGTCTATTTTATTCTGATGAAAAACGCGAAGAGTTCGGAGTAGAACCAAAAGAATACGGTCTGCTGTCATTGCAATTTTGTATATTTTATCGATTTTGTCAAAAACCAAGAAAAGTTCGGAGCAGAACCAAAAGAATAAGGTCTGCTGTCAATGATATTTCGTTGATTGCTTTGTATGTATATTATTGATTCTGTCAAAAAATATTAATAGTTCGTTGGGGAACCAAAAGAATACGGTCTGCTGTCAATAACATTTCGTTGATTGTTTTGTCTATTTTATTCTGATGAAAAACGCGAAGAGTTCGGAGTAGAACCAAAAGAATACGGTCTGCTGTCATTGCAATTTTGTATATTTTATCGATTTTGTCAAAAACCAAGAAAAGTTCGGAGCAGAACCAAAAGAATAAGGTCTGCTGTCAATGATATTTCGTTGATTGTTTTGTCTATTTTATTCTGATGAAAAACGCGAAGAGTTCGGAGTAGAACCAAAAGAATACGGTCTGCTGTCATTGCAATTTTGTATATTTTATCGATTTTGTCAAAAACCAAGAAAAGTTCGGAGCAGAACCAAAAGAATAAGGTCTGCTGTCAATGATATTTCGTTGATTGCTTTGTATGTATATTATTGATTCTGTCAAAAAATATTAATAGTTCGTTGGGGAACCAAAAGAATACGGTCTGCTGTCAATAACATTTCGTTGATTGTTTTGTCTATTTTATTCTGATGAAAAACGCGAAGAGTTCGGAGTAGAACCAAAAGAATACGGTCTGCTGTCATTGCAATTTTGTCGATAGTTTAGTATATTTTATCGATTTTGTCAAAAACCAAGAAAAGTTCGGAGCAGATCCAAAATAATACGGTCTGCTGTCAATGATATTTCGTCGATTGCTTTGTATATATATTATTGATTCTGTCAAAAAATAGTAATAGTTCGTTGGGGAACCAAAAGAATACGGTCTGCTGTCAATAACATTTCGTTGATTGTTTTGTCTATTTTATTCTGATGAAAAACGCGAAGAGTTCGGAGTAGAACCAAAAGAATACGGTCTGCTGTCATTGCAATTTTGTCGATAGTTTTGTATATTTTATCGATTTTGGCAAAAACCAAGAAAAGTTCGGAGCAGAACGAAAAGAATACGGTCTGCTGTCAATGATATTTCGTTGATTGCTTTGTATATATATTATTGATTCTGTCAAAAAATAGTAATAGTTCGTTGGGGAACCAAAAGAATACGGTCTGCTGTCAATAACATTTCGTTGATTGTTTTGTCTATTTTATTCTGATGAAAAACGCGAAGAGTTCGGAGTAGAACCAAAAGAATACGGTCTGCTGTCATTGCAATTTTGTCGATAGTTTAGTATATTTTATCGATTTTGTCAAAAACCAAGAAAAGTTCGGAGCAGATCCAAAATAATACGGTCTGCTGTCAATGATATTTCGTTGATTGTTTTGTCTTTTTTATTCTGATGAAAAACGCGAAGAGTTCGGAGTAGAACCAAAAGAATACGGTCTGCTGTCATTGCAATTTTGTCGATAGTTTAGTATATTTTATCGATTTTGTCAAAAACCAAGAAAAGTTCGGAGCAGAACCAAAAGAATAAGGTCTGCTGTCAATGATATTTCGTTGATTGTTTTGTCTATTTTATTCTGATGAAAAACGCGAAGAGTTCGGAGTAGAACCAAAAGAATACGGTCTGCTGTCATTGCAATTTTGTATATTTTGTATATTTTATCCATTTCGTCAAAAACCAAGAAAAGTTCGGAGCAGAACCAAAAGAATACGGTCTGCTGTCATTGCAATTTTGTCGATAGTTTAGTATATTTTATCGATTTTGTCAAAAACCAAAAAAAGTTCGGAGCAGAACCAAAAGAATACGGTCTGCTGTCAATGATATTTCGTTAATTGTTTTGTCCATTTTATTCTGATGAAAAACGCGAAGAGTTCGGAGTAGAACCAAAAGAATACGGTCTGCTGTCATTGCAATTTTGTCGATAGTTTTGTATATTTTATCGATTTTGTCAAAAACCAAGAAAAGTTCGGAGCAGAACCAAAAGAATAAGGTCTGCTGTCAATGATTTTTCGTTGATTGTTTTGTCTATTTTATTCTGATGAAAAACGCGAAGAGTTCGGAGTAGAACCAAAAGAATACGGTCTGCTGTCATTGCAATTTTGTCGATAGTTTAGTATATTTTATCGATTTTGTCAAAAACCAAGAAAAGTTCGGAGCAGAACCAAAAGAATAAGGTCTGCTGTCAATGATATTTCGTTGATTGTTTTGTCTATTTTATTCTGATGAAAAATGCGAAGAGTTCGGAGTAGAACCAAAAGAATACGGTCTGCTGTCATTGCAATTTTGTATATTTTATCGATTTTGTCAAAAACCAAGAAAAGTTCGGAGCAGAACCAAAAGAATAAGGTCTGCTGTCAATGATATTTCGTTGATTGCTTTGTATGTATATTATTGATTCTGTCAAAAAATATTAATCGTTCGTTGGGGAACCAAAAGAATACGGTCTGCTGTCAATAACATTTCGTTGATTGTTTTGTCTATTTTATTCTGATGAAAAACGCGAAGAGTTCGGAGTAGAACCAAAAGAATACGGTCTGCTGTCATTGCAATTTTGTATATTTTATCGATTTTGTCAAAAACCAAGAAAAGTTCGGAGCAGAACCAAAAGAATAAGGTCTGCTGTCAATGATATTTCGTTGATTGTTTTGTCTTTTTTATTCTGATGAAAAACGCGAAGAGTTCGGAGTAGAACCAAAAGAATACGGTCTGCTGTCATTGCAATTTTGTATATTTTATCGATTTTGTCAAAAACCAAGAAAAGTTCGGAGCAGAACCAAAAGAATAAGGTCTGCTGTCAATGATATTTCGTTGATTGCTTTGTATGTATATTATTGATTCTGTCAAAAAATATTAATAGTTCGTTGGGGAACCAAAAGAATACGGTCTGCTGTCAATAACATTTCGTTGATTGTTTTTTCTATTTTATTCTGATGAAAAACGCGAAGAGTTCGGAGTAGAACCAAAAGAATACGGTCTGCTGTCATTGCAATTTTGTATATTTTATCGATTTTGTCAAAAACCAAGAAAAGTTCGGAGCAGAACCAAAAGAATAAGGTCTGCTGTCAATGATATTTCGTTGATTGTTTTGTCTATTTTATTCTGATGAAAAACGCGAAGAGTTCGGAGTAGAACCAAAAGAATACGGTCTGCTGTCATTGCAATTTTGTATATTTTATCGATTTTGTCAAAAACCAAGAAAAGTTCGGAGCAGAACCAAAAGAATAAGGTCTGCTGTCAATGATATTTCGTTGATTGCTTTGTATGTATATTATTGATTCTGTCAAAAAATATTAATAGTTCGTTGGGGAACCAAAAGAATACGGTCTGCTGTCAATAACATTTCGTTGATTGTTTTGTCTATTTTATTCTGATGAAAAACGCGAAGAGTTCGGAGTAGAACCAAAAGAATACGGTCTGCTGTCATTGCAATTTTGTATATTTTATCGATTTTGTCAAAAACCAAGAAAAGTTCGGAGCAGAACCAAAAGAATAAGGTCTGCTGTCAATGATATTTCGTTGATTGTTTTGTCTATTTTATTCTGATGAAAAACGCGAAGAGTTCGGAGTAGAACCAAAAGAATACGGTCTGCTGTCATTGCAATTTTGTATATTTTATCGATTTTGTCAAAAACCAAGAAAAGTTCGGAGCAGAACCAAAAGAATAAGGTCTGCTGTCAATGATATTTCGTTGATTGCTTTGTATGTATATTATTGATTCTGTCAAAAAATATTAATAGTTCGTTGGGGAACCAAAAGAATACGGTCTGCTGTCAATAACATTTCGTTGATTGTTTTGTCTATTTTATTCTGATGAAAAACGCGAAGAGTTCGGAGTAGAACCAAAAGAATACGGTCTGCTGTCATTGCAATTTTGTCGATAGTTTAGTATATTTTATCGATTTTGTCAAAAACCAAGAAAAGTTCGGAGCAGATCCAAAATAATACGGTCTGCTGTCAATGATATTTCGTCGATTGCTTTGTATATATATTATTGATTCTGTCAAAAAATAGTAATAGTTCGTTGGGGAACCAAAAGAATACGGTCTGCTGTCAATAACATTTCGTTGATTGTTTTGTCTATTTTATTCTGATGAAAAACGCGAAGAGTTCGGAGTAGAACCAAAAGAATACGGTCTGCTGTCATTGCAATTTTGTCGATAGTTTTGTATATTTTATCGATTTTGGCAAAAACCAAGAAAAGTTCGGAGCAGAACGAAAAGAATACGGTCTGCTGTCAATGATATTTCGTTGATTGCTTTGTATATATATTATTGATTCTGTCAAAAAATAGTAATAGTTCGTTGGGGAACCAAAAGAATACGGTCTGCTGTCAATAACATTTCGTTGATTGTTTTGTCTATTTTATTCTGATGAAAAACGCGAAGAGTTCGGAGTAGAACCAAAAGAATACGGTCTGCTGTCATTGCAATTTTGTCGATAGTTTAGTATATTTTATCGATTTTGTCAAAAACCAAGAAAAGTTCGGAGCAGATCCAAAATAATACGGTCTGCTGTCAATGATATTTCGTCGATTGCTTTGTATATATATTATTGATTCTGTCAAAAAATAGTAATAGTTCGTTGGGGAACCAAAAGAATACGGTCTGCTGTCAATAACATTTCGTTGATTGTTTTGTCTATTTTATTCTGATGAAAAACGCGAAGAGTTCGGAGTAGAACCAAAAGAATACGGTCTGCTGTCATTGCAATTTTGTCGATAGTTTTGTATATTTTATCGATTTTGGCAAAAACCAAGAAAAGTTCGGAGCAGAACGAAAAGAATACGGTCTGCTGTCAATGATATTTCGTTGATTGCTTTGTATATATATTATTGATTCTGTCAAAAAATAGTAATAGTTCGTTGGGGAACCAAAAGAATACGGTCTGCTGTCAATAACATTTCGTTGATTGTTTTGTCTATTTTATTCTGATGAAAAACGCGAAGAGTTCGGAGTAGAACCAAAAGAATACGGTCTGCTGTCATTGCAATTTTGTCGATAGTTTAGTATATTTTATCGATTTTGTCAAAAACCAAGAAAAGTTCGGAGCAGATCCAAAAGTATACGGTCTGCTGTCAATGATATTTCGTCGATTGCTTTGTATATTTTATTGATTCTGTCAAAAAATAGTAATAGTTCGTTGGGGAACCAAAAGAATACGGTCTGCCGTCATTGCAATTTTGTCGATAGTATTGTATATTTTTGGTAAAAACCAAGAAAAGTTCGGAGAAGAACCAAAAGAATACGGTCCGCTGTCAATGAGATTTTATCGATATAGCCTTGTATGTGGTTATGCCGCAACTGGTTTGAATTATGTTTTTGAATATGAATGGACTGGATCATTTTCAAACAGTCATTTTAGTTGAATGTGAAATCACTGTCGGGTAGAGCCAATCAATTGGGTCAACCCAGTTTATGACGATTCAAATGATAAGATGATGAAGGGTAGTTGTTATTTAGTTCATAGTCAGAAATAGGTATAAATACCACTTGAATCATGTATTGGACGAACATTTGTAGTTTTCTTTTTTATATTGAATGTCGAATTTCTATCACGATAATCAATATTTAAAAATGTATCATCATTGTATCAATGTCTGCCACCCAGACTTTCAGATCTGCTAGACCTTGAGTTTATAACGTTATGCCATCTGTGATAACGTGCTACTTACTTTAAATTGTCTTCTGTCACTCGTTTTATATACTATTATTCGTTATATACATATTTTAATCCATGTCCTTTACCAAGTATTGTTTTAGAACGCTTATTTCATTTTATTTATTTTTATATATACATTATTTACTTATTTTTATATTTTTTGTGTATTTGAAGCATTGCTTAATAAACATATTATTATTATTTCCTTGTCTTATTTTATCTTAAGCAAAAATAACTTGGGACTTTTGTAGCGACAAGTCAAAAAAAGAAAATATTAAAGTCTCAAAAATTTGAACAAAAAAAACAATTAACCAAAACCAAAAGTTAGTCCGACTTAAGAAAAAAAAATGTAAATTTGAGAACATAAAAGATCTAAAAAACCTGACAGGAGACAGGTACAAAGAAATAATCTACTGCCCAAGGTTTAAGTGGAAAAATAACCAAAAATAAAAAAAGGAAAAAGAATCAAAAACTGCTCATATTTTTTACTTGATATTATTTTCAAATTATTTTTTTTAACTCATTTATCTTCTTTTAAGTCTTTTAGTTCCATTTCTTCATTCTATTTTTATGATTATTCAACTTTCTTAGTCGACTATGTTAAATTTTTAATTTGTATCTTATTTTCCTTCCTTCCCTTCTTTTACTTCTTTTTGAAATCACTCGAAGAGTTCAGAGTAATTTAAACGATTCTGTTGAAAAACACAAAGAGTTAAAAGTAGAACCAAAAGAATACGTCTGCTGTCAATGAGATTTTGTCGATAGTTAAATATATTATATCGATTCTCTTTGAAAAACACGAGGAGTGTGGAGTTTAGTCCGCTGTCAATGCGATAACGTTAATCATTGTTGTGTATATTCTAACGACTCTGTTAAAAAGACAATGAGTTCGGAGTAGAACCAAAAGAATACGGTCTGCTGTCAATGCGATTTCGTCGATAGGTTTGTATATCTCATCAATTCTGTTAAAAAACTGAAACCTTGTTTGGAATAGAACCAAAAGAATACTGTCAATGATATTATTTTATTTTAAACTTGGAACGCCCTGTACATTTTCAAGAGAGCTGTGAAGGAGTTTTGGCAAATTCTCGTTGAAGCTAATTCGATTCATAACAATTTGACTTTTTAATCACCCCTTCTATCATCATTTTAAAGAAAGTTATGGTAAAAAATGTTTAAAAGTTCTATATTATTATAGAAATGGAAATTTGTATGTTTGTCCTCTTATAACCCAAAAACCGCAGAAAAAAGTCGAATATGTACAGTTATCATTGATTTTGAAAAATTTCTATTCAAATTTTTGATAAATAATGACATTCGTCAGCATTCACCATTGTATCTAATTTATTGACAATGACAGTAATTTTATCATTTAACGTTGAGGCATGTTCTATTGGTACGTACAACATAAGGCCGCGTTCATACTAATAAATAAATATCTGCGTTGTCTGATGAATGTACGTGAGAAACGATAAGTAGAATGGTATTATTGTATAAAATGAATATTATACAGGGTGTAACAGAGTAAGTGTTACAACGTGAGACTGTAGATTCTTTATCAAAAAAGAAAAATATTTTTCCTTAGAAAAAATTTTCCGCGGACTTTCGATCTCGATATACAGGGTGTATTATAACTACGCCACTGGTTAATTTTTTTAATCGATTTTTTAATAAAATAATCCTAACTAGTGAGTTTTGACACTGTACCAAATCTGATAAAAATATTCCAAGTGGTTTAGAAGTAATTAATGAAAAATCTTTTTTTTTTTCATAACTTTGACACCCTGTATATCGAAAACAAAAGCCCGCGGAAAATTTTCGTTGAGGAAATTCTTTTTCTTTTTTGATAACGAATCTACAGTTTCACGTTGTAACACTTACTCTGTTACACCCTGTATAATTTTTTTTCTACAAAAAATATTTAATCGGTAGTTATTTTATATTAACTAACAGACAGGCGATCAGGTACATCAGTTAGTTTAAACTAAAAATGTTTGTCCTATAAATATTCATGGCTATGAATTAAATAACAACTATCTTAATCATTGTATTTCCCTAATAACAAAACCAATCATAGTTAAATTAATTGAGTCATAAATTAAGTTGACCTGATTCACCTGACTGAAATGACAGTTTAAAAATGATCAAAAACTTCATTTATATTCAATTACAAATTCAAACTAGTAGCAGCATAACCAACGTATCTAAATTTGCATTCTTATACCAGATTAAAACTAGATTTTTTGCCAATCCCATTCAAGCTTAAATCCGTTATATTTTGCGGAGGATGGCAAACAAGATTGTGGACCAAACTGGACACAGTTGATAAAGGGGTGAGGTTGAGCTAATACACGTGTCTGCCGCCCACTTCAACCCCTAGAGCAGCTGTCACTGCCATTCTGGTGGTGTCCATCTCAGGGCTAATGTCATCTAGGTCAAAGGGTTTTTATATTTAAGCGATTGTTGTAGGGGTGAACTATTTAGCTGGACATTTAGTGTTTTGTTAGGTTTAATGTTTGTATAAATAGGATTTTACTAGAATGACAAAGCCATGTCTCTAATTAGCATATTGTACATGAATAGAGCCTCCTATTCCAAACTGATTTACTAATATTTGTTAGAGTCGAATAATCTACAAAGCCTTTTGGAAGAGGAAATTCAGAACCAACACCAACCACTCATCTATCTTCTTTTGATTTTTTTCAGTTGAATTACTTAATTTTGTTTCTATCATTATTCAACTTCCTTAGTCAAATTTGTCATTTTGTATCTCATTTTCCCTCACTTTTTTCTTTACATTTCTGTTTTAACTCAAACCAGCCCAACTCAACCTCCGCACAAACCCAAACTAAGTCAAATTCACTTCACCTAAACTTAACATACAACGTAGTTTGGGTTCTGTTCATCGATTGTTTTGTATATTCGAACTAGAACCAAAAGAATACGGTCTGCTGTCAATGAGATTTCACTGATTGTGATATTTTATCGATGTAAGACCGATAGTCAATTGCTCTCTTCACCAGTCGATTCAGAATGAATATACGGCAGAAATCAACAAAGAAATATACAGGGTGTCATGAAAATATTTCGAATAAAATTTACTTGAAGCTTGAAGAGTTGGGAAAAGATGATAAAATACAGTCAATAAAAATTCCATATCCCCCAAAGTAAGACAGAGAGTGAATTCCCTTTGTCAGGATTTAATTTGCGTTCGAAATCAACAAAATAATATACAGGGTGTAATGAAAATATTCCGGATAAAAGAGAAAGTGGAAAAATACAGTCATTAAAAATTTTATATCTCCAAAACTAAAGCCGATAGTCAACTGCTCTTATCACCAGTCGACATTCGCATAATATGTAGATAAGTGAATAAAATGGCAACACTTTTTTGATCTGACACTGGGACAACACATATACAGGGTGTTTATTAATTGAATGCCGATACTTAAGGGTGATAATCCTTGAATGATTTTAAGACAAAAAGTTCATATGAACATAGGTCCGCAAGAGCTTCATTTTCAAGATACAGGGTCTTGAAATATTAAAAAATAAATGATTTTTTTATAATTACTTTGATACTAATCGAGATATCTTTATGAAATTTGTTACACGTCTTCTAGGCTTCAATATGCATTTTGTGATGTACAAAGCTTTGCACTCAATATTTTTGAAGAAAAAACTTGTGCGCCACTGCTTCCAAAATAAAAATTATTTTAAAAATCTCTATTTATGTCTGAGCCAATTTGTTCTTTTGATTTTTTTCCGTCCGGCGCATGGTTTTCGCCTCGGTTTTCGCTTTAAAAAATAAAATCTACTTAATTGCATTGACGCCCCTCTGTGTCATCCAATATTTTTAGATCAGTGGCGCCCTCTCTAATATTCCCATGCATTTTGATGCATGGAAGACGTGTATCAAATTTCAAAAAAATAACTGGAATAGTATCAAAGTGATGATAAAAAAAAAAAAAAATGTCAACACCCTGTATCTTAAAATCTATGCTCTTGCGGACCTATGTCCATATGAACGTTTTGTCTTAAAATCATCCAAGGATTATCACCCTCAAGTATCGGCATTCAATTAATAAACACCCTGTATATTAAATCCAATTTTGATTCCACAATACAATAATTTCTAATGTTGAACAATTAGTACTCTTCTAAGGGTTATCCAGCCCCAAATGACTTGGAAGGAAAGGAAGGAGAGGAAGGAAGAAAAGGGAGGAAGAAAAGGAAGGAAGAAAAGGAAGGAAGAAAAGGGAGGAAGAAAAGGAAGGAAGAAAAGGAAGGAAAGGAAGGAAAGGAAGGAAAGGAAGGAAAGGAAGGAAAGGAAGGAAAGGAAGGAAAGGAAGGAAAGGAAGGAAAGGAAGGAAAGGAAGGAAAGGAAGGAAAGGAAGGAAAGGAAGGAAAGGAAGGAAAGGAAGGAAAAGAAGGAAAGGAAGGAAAGGAAGGAAAGGAAGGATAGGAAGGAAAGGAGAAAGGAAGAGGGAAAAAAAAAAGCTTTGACAAAATTTCAATATCTCCTAAGCATAAACAAAATAATAATTTGGAATTAAACTTTAACTGCATTTCAATGACCCCAACATAGGACCACCCTCAAAAAAATCACAGTCCAGCTTGCGACAACATGAATAAACATAAAAATTTTACGACAATCATTAACATAAGTGAGTTGGCAAGGGCTGGTCATAAAACGTAGCCTCGTGTGACGTTTAACCCCACTTGGACGACTTTTTTCATTGTGACCCACGCGATTTTTGCATACGTAATTTGATAATAACTGCCTTGCCGAAAAATCTCACATGACACGTGACCAATCAGAGTTATTACATCATTAGCCGGTCGATGTATGCACGGCTACGTGACATCTGTCTGTGTGCATGTTATTAGTGTGGTGAAAAAGTCAAATTTTGGCAAGGGTTTATTATTATTCATGACGGATCATTGAAATGATAAGAATCTGCTTTTTTTAACTTCGTGTTTTTTAGTTTGTTTTTGTTTTTAATCATGACATGAACTTAATTTGAATTTGCTATTTTCTTCAAGTGTATTATTCCCCCATCAATACATTGAATTAAAATTTCGTGCCTTGACCCCATAAAACCACGAAAGATCCACCTCTTATCCTATCACCAACCCATCATTGAACTATGATCTAGGAGTTACTTGTTTTTTACATCATTTCATACAATAGAACCGCATTGTCACGTCGAGGACTTACATGGGAAAAAGCCAGCAAAGAAAAGAACTCCATGATATGTATGAGACAACATAAAGGCGTAATCCTATACGTTTTGATATCAAGATTGTAAATGATACGTTTAAATGTTACTATAGATAAAAATCAGTCTGACAAGGTATTTTGTATGCAATTTGGAAAATGACGTTTTGCATCTGTTGGCTTTTACAGTTACTGTTCTGTTCATTATCTTAAAAATAGAGAATTCTATGAATTGTAGCACTAGGGAGCTGGAGCTCAAAAGAGAAATATATTTCCTGGACAGCAATAAAAAAAAATTCAAAAGAGTATTCTGGAGTTACACAGTTTTTTCATCAGAACACCTTGCCGTTTCCGTCCGTTTTATTTTAACTTTGAAGGTCATCATTAACCCTCACAACAATATTTGTTTTTGATTCTGGATATCTAGTTTTACAACGTTTAGATGAAGAGTTTAATAATCCATTAAAAATACGTTTTTTTCTCTAGGTAAGCTCAGAACAGTTCCGGACCACCATGATCAATCAGTAAGTGACCATAATTAACATTCATGTCTAGTGAAATGTCAAATCGAGATTCGCAAGCTTCCTTTCTAGTCGGAAATGAAAGAAACACAATACAGGATTGGAAGATAATAGTTTATACGTAATCCGTTATTAAGCAGACGTTCGGCGTCGTAAAGTCGAAAGAGCTATAATCATATCGAATGTCGTAACTCTATATACACTGCCGTCTGTTGTTATTGTATGTCGTATTTACTACCTTTTAAGGTAATGCGAGAAATGGAGTCTTAGCATGGAACGTTATTGTTAAAAGTATTGTTGAAGAAAACAATGAACAAGAGTGTTGTAATAGTGCAACCTGTTTCTTCTTTTGTTTCACTATATAGAGAAGTTAAACTTTCTTCGTGATTTTTGACGTCCATAAATAATTATTTTTAGTGAAGAGAAACCCATCCATTATTCCATTTTGGAGACCAATCACAACATTGCTTTGATTAATATAATAATATACCATGTGAACAATTCATTATTCCCTATTTCAGTTCTTTTAATGATGAAAATACTGGCTATTATTCCCTCGGAAATAATAGCAATCATTATTAACCCGTGTTTTAATTTACCATTATTCCATTATTCCTTGGACAAAAAATGTCAGAATCATTTGATGATTCATTACAGGATTTTGGCTTAATGAAGTGATACAATTCAACTATGGCTGATGGAATGTTACTGTTGGCAAATCATGGTGGTGTTTCAATGTCATAACTATTTTTGTATTTAATTGTGTAAGGCTGGGTGATTCAAAATTTAAAATCAATCAGCATTTCCAGCTAAATAATCTTGGGACTGAAAGTGAAAAACATTTCTAGTAAGCATAGTTCGGAAGGGTCAAATAAATATTATCCAGAACAAATTTTAGGTTACTTGGAAAAAGTTCAATAAATTGAATAATCAGGTATCAATTAAGCAATTGATGATTCGTTGGTGCACCTTAACCTTAATAATATGCAAAATATTATTTAGTCTAGACCATTGATTTTGGAAACAAAATATTTAAATTTCTAGAAATGCGTGATGAATAGTCTTGAATTTTCTCGTAGTACTTCTCGGTTTTTTTGGTTTTTTGTTTTGATTTTCAATTTATTTTTTTTTATTTTAGTAATTTTTTGGTCATTTTGATTTCGTTTTTTGAATTTTCGTTATTTACAGATTCTAATTTTTGTGTGATATTGAATTTTTAATGTTCATATTCGAATTTTATTGTTTTGGAGTAGATCAAAGTTCTGGTTATCTTTCATATTTTTTCATTTTTTGGTTTTTCAATTAAAATGAAAATGGCAAAAAATAATAAAAAAAAGAATATTAAAAAAATATATACTGGGTGTCTGGGAAAATGTGGAAGATCTCTCGGATTCAGATAGACCATTGAAAAATAAGATGACAAGTTCCAGTAGACTTTTTTCATCGGGCCCCGAAAGGACGCCACTGGAAATCAATTTTTCTTGAATAACTTTTTAACCACTTGGTATAATTTGATGAAAATTTAATATGATAAACAGTAAACATTACCTCTTAAAATACTGCCCTTAAAACATAATTAGCTTGTTTAGTTTACCAGGGGCGGACTAGGTTGTACATTTCAATGCTTACATTTTCAACACCCTCTATGATAAAGACTTGAAAAAAAAAATTTAGATAGCCTGAACTTTAGGCTACAAAAAAGGTACTCTTGTTCATTATCGATAAAATGAACCGTTTTATAAAAAAACATATTTTTATTGAAAAAAAAACTCGAAAAAAACCGTGACGAAGTGATGCCCTTGACGAAATTATTAAAAAAAAATGTGAACCTATGTTTTTTCTAATTCTGCATTGTTTTTCAAAAATAATTTTCAAAAACATTTCGAGGAAAATATAGGTTCAAATTTTTTAAAAAAAAATCGTCAAGGACAGCACTGCATTATAGCTATTTCCGATGTTTTTCTCAATAAAAATATGTTTTTTCCTCGAAAACGGGTCATTTTATGGATAATGAACAAGAGTTTTTTTTTGTAGCCTAAGGTTCAGGCTATATCTAAATTTATTTTTCAAGTCTTCATCATACAGGAATTACAGGATGTTGAAAATTTAAGCATTGAAATTTACAACCTAGTTCGCCCCTGGTAAATTAAACAAGCTTATTATGTTTCAAGGGCAGTAATGTTTATTGTTCATCATATTAAATTTTCTTAAAATTATATTAAGTGGTTGAAAAGTTATTCAAGAAAAATTGATTTCCAGTGGCGTCCTTTCGGGGCCCGTATCACCGTAGAGAGGGCCTCTGGGAAAAAAGTTTACGGGAACTTGTCATCTTATTTTTCAATGTTCTCTGAATCCGAGAGATTTCCCACATTTTCTCAGACAGCCGTATATTACTCACATTCAATATTCGCTCCGCCCCCTTGAAAAATGTAGAGTAGGTGACGTCATCGGCTCTCACATTGTGACAATGTGAATCGAATTAACGAGTCTAGTTGTGATTTTTTTTCTATAATGAGCAACCATTTAGTTGAAAAAATAATTCAAAGAATTTTTAAAAAAATATAACTAAACAGCATCATCTTCACAGCTTTACGCTTATCTTTATAAGAAAATTCTCACAAATATTCACGTCAAATTCTTGATATGTATCATTTTGATATTCACATTTGATTCTACATTATTTAATATTTATTAATTTGAGTTTTGATTTTTTCGGTTTTAGATTTTATGTTTCGAATTTTGCAAATTTTCAACTTTTGTCCAAATTTTTCGATAATTAAAAAAATCGTAAAATGAAGGAGATGAAAAAAAACATACACGTGGTAAAAGTGATTTTTTTCCAAACTAGAGAATTAGGTAGAGAAAAAAAGAGAGGAAGAGATAATTTTAAAAGACATATAATATATAACATTACACAATTTTTGTAACAGATATTCGGTCTCTTTCTCTTTTTATTTATCAGCCACGGAAAAATACCTTGGCAACGTTGCACAGGCCACACTGATCATGTTCGAAAGAATGCGCCTATTGTCCCGTCAAAGCGTCCACGTCAACCATTGAGTTTGAAGTTAGTAAAGCTCGATTTCCAAGTGTCTATATAGCTTTCTTTGTCATTCTCACCACGTTATATATCTTTTCTCTCTACCTCTCTGTAACGAAGCAAAATGTTTCATGTTTCATTCACTTATGAATAATTTTTTTAATGGCAATGAACCAAATTTCAAGTTCCTATCTTTTAAATTAACCTATAAACCTCATTGCAAAAACTCTCCACAATGCCATTTTCGCGTTATCGATTCAGAAAAGTTGTGCCCCACGAAAAAGTTGTTGGTGACTCATTGCGGATTATCATTTTTGGACTCGTAGCGTAACTAGAGGGGTCAGAATCCAATCTACAATTATGTATTTAGGAAAGTTTCATATAATCCGATGAATTTGCATATTTTCTTTATTATGCCATATTAATCTTTATAAAATTTTACGATACTCGTATTTTTTCATTTCACTACAATTTCATCGCAACTTCAAAAAAATAAATAAATAAAAACGTATCATTTCAAATTTAGAATAATGGCGCCTTGGACATCATATAGAGGGCTATTAGAAATTCATATAGGTTTCTACATTTGTCTTTGAATTTCATAAAATGTCAAAACGTACAATATCAACGGATTTAATACAAATAATATTTTCAACGTGGTTCTAACACATATACATAATTACAGTTACACGACTTCAGGCACGCTCAAAATATGACTATCTAGTGGCGACCTCTGTTACTTATCACGTTAAGATTGCACCTATGACGTCACAAGTTGAGTTAGTTAGTTGATCATATCTTCGATAAACGGGTTTTTTTATTTAAAAAAATAGAATGTTAATTTCGCAAAATGACTAAAAGTAGTAAAACTGCCACAAATTGACTCACCCTATTAAGAGGCGATGAAAAATGATACGATACAAATGTGCGTAATTACGTCTGCACTAATATTGGATTACTGTGGATTAATTGCCAGTGGCTCTGGATAGATTGGATTTTGGGGGACGAAAATTGCTCTCAAATGAAATTAATCAACTTGATGGAATATTAATTTGAATTTATTATGAAAAACTTCAAAAAAATACAATGTGTGTCTAGACAGTCCGTAATCATTGTTTTTGCTTGTTAAAGTTAAATATTGCTGTACATCTCGAACTTAAGGTTATCAGTTTCATATTTAAATTCAATATTCTTGAAAATTTCCTACCAGTCAATTCTAACCAATCATAGGCTTGCATTTTATTATGTTGCTATGGCAACGACCTAATTTTATCGGAAATCACCCTGCTCATAATCACGTGACTGAAAGATTAATAAGTGGAAATCACCCTGGCTTTGCATCTGGATGTAGCTCCCATATGATTACAGTGTTGCCCTCCCCACACTCCCCACTCTCCCTAACAATCCCAACCCAACTTTCACAGACAGAGATAAGGCAAACGGCAACACTGTGGTTGGTGCATGGGAGCTACATCCAGCCGCGAGTGCTTGACAGCTGTTAAAAACACTGACAAATATTTTTGATAAATGATTTATTTTCAACTTCCAATACAAAGTTGCAATGTTATCAATTATGGACAAGATTGGTTATAACTTCCAAATGTTTTATAAAATCCTGATTCCCTTCTTTCTTCCTCAATGGCGAGTAGAGTAAGGAGCCGTTGGTTTCTTCCACTAAATGCGAGGTGAGTCCTGGGTTATGTTTTTTCCAATGATCAGTTTTGGCATGAAATTTTCTTGCCGAATCTCCCGCGAGCTCGAATTAAAAATCCGGAAATTTGTTCTCGTTGCGAATTTTTCATGAAAATTCGCAATTCGACAAAATTACCGGAAATAATTCGAGCTCCAGGGAGATTATGAGTGAAAATTTCCCACCAGTCAATTCTAACCAATCATAGGCTTGCATTTTATTATGTTGCTATGGCATCGACCTAATTTTATCGGAAATCACCCTGCTAATAATCACGTGACTGAAAGATTAATAAGTGGAAATCTCCCTGGCTTTGCATCTGGATGTGGCTCCCATATGATTACAGTGTTGCCGTCCCCACTCTCCCTAACAATTCCAACCCAACCCAACTTTCACAGACAGAGATAAGGCAAACGGCAACACTGTGGTTGGTGCATGGGAGCTACATCCAGCCGCGAGTGCTTGACAGCTGTTAAAAACACTGACAAATATTTTTGATAAATGATTTATTTTCAACTTCCAATACAAAGTTGCAATGTTATCAATTATGGACAACATTGGTTATAACTTCCAAATGTTTTATAAAATCCTGATTCCCTTCTTTCTTCCTCAATGGCGAGTAGAGTAAGGAGCCGTTGGTTTCTTCCACTAAATGCGAGGTGAGTCCTGGGTTATGTTTTTTCCAATGATCAGTTTTGGCATGAAATTTTCTTGCCGAATCTCCCGCGAGCTCGAATTAAAATTAAAAATAATTCGAGCTTCGGGGGGATTATAAGTGAAAATTTGCTAAATCAATTTAAGTTAAAAAGTTTTTGGGTGATTCTGATGGAAAAATGTCTGACTCAAACTGTCCTTTTCTCCGCAATCTATCCGTTATATGTTTTTGCAACACTCCACACAATAGCGCATAGAGAATAATGGAACTTTTCTCTATCCCAAATGCCAAAGGGCGTTTCCTTAATCTCAGCCCTAGAAACTCATCCCCGTCACAATTACACACTCCACTTGTTTCGCCCCCTCAATAGAAATATCACCCGACCGTCCCCCTGAGAACGACACTCTTTGAAAGCGTAATCATTTCTTGCGATGAGTCAGCGAGTTGATTTTCATGGTTGAGGATATTTGGAGTGTTGGATTTCAGATTTAAGATGAAAGATCCGTCCTTTTATCATTATTGAAGGGGATTTCGTATCAGATGTTTACTTTTTAATGCAATGTCGATTATTAGTCTAAAGATGGTCATTCTTGTTGATTGCCTTGACACCCGTTTGTTAGGTTATGAAAATAATGACTACGCCCTACAAACTTCATACGTTTCAACCATTTTTAACACTTATAAATACAACCGCATCAAAACACATCCTTCATGTTCGGTTACTCAATTACTATTAACGTTTGAACATGCGCATTGCATTGATTGACCTCTTAATCCATTAATTTGATCAATCATGCACATCGAACGTTAAACACTGTGAGGAAATAGTGAGGAAAATTTTTTTGATCACCTTTTCTCATTATCTTACTTATAGCTTGGACATGCGCGTTGCGGAAATTGACCTCTTAACCTGTCTATTTTTGATTGCATGACACTATAAAGTGGACAAGCGCATTGTGGAAATTGTTTTTTCAATCCATTTGTATGATCATTTAAGCAACTTTATTGATCAACTGATCAACTTATCGCCTGAACAAAACGTTTAGCAACGTATTTTACAAAGGACTAGTTCAATTTAATGATCTTCCACCTGATGTAAAAAATGCGCAAAGACTGGACATTTTTAAGAAGATACTTCTTGCATATATTTTAACAATTTATTGACGGACTGTGATATTTTCCTAATCAATTTATATAACTGTTGTACCTGTTGTTTTTCTTTTTATATCAATTTTGTGCCTGTGATATATTTGTTTACTTCAACTTTTACAACTTTTGTAACCGTTTTTTGTGCACCATATTTCCTCTGCTTAGTATATGTATATTAATGTTTTTTGTATAGCATTGGCTAAATAAACGTATTCATTCATTCATTCATTCATTCATTCATTAATAGTTTAACATGCGTATTAGGTAATTAGTTGACCACTTAATCCATCCACATGATCAACGATCCCTTCACGGTGAAAGTGATGAAACTACAATCTGAACATGCGCATTACGGAAATTGGCCTCCTAATCAATTTATTTGATCATTGATACCTACAAGTATGACAGTTTGATCATGCGCAGTGGTGAAAATGAAAAAAATTCCAATATTTTCATGCGCATCACGGAAATCAACCTCTTAATTACTTAATCAAATATATCTACACGTATAATGATATTTTGATTATGCGCATTATGGAAATTGACCTCTGAATCCATTCATTAGATCAACGATACCTACACGTTGGTATAATGATATTTTGATTATGCGCACTGGAGAAAATGTCAAAAACTATAATCTGAACATGCGCATTATGGAAATTGACCTCCTAATAACTTGATTAATGATACCTACACGTATACTTAATGATATTTTGATTATGCGCACAAGTGAAAATGACAAAAATTATTATCTGAACATGGGCATTACGGCAAATGACCTCTTCTCACTTGATTAAAGATAACCACACGTATACCAAATGGTATTTTGATCATGCGCACTAGTGAAAATGACAAAAACTATAATGGTTTGAACATGCGCATCACGGAAATTAACCTTTTAATTATCTGATTAGCACTTATAATGATATTTTCACTATGCGTACTGGTGAAATGGTCAAAAACTATCTGAACGTGCGCATTACGGAAATTGACCTCTTAATTACTTGATCAACGCGATACCTACACGTATAATGATATTTTCATTATGCGCAATGGTGAAAATGGCCAAAACTACAATTGTATCATGCGCATTACGGAAATTGACTTCTTAATTACGTGATCAACGTGATACCTACACAAATGATAATTTTTTTTTAAATACGCACTAGTGAAAATGTCAAAAACTATAATCTGAACGTGCGCATTACGGAAATTGACCTCTTAATAAGCTGATCAACGCGTACTGGTGAAATGGTCAAAAACTAGGTATGATCTGAACGTGCGCATTACGGAAATTGACCTTTTGATCACTTGATCATCGCGATACCTACACGTATAATGATATTTTCATTATGCGCAATGGTGAAAATGGCCAAGACAACAATTGGAACATGCGCATTACGGAAATTGACTTCTTAATCACGTGATCAACGTGATACCTACACAAATGATAATTTTTTTTAAATACGCTTCTAGTGAAAATGTCAAAAACTATAATCTGAACGTGCGCATTACGGAAATTGACCTCTTAATAAGCTGATCAACGCGTACTGGTGAAATGGTCAAAAACTAGGTATGATCTGAACGTGCGCATTACGGAAATTGACCTTTTGATCACTTGATCATCGCGATACCTACACGTATAATGATATTTTCATTATGCGCAATGGTGAAAATGGCCAAGACAACAATTGGAACATGCGCATTACGGAAATTGACTTCTTAATCACGTGATCAACGTGATACCTACACAAATGATAATTTTTTTTTTAAATACGCACTAGTGAAAATGTCAAAAACTATAATCTGAACGTGCGCATTACGGAAATTGACCTCTTAATAAGCTGATCAACGCGTACTGGTGAAATGGTCAAAAACTAGGTATGATCTGAACGTGCGCATTACGGAAATTGACCTTTTGATCACTTGATCATCGCGATACCTACACGTATAATGATATTTTCATTATGCGCAATGGTGAAAATGGCCAAGACAACAATTGGAACATGCGCATTACGGAAATTGACTTCTTAATCACGTGATCAACGTGATACCTACACAAATGATAATTTTTTTTAAATACGCACTAGTGAAAATGTCAAAAACTATAATCTGAACGTGCGCATTACGGAAATTGACCTCTTAATAAGCTGATCAACGCGTACTGGTGAAATGGTCAAAAACTAGGTATGATCTGAACGTGCGCATTACGGAAATTGACCTTTTGATCACTTGATCATCGCGATACCTACACGTATAATGATATTTTCATTATGCGCAATGGTGAAAATGGCCAAGACAACAATTGGAACATGCGCATTACGGAAATTGACTTCTTAATCACGTGATCAACGTGATACCTACACAAATGATAATTTTTTTTTTAAATACGCACTAGTGAAAATGTCAAAAACTATAATCTGAACGTGCGCATTACGGAAATTGACCTCTTAATAAGCTGATCAACGCGTACTGGTGAAATGGTCAAAAACTAGGTATGATCTGAACGTGCGCATTACGGAAATTGACCTTTTGATCACTTGATCATCGCGATACCTACACGTATAATGATATTTTCATTATGCGCAATGGTGAAAATGGCCAAGACAACAATTGGAACATGCGCATTACGGAAATTGACTTCTTAATCACGTGATCAACGTGATACCTACACAAATGATAATTTTTTTTTTAAATACGCACTAGTGAAAATGTCAAAAACTATAATCTGAACGTGCGCATTACGGAAATTGACCTCTTAATAAGCTGATCAACGCGTACTGGTGAAATGGTCAAAAACTAGGTATGATCTGAACGTGCGCATTACGGAAATTGACCTTTTGATCACTTGATCATCGCGATACCTACACGTATAATGATATTTTCATTATGCGCAATGGTGAAAATGGCCAAGACAACAATTGGAACATGCGCATTACGGAAATTGACTTCTTAATCACGTGATCAACGTGATACCTACACAAATGATAATTTTTTTTAAATACGCACTAGTGAAAATGTCAAAAACTATAATCTGAACGTGCGCATTACGGAAATTGACCTCTTAATAAGCTGATCAACGCGATACTTACACGAGTATTGATATTTTGATTATGCGCAATTGTGAAAATGGCCAAAACAACAATTTGAACATGCGCATTACGGAAATTGACTTCTTAATTACGTGATCAACGTGATACCTACACAAATAATAATTTTTTTCATAATGCGCACTGGTGAAAATGTCAAAAACTTTAATTTGAACATGCGCATTACGGAAATTGAAAAAAGGCTATAATGGTTTGAACATGCGCATCACGCAAATTAACCTTTTAGTTATTTGATCACCACTTATAATGATATTTTCACTATGCGTACTGGTGAAATGGTCAAAAACTAGGTATGATCTGAACGTGCGCATTACGGAAATTGACCTTTTGATCACTTGATCATCGCGATACCTACACGTATAATGATATTTTCATTATGCGCAATGGTGAAAATGGCCAAAACAACAATTGGAACATGCGCATTACGGAAATTGACTTCTTAATTACGTGATCAACGTGATACCTACACAAATGATAATTTTTTTTTAAATACGCACTAGTGAAAATGTCAAAAACTATAATCTGAACATGCGCATCACGGAAATTGACCTCCCAATTACTTGAATACCTACACGTATACTTCATGATATTTTGATTATGCGCACTAGTGAAAATAACAAAAAGTATGTTCTGAACATGGGCATTACGGAAAATGACCTCTTCTCACTTGATTAAAGATAACTACACGTATACCAAATGGTATTTTGATCATGCGCACTAGAGAAAATGACAGAAACTATAATGATTTGAACATGCGCATTACGGAAATTGACCTTTTAATTATTTGACCAACACTAAAAATGATATTTTCACTATGCGCACTGGTGAAAAGGTCAAAAACTAATTATAATCTGAACGTAAGCATAACGGAAATCGACCTCTTAATTACTTGAATCAACGCGATACCTACATGTTTAATGATATTTTGATTATGCGCAATGGTGAAAATGGCCAAAACTACAATTGTTCCATGCGCATTACGGAGATTGTCTTCTTAATTACTTGATCAACGTGATACCTACACATATGATTTTTTTTTTATAATGCGCACTGGGAGAAATGACAAAAATTATAATATGAATTTGCGCATTACTGGAATTGACCTCTTAATTACTTGATTTACGATAACTACACGTATAATGATATTTTGATTATGCGCACTGGTGAAAATGGTCAAAACTAAAATCGGAACATGCGCATTACGGGAATTGACCTCTTAATCCGTGTATTGGATCATCGATGGACGTTGAACGATAATTTGATCATGCGCAACAGTGAAAACGATATCTTATGCGAGTTTACTGATGAATTTATCGCATTTAATTATAGTTTAACATGCGTATTGAGGACATTGACCTCTTAATCCTTTCAAAGACCTCTTGTTTGAGTTTCCTGCATGCGTTGTTGTTAAAATTCATAACTCTGAAACTAAGATACATTGGTTTATTTTTTCACTGGATAATTCCAAAAACCCTTCTCTATTTATTCAATTAATTGTAAAATTTTCATATTCCTGAAATATTTTGATTTTCAGGAATTTGAAGTGGACTGACCAATCATGGAATAACAAAATTCAAAAATTCATATTTTCAAAACTAGTCGAGATATTTGCGTGATTTTTTTACTGGATCATTCCAAAACCTATGCGCCATTAAGGGCAAATTTTTTATATTAGCGAAATATTTTGGTTTTGAGGAATTTGATGTAGAATGGGGAGATTTACCATAGTTACATAACTAGACTCATCAACAAAATTCAAGAATTCTTATTTTGTATAAACTAGACAAGATACTTGGGTGATTTTTTTACTGGATTACTGTAAAAACTATACTTTATCAAGGGTGAAATTTTCATATTTCTCAAAAATGTTGTTTTTGAGGAATTTGAAGTGGACTGACGAGACATACCAATTATTGTGGAACATAGTTTTAAAACTCATTAACAAAATTCATATTTCCAAAACAAGTTGAGACAAAGTAATCATTTTGAAACATTATTGACTTTACAGTGTGCATGACAAAAAAATAATTTTAACATTAATGTATGAAGCATAAGTGCCAAATCGATGATCTCTCAAGCACCTCTGAAGGACCCTCCACCACTCCTGACTTCCCCACTGAAACTGGAATTAAATTGAATTTCAATCCCTCTACGGCCCTTTTTTCTTGTAAACGCACGCGCACTCGACAATCTAAAAACCTTTTGCCGGTTTCGATGACCGTTTTTCGCGCATTCCGTTGGCAAGCGCCAAGTCGCTCGGTTCAAGAGCGTTCGGTTTTAGTTCGGGAAAGATCGCGAACGCGCGCGAATTTTGAAAAAAGTGCATTATGGAATAATTTGAAAAATTAATCAAAATGGTTGACATAAGAAACGAACCTCCTCCGACTCCGAAAAAGTCGCGGGGAATTTCGATGACGACTGTGAAAAATTGGCTGATGATGTCCGATAAGAAACCGGATCCTCCAAAGTTTCAAAAGATGCCGGAAAGTTTTTTGAGGAGTTTGCGAAGGAGATCGTTGAGAGTGAAAAGGAGTAAAAGTTTTGTGCTTCCGGAAAAACGCAAGAGTGGTGAGTGTTTTGTGTGCCAAGGTCTGTTGACCTAGAAACATTTAATTCGAATTGTAATGGATTGATACGCTGACTAATTGAATTCTGTTTTTATTTTGAG
Organism: Orchestes rusci; assembly: GCA_958502075.1. Classification (NCBI taxonomy): domain Eukaryota; kingdom Metazoa; phylum Arthropoda; class Insecta; order Coleoptera; family Curculionidae; genus Orchestes; species Orchestes rusci. Next base: position 76,594,783 of record OY293305.1, on the reverse strand, counting down.
ATTGAAATTTAATCAGTTTTACTCTTGGATTTTTGATGAGTTTTTTTTTAGTTCGCAAGCTTACTCAAAATAATTTGTCAAAAACTGCTTTGAGCTTGCAAAAAAAATTGCGGTCAATCTATAAAAAGTTCTAAGAAAAACGAGTTATTTTTCATTATTATTACTATCTTCTTTTACTATGGCGTATTAGATTCAATTATTTTTATTTTATTCACGTAACCGTATTACTTTTTTTCTATTTAAAATTTTTCCGTTGATCTCGCAGTTTATTGGTGATGAAATCTAGCTTTAGAAAATTAATATAAATATTTTAAAAAATCAATATAAAACTACTAATCGACAAAAACAAATTATAAATATGAGGTGTCTGTTAATTAGTTTTGAAATTTGATTATCAAAATAAAGAAGTAATAAATCAATAAGTAAAATAGAATCAGATAATCATTAAGCAAGAATCAACAAAGGCACATATAAAAAAAAACAAATTTGACTAAAATAAACCAACAACGATACACAATTGAAAATAATAAAATGACGTGGGATGTTTGTTGATTTTAAAAATTGATTAATAAATGAAATAACAAATAATAAGGGAGTGACAAAAACATAAATATAAAGCAAGATTCAACATAGAAAAATATAAAAAATAAATAATATCTGTAGAAAGTTCTGAAGAAACGCAAATCATTTTGTACCTTGTTTCATTTTTTATATTTTGCTTTTATTCATTTTATGATTGGTTTTTTATTTTACAAGTTATGTATTTGTGTACATGCATATTTTATCAATTACATTTTTCTATATCATTTTTTCCTTATTCTTGTTTATTATTTTTTCTTGTTTGGTTCTGTGTATGTATTCAAGTAAGTTAGAAAGTATACAGGGTTTCCGGAAAGTCAACGATAGTTCTCTGAGAACTGGTAGAATAACTCATAAGAATCAAGAAAAAAAAAATCGATAATTTAAAAATATGTTTGTCAATTTCAAGAATTGATTATTAAATAAAAAAATGAAGAAATCAACAAATAAATTACAAAAATGTCAAAGAAGAATCAATAAAGACGCGTATAAAAAATTTAAATACATAAAGCAAGACTAAACAAAGAAGCATGTTAAAAAAAAGACTAAATGATTTAAAATCGAATAACATGGGATAAAAAAACAAAATTAATTTCAAGTTTCAACATTAATAAATTGAAAGAAAAAACAAAGAAAAAAATATCAAGCGAGATACAAGGAAGCCTGAAAATAAGTTTTTATTCAATTGATAACTGATGGTTACGTGCTTTCAAGAGGAACTAAATTTTTAACTAATCATACCAAATGTCTAAAAAAAGGGTTAGATTATTTGTAAGTAATATACATAGGTATATTTTATAAATTGTCAACAAATATTAATAAATTTTGATTTTTTGAATCTGTTACTTATTTTTATAGCTTTTTTTCACAATCTTTGTTGATTTTGAGTGACTCAAAAATCATCTTCACCTTGACCTCTCATAATTAATCTTCTCCAAGCGAGATAAATCTTGCAATAAGAACGATTTTAACAAAAATTGCCACATAAATCTTAGATAACATCTTTAAATCTCACACTAAAATCCCTTGAAATAGCTTTAATTTTTTTTCGAGCGAGCCAATTTTTATTAAATCTTGAAATAAGATCGCAAATCCTTTTAACAAATCCCTTTAAACCTTGTCCTTTGACACTCTAGAATCCTATAAAACCACTTTAAATCTTTTCTCAGTGAGATAAATCATATGAAATCTTGCAACAAGAACACTTTTAACAAAAAATGACACATAAATTGGATAATATCCTTCAATCTTGTCCTCTGATGAATTAAAATCTTGCAGAAAAAATCACTCCTAATCTCCTCCTAGTGAGATGAATTTTATCAAATCTCAACAATTTTCACAAGAAATCTTTCATAGATTTCAACAAATCTCCTTAAATCCGGATTTCCCCATGCACACTAAAATCCTTTAAAATCTTTTTAAATCTCATTTAAGTAAATATTAATCATAGTAAACCTTGCAATAAGAACAATTTTGACAAACATCCTTCCATAGCTTTCCAGAAATCTTCTCCAACCCAAATCTCCCCCACAATAAAATCTTTCAAAATCGCGCTTTAAATCTTATTGAAGTAAACATAAATCTTATTAAACCTTGCAATGAGAACGATTTTAACACAAATTTTTCCATAAATCTTGAAAAACCTTGACCACTCGCACGCAGAAAAATCTCTTAATCTTCTCCTAGTGAGATGAATCTTATTAAATCTCGCAACAACAACAATTTTAACAAGAAACCTTTCACAGATTTGAACAAATCTTCTTAAATCCGAATTTTCCCACACTTAAATCCTTTAAAATCACTTCAAATTTAATGAAATTTAAAACATAAATCTTAATAAACCTTGGAATAAGTACAATTTTTAAAAATCCTATCATATAGCTTTCAACAAATCTTCTTAAACTCCCACACAATGAAATCCTTCAAAATCGCGCTTTAAATCTTATTAAAGCAAACAATAAACCTTGCAATGAGAACGTTTTTAATACAAATGCTTTCATAAATATTGAAAAATCTCCATAAACCTTGATCTCTCGCGCAAAATAATAATTTTAAATCACTATTAAATCTTTTTCAAGTGAGATAAATCTCAGTAAATAAGAACGATTTTTGCAAAAATCCTTCACAAATCGCTTAAATCTCATTAAAGTAGACATGAATCTTGATAAATCTTGCAATAAAAACGATTTTCATAAATTATGAAAAATCTGTTTAACCTTAAGCTATACAGTTTACCTTTAATCTAAAAGCTAATTGAAGTTGAGATAAGGTATGAAAAGAAAAATAAAAAATATATTATGAATCAAAATTTGAACAGTATACCCAACAGTAGACATATTTATTTGTATGTACTCAGATTTATCAGGCTTATTAAATTCTTGAAGCTCTTTGTTAATATTGAGTCACCATAACAAATATAAGCAGGTATTAATTTTGAAAATAAACTGACAAACCTTGATAATTAATTTTTGTTTAACAGACAATAATCCTAGATATAACATTGGTTTTATTGATGTATATCCAGCACATATTTGAGAATTATAATAATAATATAATAACCAATCAAGCCGGTACCTACTTGATTGTAACCCGTTCAGAATAGCCTTTAGTTCTGCGTTCCATTTTTCAAATCAGGCTTGTGTCCATATGATTCAAAAATTTCGCCAGCGTTGCCATTTATTTACATGCTTGATTTCCTTAGGTTTCTGTATAAATATACAAAGGCAGATTATGTCGTAATTTGCTATGGGCATAAGCGGCTGTGTCCGGGCGCCGGTATTGCTGGTTGCCTGTAACGGAATGCAGGATTAAAGTACTTATGTGACGCAATACAAGTGACGTTCTAAAAGATGTTTGATGTTTATTATCAATTATTATTGATAGTGGGTGAAAAAATGTAATATAGAAATGATTCAGATTAAACTTTTCCAATCATTATTGAACTTTTTGTAACTCATTCACCAATCAGTCTTAACGCAATATAGACTATAAACATATTCATCACAACCACGACTATCACTAATCACTGCCAATATGTTAACTCCATTAAAAATAAACCAGATATAAACCATAACAAATTGACAATTAAATCTCAAATCGCCAACTAGATACATACATGGTTACTAACCATATTTCCTTACGCCTTAATTACGACCTGTCATTAATATATATGCACTAAAACATTATTTATGTGGCAACATTGAAGAATCTTGTTACTTGTCTCCCCTATGACCAAAAGTGGAAATCGCCTTAGAACATAAATTCCATATCTATAATTAGCCAATATGATTAAGTGATTAAGTTTATACAGGTGAGGTCATTCTAAGAAAAAAGGTCCGAAAACGCATCGTTTTTTTTTTCAAAAATTGATTTGATCTCAACGCCACTGGACACAATATTTTAAGGGGCAAAATTAGTCACTCACAACAACGCTGCCAAATTTCAAACAAATCGGTGAAAATTTGAACTGAATTACTTATTAAAAAAAAATGATTTAAAAAAGACTTTGCCACCCTGTATCATAGAGACGATGCCTTTTTGAACTTTTTTTCTTTGATTCCTGCTTTTTAAACACCCTGTATAATTCCTTACCTAGCGAAAATACTAAATTGGCACTTAAACTATAAAGCAAGTCAGCGGAAATTCTTGCGCTTGAGGCGGCAATTTCCTCTGCGCATGCAATTTTCTTATATTTCATAATAAAGGGTCATCAATCCATATGTTATACACATACAACATACAGGATGTTCATATATTGTAGTCTAAAAAAAGCCTCTACTTTATGTTAATAAAACAAAACGTCCAAACAAGTTTGCTAGTAGATATCTTTCAACAAAACAATGTACGGAATCTTGCACTTGTTTGTTTTTGTTTTAAATTCTTTTCTATTTTTAATTAGTCTATAGAGCTGGAAATGTGTCGAGGTCCAATATCTGTACAGGCTTATCTTATTATTAGTAAAATTTGGTACAGAGCGATGTTAATTTTAACCATCAAAAGGTATCTTTTGAAAAAACTCGCTTTTGGACAAAAAGTAAAAAATTATTTTAAAATTAAGAATAAATGATTGACGAAAAATTGATGACATGGAAAATTGCCATAAAAATATTAAATTTTTTGAAAAGTTGCTAAAATTGATGTCAAAATTCCTGCTTAATGTTTTCGTTTTCGAATATTTCGTAAGACCTCAAATATTAATAATATTATTATTGGAAAGTTGCTCAAAATGATGAAAACACTCCTGCTGAATTTCCATGAATTTATCACTAATATCTCTCAAGAAAAAGGCTCACAAGATAACATAAAAAAAGAAACTGTTATACAATTTATCGATAAATGTATTGTGCTGTCAAAAGTGTCAAAAAATTAAAAAGGAAAAAGGTTTGTCTTCTCTGGTTTCCATAAGAGAGGGATTTAAAGATTCCTCACAAAAAGGCATACATAATAAAAAAAAAACTACCCGGTGTGTCAACAGAAGTGAAAACTTCACACAGGCGAGATTAATAACACGATACGTATTCAATTTTTGTGGAACGTCATGGGCGCAGACATCTTGAACTTGATCTGTCAATTCTGCTTCATTTCAATGTCATTATTGTCGATTGCTTTGATCCTTTCACACATGATTGTCGTATGTCATGTCATGTGTCATGTGTCATGTCCTCTTGAGTTTGTTTTTGTTGATAGTTCCATTTTCTGATACATATTGAGTAAAGTGATTTAGAATGAATAATATTTTGAATAACAAAACTTCCATTTGTTTTTTTTTTAATTTTCTGATCAGATCCCAAACTGAACCTACATATCTACTTAATTTGAACAAAATCCTTTGGAAAATAAAAAAACTTTGCAAAACTAACCTCACTATATCATTTTTTGCCTAGACTATTTGATCAAATCCCAAATAGAACCTACATACCTAATTTGAACAAGATCCTTTGGAAAATAACAAAACTATGCAAACATAACCTCACCAAGACATTTTTTTTAAATTTCTTGATTAAACTCCAAATTAGAACCTACACACCTGATTTGAACAAAATCCTTTGGAAAATAACAAAACTATGCAAACATAATCTCACTATGTCATTTTTTCTTAATTCTTTTGATCAAATCCCAAATAGAACCTACATACCTAATTTGAACAAGATCCTTTGGAAAATAACTAAACTATGCAAATATAACCTCACCAAATCATTTTTTTTTAAATTTCTTCATCAAATTCCAAATTAGAACCTACACACCTAATTTGAACAAAATCCTTTGAAAAATAACAAAACTACGAGGACATAACCCCACTATGTAATTTTTTTGAAAAATTCTTAATCAAATTTCAGACTAGAACCCACACACCTAATTTGAACAAAACCCTTTGGAAAATAACAAAACTATGCAAACATAACCTCACCAAGACATTTTTTTAAAATGTCTTGATTAAATTCCAAATTAGAACCTACACACCTGATTTGAACAAAATCCTTTTTAAAATAACAAAACTATGCAAACATAACCTCACTATGTAATTTTTTCTTAATTTTTTTGATCAAATCCCAAATAGAACCTATACCTAATTTGAACAAGATCCTTTGAAAAATAACAAAACTACGAGGACATAACCCCACTTTGTAATTTTTTAAAAAAATTCTTGATCAAATTTCAAACTAGAGCCTACACACCTAATTTGAACAAAATCCTTTGAAAAATAACAAAACTACGAGGACATAACCCCACTATGTAATTTTTTAAAAAAATTCTTGATCAAATTTCAAACTAGAACCTACACACCTAATTTGAACAAAATCCTTTGAAAAATAACAAAACTACGAGGACATAACCCCACTATGTAATTTTTTAAAAAAATTCTTGATCAAATTTCAAACTAGAACCTACACACCTAATTTGAACAAAACCCTTTGGAAAATAACGTAACTATGCAAACATAACCTCACAATATAATTTTTTTTTATTTCTTGATCAAATTCCAAATTAAAACCTATACTTACGACTCACCCAATTTGAACAAAACCCTTTGGAAAATAACAAAACTCCGCAAACATAACCTCACTATGTATTTTTTTTTAATTTCTTGTTTCCAAACTAGAACCTACATACCTAGTTTGAAGAAAATCCTTGGAAAAATAACGTAACTATATGCAAACCTAACCTCACAATATCATTTTTTTTCTGATTTCTTGATCAAATTCCAAATTAAAACCTTCTTACCCAATTTGAACAAAATCCTTTAAAAAATAACAAAACTCTGCAAACATAACCTCACTATGTATTTTTTTTTATTTGTTGATCAATTTCCGAATTAGAACCTTCATACCTATAATTTGAACAAAATCCTTTGGAAAATAACAAAACTCTGCAAACATAACCTCACAATAAATCCCTATTCAGAGTCTGTATTCCCTTTTTCCCTTCTCCGTCTGAAAATGCATCAAAATTCCTTTAAAAAGGAAAATTCCCTCGGGTTGGAAAAACTGTATCTCTCTCGTACTGGGCTCGCACTGCTCACTGTTTCGAAGGAGCGTGATGCGTGATGGGTCAGTCTTATTCACTACCCACAAAATAAAATGCTCAGCGCGCTTAAAGAAGTTTTCACTTCAAAAACAAAATAAAATATAAATTTGCCCAAGAGCTATTAAATTGATGAATGAACCATGAATATCAAATCAGTTTCGTCCATGCTTTCCGCCAGTTTCTGGTCATAAATCCAAATTCCCCATCTGCTACTGGTAGTACTGGGTCGTCCATTTCCTTTTAGCTCTTCATTATTCACACCTCGTCAAATGCAGTACCCCATAAACATCATTACCATTACTTCCTTGCACGTTAACGCAATTAAAATTCTGTCAAGACAAAACGCTTAAATCCCGTTCGCAGAACCCATTTTTCTCAACCACAACATATGGCTGGTACGAAACGAAAAATCAAACAAAACGCACAAGATTTTTGAATTCAGCGCAGATGTTACGATTTTGTCGTATAATGTCATTAAATTAGCAAACTTTCAGCAAAAATCACCCACGCCTATATGGAATTTGCATATGTGTGTGACATCATTAGATTTTGTCATGCCATATGGATATTATCGATTTTATAAATATTATGAAATGGAAATATCCGGTTTTGACTGTGGGACTAAATTTGCTGTTTCCTGATTGAGCCACCGACAATTTTTTTTATATTGATTAAAGCACGTATGTGTGGAGAATGTGCGATAATAATAACGTTGTTTTTGTATCCATCGACGCCTTTCACTGATAAAAACAATTAAATTGAATTTTTCCTATAAATAGACTTTATGCTGTGATAAGTGTTGACTACATTATTTATCTGTATTGATAATTAATTTTTGTTATATGTTAATATAGCGAAATAGATAAGTTGAAATTATCAAATATACAGGGTGTTTGACCAATAGTCAATAGTGATGCAAACTTTGACAACAGACTTTTTGCAAAAGAAAAAGATAGACTTAGTTCCGGAAATGTTTTTTTGAAATTTGAATTAATTAATATTTTTAGAACGTCTCGGAATACTTAATGCAATAATTAATATGAGTGAAAAGTAGCAGCTTAAAAAAATGCTCATTTTCCGATATAAACTACATATATTTTTTTCAGTGACGTGCGTGCGGTTATTGCCATTGATATTTTTCAAGAAAAAATGGTACAATCTTGTTACAGTTATGTCAAAAAATATTGATTAGTAATATTTTAGTTAATATTTGCGAGTAAACAATTAAAAACAGGAATGCAGAGCTGAAAGAAGGTTTTCATTTAACTAGGCCACCCTGTATATAGGAAATTGAATAACATCAGAAAAAGAGGCATACATCACCTTAAGAAGTCAAAATCTCGAAAATTGTGGGAGTTATGATTTTTTTAATTTAGAGCTGAAACAAGTTTTTTCAAAATAGGCCACCCTGTATATGGAAAATTATTAAAAATCAGGAAAAAAATCTTCTCAAAATACAGGGTTTAATGAATTTTTCTACCAAATTTCAAGTCAAAATCTCGAAAATTGTGGGAGATATGATTTTTCTAATCTAGAACTGAAACAACCACCCTGTATATGGAAAATAAATAAAAATAAGGAAAAAATCACTTCGAAACACAGGGTTTAATAAATTTGTCAATCAAAATTTCCAGTCAATAATCTCCAAAATTGTGTAAGTTATGAATTTTTAATTTTAGAGCTTTAACAAGGTTTTCTTTTAACCAGGCCACTCTGTATATAGGAAATTGAATAACATTAGAAAAAGAGGCATAAATCACCTTAAGAAGTCAAAATCTCGAAAATTGTGGGAGTTATGATTTTTTTAATTTAGAGCTGAAACAAGTTTTTTTTTAAATAGGTCACCCTGTATATGGAAAATTATTAAAAATCAGGAAAAAAATCTTCTCAAAATACAGGGTTTAATGAATTTTTCAACCAAATTTCAAGTCAAAATCTCGAAAATTGTGGGAGATATGATTTTTCTAATCTAGAACTGAAACAACCACCCTGTATATGGAAAATAAATTAAAATCAGGAAAAAATCACTTCGAAATACAGGGTTTAATAAATTTGTCAATCAAAATTTCCAGTCAATAATCTCCAAAATTGTGTAAGTTATGAATTTTTAATTTTAGAGCTTTAACAAGGTTTTCTTTTAACCAGGCCACTCTGTATATAGGAAATTGAATAACATTAGAAAAAGAGGCATAAATCACCTTAAGAAGTCAAAATCTCGAAAATTGTGGGAGTTATGATGTCTCTAATTTAGAGCTGAAACAAGTTTTTTTTTTAAATAGGTCACCCTTTATATGGAAAATAAATAAAAATCAGGAAAAAATCACTTCGAAATACAGGGTTTAATAGATTTGTCAATCAAAATTTCCAGTCAATAATCTCAAAAATTGTGTAAGTTATGAATTTTTAATTTCAGAGCTTTAACAAGGTTTTATTTTAACCAGGCCACTCTGTATATAGGAAATTGAATAACACTAGAAAAAGAGGCATAAATCACCTTAAGAAGTCAAAATCTTGAAAATTGTGGGAGTTATGATGTCTCTAATTTAGAGCTGAAACAAGTTTTTTTTTAAATAGGTCACCCTGTATATGGAAAATAAATAAAAATCAGGAAAAAATCACTTCGAAATACAGGGTTTAATAAATTTGTCAATCAAAATTTCCAGTCAATAATCTCCAAAATTGTGTAAGTTACGAATTTTTAATTTTAGAGCTTTAACAAGGTTTTCTTTTAACCAGGCCACTCTGTATATAGGAAATTGAATAACACTAGAAAAAGAGGCATAAATCACCTTAAGAAGTCAAAATCTTGAAAATTGTGGGAGTTATGATGTCTCTAATTTAGAGCTGAAACAAGTTTTTTTTTAAATAGGTCACCCTGTATATGGAAAATAAATAAAAATAAAGAAAAAATCACTTCGAAATACAGGGTTTAATAAATTTGTCAATCAAAATTTCCAGTCAATAATCTCCAAAATTGTGTAAGTTATGAATTTTTAATTTCAGAGCTTTAACAAGGTTTTCTTTTAACCAGGCCACTCTGTATATAGGAAATTGAATAACACTAGAAAAAGAGGCATAAATCACCTTAAGAAGTCAAAATCTTGAAAATTGTGGGAGTTATGATGTCTCTAATTTAGAGCTGAAACAAGTTTTTTTTTAAATAGGTCACCCTGTATATGGAAAATAAATAAAAATAAAGAAAAAATCACTTCGAAATACAGGGTTTAATAAATTTGTCAATCAAAATTTCCAGTCAATAATCTCCAAAATTGTGTAAGTTATGAATTTTTAATTTCAGAGCTTTAACAAGGTTTTCTTTTAACCAGGCCACTCTGTATATAGGAAATTGAATAACACTAGAAAAAGAGGCATAAATCACCTTGAGAAGTCAAAATCTTGAAAATTGTGGGAGTTATGATGTCTCTAATTTAGAGCTGAAACAAGTTTTTTTTTAAATAGGTCACCCTGTATATGGAAAATAAATAAAAATAAGGAAAAAATCACTTCGAAATACAGGGTTTAATAAATTTGTCAATCAAAATTTCCAGTCAATAATCTCCAAAATTGTGTAAGTTACGAATTTTTAATTTCAGAGCTTTAACAAGGTTTTCTTTTAACCAGGCCACTCTGTATATAGGAAATTGAATAACACTAGAAAAAGAGGCATAAATCACCTTAAGAAGTCAAAATCTTGAAAATTGTGGGAGTTATGATGTCTCTAATTTAGAGCTGAAACAAGTTTTTTTTTAAATAGGTCACCCTGTATATGGAAAATAAATAAAAATAAAGAAAAAATCACTTCGAAATACAGGGTTTAATAAATTTGTCAATCAAAATTTCCAGTCAATAATCTCCAAAATTGTGTAAGTTATGAATTTTTAATTTCAGAGCTTTAACAAGGTTTTCTTTTAACCAGGCCACTCTGTATATAGGAAATTGAATAACACTAGAAAAAGAGGCATAAATCACCTTGAGAAGTCAAAATCTTGAAAATTGTGGGAGTTATGATGTCTCTAATTTAGAGCTGAAACAAGTTTTTTTTTAAATAGGTCACCCTGTATATGGAAAATAAATAAAAATAAGGAAAAAATCACTTCGAAATACAGGGTTTAATAAATTTGTCAATCAAAATTTCCAGTCAATAATCTCCAAAATTGTGTAAGTTACGAATTTTTAATTTTAGAGCTTTAACAAGGTTTTCTATTGACCAGGCCACCCTGTATATAGGAAACTTGATAACACTAGATAGAGTGGCATAATACATCTCAAAATACAGGTTTTGAATTTATCAACCGGATTTCAAGTGAAAATGTCCAAAATTCTGGAACTTATGATTTTTTTTATTATTCGAAGCTGAAAAAAGGTTTTGTTTCAACTGAGCCTTCCTGTATAGGGAAAATAAGATAAAATCTTAATCACATCAAAATACAGGGTTTAATGAATTTGTCAATCAAATTTCAAGTCAAAATCTCGAAAAATATGGGAGTTATGATTTTTCTAATTAGTGCTGAAACAAGGTTTTTTTTTTAAATAGGCCACCCTGTATATGGAAGATTGATAAAAATCAGGAGAAGTGGAAAAAATCACGTCAAAATACGCAGGGTTCAATGAAGTTGTCAAATTTTGAGTCAAAGATCTACAAAATTGTGAATTTTTAATTTTAGAGCGGTAACAAGGTTTTTTTTTAACGTGGTATCCAAAGTTGGACAAAATTAGGAAAAATGGCATGAATCACCTCAAAATACAGGGTTTAATAAATTTGTGGAAGTTATAATTTTTTTTGTATTAATAGATCAATGAAATTTTAATCAAAATATCACGAAGGGTGATTATGATTTTCTTCACCTTGCCAGGCATAAAAAAAATTAGTTCAACAAGACCGCATATTGGAATTATTTACGTAACAGTATTAGTATTACTAATAAATCCCCTGCATTTTTTTTATCAATTTAATGAAAAAATGTTAAAAAAATTATTGCTGCAAAAACTACGATTTTATATTTTTTTTAATTGAATTATTAGAGTTTTTATAGGGTAGTATGTAAATAATACTACTTATATCGAAGACCATTTTGACTGATTTCTATCGGATCACCCTGTATTTTTTTATCAATTTCCATGAAAAAACTCATTAGTGCAAAGTTTTTGAGTTATTATAGTTTTTATGGGTAAGTGTTCACCTCTGTCTATGAAAATGATACTAACATTGAAGACCATTTTACTTGATTTTTATCAGATCACCCTAAAAAATTAATCTATCGTATTTTTTGAGTTATTGAAGTTTTTATGGAAAAGTCTCACCATAACCATAAGTTCACTGACAAAAAAAATAGTTCAAATAAAATCAATAATGATTGCTCTACACGCTACTAAAAAACTAATAACACTACGAATATTTAATATAGAAACGAATATTTTTTTTTCAAATTTTAAAATGCATTTAAACGTGAGAGAAAGTGAAGGTGTGCGTTTTAAATTGGCGAATAATGTACGCTCGTAGAAATTTAAATTGAAATTGCCATGTGATAATTGGTTATAAAAAACATTATGCCCTGTATAGATGTGTATTTCTCTGTATATAGAAAATTAACATTGGTTTAATTGGGGACAAATCCGGGGATCGAGGAGGCCAATGTAGATAAATAATTTGAACCTGTTGGCCATATCACAAACATTTTTGTACATAGACACACACCCAAATTTTTCCTTTTTTATCAATACCATCTCACGCTAAAAATCCATTAATTTTTTTTCGATTCTTCACACATCCTTGTATAGAAAAACAAGCAAACTATGCAAACATCTCAGATAAGTGCTACGGAATGCATCTGCTTCGAGTTTGATCAACTAACCAAATATTTTTGAGGTCCTGTTCAAACATTCTTTTTGAAAATTATTGTTTGCCCAAAAAAGGGCTGTGCTGATTTTTCTGGAGTAGGTTTTTGTATTTTATGAGGGCTTATAGAAGATAAAAATGGGGTTTGGGATGTGGGGGACCTTCAATTTGAATTCCGATATTTATTTCTGTAAACATTGTAAGGAAGGAAAATCGTAAAAGTACATACGAAATAATAATAATATGAATAAATCAAATAACAAAATGAATGTTGTTTTTTTCTCAGAATAATTTTTTTTTAAATTATTGTTTTTTCAATATTGATTTGACAAAAAAAAAAAAAATATCGTTTGCTTTTATTTCAATTCATGTTGATAGTTTTTTTTTAACAAGATTGTTGCTTTGTGAGTTGATAGAGTGCAAGAATAAAACATTGTTTATCCTTGACATTTGGTTTGAAAGTTTAAAAATTCAAGTTTATGAATATCAAAGGCTCATAAATATGTTGAACTTCATTATAAATCTCACTGTTAAAAAATCGTTACTTTTTACACGCTCTATATTAGCTTCATGTAATAAGTTTGTATGTTAGTAACGAAATCTTGGATATACAGGGTGTTCATTCTTTGAATGCCGATACTTAAGGGTGATAATCCTTGGATGATTCCAAGACAAAAAGTTCATATGGACATAGGTCCGCAAGAGCCTAGATTTTAAGATACAGGGTGTTGAAATAAAAAAAATATATATATCATCACTTTGATAATATTCCAGTTATCTTTTTCAAATTTGGTTTTCCAATATGCTTGAGAATGATTTAAAAATATTGGATGACACAGTCAATGCAATTAAGTAGATTTAATTTTTTTAAGCGAAAACCATGCGCCGGACGAAAAAAAATCAAGAGAACAAAGTGGCTTAGAAATAAATAGAGATCTCAAAAATAATGTTTATTTTGTAAGAAAACAGTGGCGTACAAGTTTTTTCTCCAAAAATATTGAGTGCAAAACCCGTACGGACGCCACTGGTACAAATAGTGAGATTGTTTGTACATCACAAAATGCACATTGATGCATAGAAGACGTGTACCAAATTTTATAAAGATATCTGAAATAGTATCAAAGTTATCATAAAAAAGTCATTTATTTTTTGAAATTTCAACACCCTGTATCTTGAAAATTAGGCTCTTGCGGACCTATGTCCATATGAACATTTTGTCTTGAAATCATTCAAGGATTATCACCCTTAGTTATCGGCATTCAATTAATAAACACCCTGTATAATAGGTGTAAATAAATAAGTGCGAAAAAAATCCGGGGGTGATTCTTGGGTTAATTTTAAGAAAAAAAAAATATCTATGAAACCCTGTATTAATCCATCAGTTATCTGCTGACGGTCGTTAGTTGGTTGTCTGTCAGTTAAAAAAAAATCAAAAAGTACAAAACAAAAATAAGAGTCACATTTGAATTTAAATAATAAACACATAATACATTTAAACAAACAGTGATTTGTATTTTTTAATCGAATACGCAACGTCGGACGAAAGAAAGTCAAGAGACCAAATTTGCTCAGAAATAAATGAGAATTGCAAAAAAAAAATTAGAAAAAAACAGTGGCGTACTCTATTTTTCTTCCAAAATATTTAGTTCAAACCCCTCACACACTCCACTGGTACAGATAAAAAATAATAGGTGCACGTCAGAAAAGACCTTTTCACTTAAATATCTACGGGGATTTCATAGATATTATAAAAATACATATGTTTTTCCACCCTCTGTATCTCAAAAGTAAGGTCTTTCTTCAAGTCATACGTTCATATAAACTTTTTTTCTTAAAATGTACCCAAGAATCACCCCCTGGATTTTTTCGCACTTATTTATTTACACCTAGTATTTTGTCAGAAAAGAAATCAATATATTTTAGCGAGGTTTCACACCAAGGTAGCATGCGGTATGAAAGCCAACGATTTTTTTTCACAATTAATCGTCCCTCGATACGTTCCAGGTCACTTTTCCAGATTCTTATTTGATTTTGTGTATTTTTTCAATTATCTCTTGAATAGTTTTTTTTCGCGAAAAATCTAATTCAATAGCTGTTTTATATAATGTTTTCATAGATTGTGACAGTGTCTGAATTTTCATTTTATACTTTTTTATGTTATGTAATTTTTTATGTCGTTTTTAACACAACACTCTGAATTTATTTTTTGTTTGTTTTCAAAGTGTTTCATTAGTTGAAAAATGTCATTCACTCTAGGCGCGTGCACTTTGTCAAATTTGAATTTAATTTTGTTTTTTTTATTTTTTTCCTTTAGGATTTTGGTTCAGCACAATACATATGCAGAGTGATAAAATTTATATTTATCGATAAATTTTAACAGCTTGTTGAATTTTCTTATTTCATTTCATTTTTTCCTAATGTTGAGTGACCGTTTGTTTTCCGATATTTTTCACCTTTCCAACTCATCCTTCTTCTTAAGCAAAATGTTGTAAGTAAAAAAAACAAAATTGAAGGTTATGTCTCTTGTTATGTCTAAATATCAGTTCAATTTTAATTAATTTATTTAAACTCAGTATTTACAGCACACTCACAACTATTTATGTTTATTCACGATTTATATTTCGCAACGAACTAACTTCTCTCTGAATGGCGGGCCTTTTATATCAGTTCTTCCATACCTCGATAGATGGCGACAGTTCTAGATTGACAGAAAATCAGCTAAAAAGATCGATAACCTAGTAGGGACACATGACTTGAACTATGTGATAAGTTTTATAGATACCAAAGAAGTTTTATGTGATTTTAAGACTATTGATATGTGCCATTTTAATAAAATTATGAAACGTCTGAAGAAATCTGGTGGATGTGGCAATCAAATATCTGCACAGATATTGAAGGATGTATGTGAAATTGCTGGGAATAGGTTAATGGACATCATCAACACATCACTAACATATGGTATTTTCCCTGAGAAGTGGAAACTATCCTTAATTACTCCTGTGCAAAAAATTGTGGGTAGTGAAAAAATTGAAGACTTCCGTCCAATAAACACGGTCCCTCCATACGAGAAACTTATAGAACTAGTGGTGAAGGATCAAATTAGTGAATTCTGTGATAGAAACTCTGTCATCCACACTTCTCAATCTGGATTTAGAAACGACCACTCATGTGAAACTCTTATTCTACAGATCACGAATGAATGGTTGAAACGTGTTGATGGAGGAATGACTGTTATATCTGTGTTTTTAGACTTTAAAAGAGCGTTTGAAACAATCAACAGACAATTGTTATTGAAAAAACTGTTTAAAATGGGTCTGAGAGGGAGGGTCTATGATTGGTTGAAATCATACTTGATGGACAGGAAGCAACAGGTTAAATTCAATGACAGCATCTCTGAAGAAGCAAATGTTGATTTTGGAGTACCACAAGGTACAATATTAGGACCACTCCTGTTCATCATGTATGTAAATGACATTTTTAAAACTGTTAAACACTGTCAAATGAAGTTATTTGCTGATGACACCATGTTGTATATTTGTGGTGCAGATATTCATAATATGATTGACAAACTGAATAATGACTTGTCCAATTTATGTTCTTGGTTAAGTGACAATTCCATGGCAGTCAATGTGAACAAATGTAAATATGTTGTTTTTGGTACACCAGGTTTAATTCGTAAATTTGATGAATTTAATGTCAATATTCTGCTGCATGGACAGAAATTGAATAGGGTAAGAGTTTTTAAATATTTAGGAGTGTTATTAGATGAAAATCTTAATTTTAATCAGCATTGCGATTACATTTCATCAAAAATGTCCAGAAAAGTGTATTTTCTGCAAAGAATAGGTAAACATTTGTCACCATACATTAGAACTCTTTTATATAAATCTTTGATAGCCCCTCATATACAATATTGTTCTACAATATTATATAATCTAAACCAAGAAAAATTAAAGCAACTTCAGAAAATACAGAATCGTGCCCTTAGAACTATTTTACGATGTAACAGATATACTCCAGTTAGATTAATGTTGGAAACAGTAGGGATCATGAGTGTTCAACAAACTATCTTGTATAGAACCTATGTTATGATATACAAAATAAGAAATCACATAGTACCGGATTATTTGTCAAGCGAGTTGTTATTTGTGAGTGATGTACATAGCTATAACACCAGAAATACTTCAAATTTTTATGTGCAAACAACTCGTTTGACAAAAACCCAATGCAGTCTGTTTTTCAAAGGACTGACACAGTTTAATGCTCTTCCATTACACATCAGAAATATTGAAGAGATTGGAACTTTCCAAAATTCACTAAGGGATTTTATTTTTAATATGTAATTGTTCTTTTTAATGATGTTTTTCATTTTTATATTAGTATGTTATATTTTATTGTCCTATGTTTTTTATACACTAATGTATTCCCATGTACCTAAGTATTGTATTTTTTTGTAAAGCTATGCTTAATAAAGGTTCATTATTATTATTATTACCTTCGAATGCCGTTGTGTGATACACAATTGCCGCTTTATTGGACAAATATTGGCGACTATTGATCGTCACACTATCAGATACCTCTTGATTATTCAAATTAAAGAAGTACATACTTGAAAATATGAAAAAAACAAAAAACCATTGCGTGAGCTTGATTGAAAATAAAATTCCACCTGTCGAAGACCCTAAAGAAAATGCGGTTAATACACGACACGCTCTAACATGTTTTTGTCCATCAAAAAACCATGGACTCCCCAGTTGTCAATTATTTCGAAACGGAAATCGAACCAAAACGTGCTGTGGTTTCCCAATTTGCCATCTTAATGATTTTGACTTCCTTGAGAAATTAAATCGATTTTTTTTTATTGCAAACTGTAGAGAATTAAAAAAAAATCGAAATGTATTTTTTTGTTTTGTTCAAATATTATTTTTCCAAAAGTTATTCAAGTTTTAAGTTCGGTGTATATACAGTTTCCTAACCTCTGTGACAAAATGAAAGGGGTGATTCTTCGCTTAATTTTAAGACGAAAATGTGGTATAACTTTTTTTCGAATTTCGCTTTGTTTCCAAAATACAGGGTGTTTAATTTTTTTTTTTGATTAGTTTTTTATTTTCAATTAATTTATCTTCTACTCGATTTTGTTGAAGTTTGGTAACGGTATTAATAGTGATAACGGGCTCATTTTGCCATGAACAAATAAAAATTATCGAATACAGTGGCGTCCCGAGCGGCACTTCAACCAATATTATTGGGAAAAAAATGTACGCCACTGACTTTTTGTGTCATTTTCATTTTTTTTTCAGGTTATTCAACTAAAAACGCAACTTTTTGATCTCTTGAATTTTTATCGTATCTTGCCTAATTTTTGAGATAAAAAATTAAATCTAGTTGAGTGAGTTTTGACGCAAAAAGTAATTTTATCGCTGATGTTGAATTTTCTAACAAATACAGCAATCAATTATAATCATTTTAATGGAGAATTCAAAAACACTTAATAAATAAAAAAAAAATATATAAAAATAAATAATAATAATAAAAAAAATTAAACATCCTGTATTTTAGGAACAAAGCGAAATTCAAAAAAAAGTTATACCACATTTTCGTCTTAAAATTAAGCGAAGAATCGCCCCTTTCATTTTGTCACAGAGGTTAGGAAACACCCTGTAGATATACTAAGCATTGTGTGACTCCGTCAATTTTCGACTACTTAACAAGAAAAATAAAATAAAAAACACGTGTCTGCTTATTTAATAAAAAAAAAATTGATGCAAGTGAAATTTAGGTGATGTACACTTTTATCATTATCTACCAAGTGCATTAGACATGATTATTTTTATCTTATCATTGAAATAATTTAAACAACATTTTCAATTTCGAAATAACATGCAAGGTTTAATTATTTCAATGTAAAGCAGCTGAAATTATAATAGATGTGTATTGTGGTACCCTCATTGGTACCAACCAGAGGGTTTCAGCACCTGTACAATGTGTTGAATTAGACCAATTTTTCACCTTATAGAAAGTTCAGGTACCATCATTGTAACCAGTTTTGCAAGTTCACTTTCTACTTATTTTGTATGAATACATTTTTACACGATCCGCTGAGCAAGCGAATCTGTTCCTAATAGTAATAACCTAGAACTAATACCGTTTTCGTTATATAAACACTTTCGAATGAATTTGAAAACATTCTATAACTTGTTTTTTGCAATGTTTATAAATAAAGATAAATGATGGTTGAACGTGGAATAACCCCACGATTTGCAAAACGTTCATTTCCGAGATGTCCCGAAATAAAGTGAAACTGTGTTACCATTTGATTCGCCAAAAATATTTGTTTTTGTGTTAAAAATAACATGGTATGAAGTACAGAGCACTTGTTTTGATACAGGAATAACTCGACCGAAATTTCTGTTTCATTTACAGGGTGTTTTATAATATATTCGCAGGACTTCAGCTCGTTCAAAAATATCAAAACAAGTTTCTATCAACTCACACTCTAAAATGCACCATTTTCGAGAGACAGGGTGTTTGAAAAAAAAAACGTTTTTTGCGAATATCTCCGGAACGGTTCATCGTACAGAAAACAATAAGCATTTTTTACTCTTGATAAGCTACCTATGTTTTTGTTTTTGTCAAATTGGTGAAGGTTTTGAAGGGGTAGTGGTTGTTTTTCTGAAGACCATTTTGAACTTTTTTTTCAATTTTATGACGGTTTTGGTTTTTTTTACCACCATTTTTAGGCTTCTCAAATTCGTTTTTGAACCTTTTTAGAACATTTTTTGAGTTATTTGATAATCTTCCAATTCAAAATATTTTTTAAACCTTTTTTGAACATTTTCAATAAAAGAATTCTCAGAGAACTTTTTTCGTTTGAAATCAAATTTATGACGGTTTTTTTATCAGCATTTTTTGTTTTTTGACTTTCCAAATTTGTTTTTGAACCTTTTTAGAACATTTTCAATACTTTTTTTCAATCTTTGGATCTCAAGGATCTTTTTTATTTTATATCAATTTTGTGAGTTATTTGATAATCTTCCAAAACATCTTTTTTAAACCTTTTTTGAACATTTTCAATAAAAAAAATTCCTCGGAGAACTTTTTTCCTCAAAAATCAATTTTATGACGGTTTTGGTTTTTTTACCAGCATGTTTAGGCTTTTCAAATTCGTTTTTGAACCTTTTTAGAACATTTTAAATACTTTTTTTTCAATCTTTGGATCTCAAGGTGTTTTTCTTTCAAATAATTTTTGTGAGTTATTTGATAACCTTAAAAAGCATCTTTTTTAAACCTTTTTTGAACATTTTCAATAAAAAAAAATTAACAGAAAACTTTTTTCGTTAAAAATTAATTTTATGCCTGTTTTGGTTTTTTTACCCAGCATTTTCAGGCTCAAGTTTCTTTTTTCTTCCAAATCAATCTTGTGAGTTATTTGATAATCTTCCAAAACATCTTTTTTAAACCTTTTTTGAACATTTTCAATAAAAAAAAATCCTCAGAGAACTTTTTTCGTTTGAAATCAAATTTGTGATGATTTTAAAATCATTATCAGGGTTTTTATATATTTTTTGAACCTTGTTTGAACATTTTGGGATCTTCTTCCATTTAAAATCAATTTTATGACGATTCCAGCATTCCAAGGCCTCTAAACTTTTTGAACATGTACAATACATTTTTTTGAATCTCAGGATATTTGTTTTTGTTTGACATCAATTTTATGATCTTTTTAAGGATTTTTTAAACCTTCTTTTAACTTTTTCAGTATATTTTTCTTCAATATTTGGATCTCAGGAATCTTTTTTCGTTAAAACTCAATTCTTTTACAGGTTGGTGATTTTTAGCAGCATTTTCAGGCATTTTCTTGATTTTTTAACCTTTTTTGAAAATTTTCAATACTTTTTTCCTCATATTTGAAGCACGGGGATCTTGTTCCGTTTAATATCAATTTTATGGTGATTTCTACCTGCATTTTCAGAGATTTAACATTTGTTTTTAAGTCTTTTTTGAACATTTTTCTTTAATCTTTGAATCGCAGGGATCTTTTCTCGTAAAAAATCAATTTTATGGGAGGTTCGGTGATTCTTACCAGCATTTCCAAGACAAAATTTGTTTTTAAACCTTTTTTGATAGTATCCAAGACATATTTTTAAAATCTTTGGATCTCAGCGATCATTTTTTGTTTAAAATTAATTTAATGACGGTTTTGGTGATCCTTAACAGCATTTTCCGGCCTTTAAAATTTGTTTTTCATGATTTTTCTCAACATTTTTTTTCAATCTTTGAATCTCTGGGACCTTCATTCGATTAGAATCAATTTTATGGCGTTTTTTGCAATTTTACTAGTATTTTTAGTCATTTAAAATCTTCATTTAAATCTTTTTTTGAATTTGTCTTCTAAGTTTGAATCTCAGGAATCTTTTTATCATGAAAAATCAATTTTATTACTTTTTTGTTTTTGGTTGTCTTAGACCATTTTCAGGGCTTTTTAACTTGCTCTGAAACCTTTCTTCAACATCTTTTCCTCATTCTTTGGATATCAGGTTTTTTTTCGTTTAAAATTGATTTTGTACCGCCTTCAATTACCTGTTTTCATCATTTTCAGTGCTCTAAGACTTTTGAGCAGCTTCAATAAATTTTCCATTTCAACATTTTCAAAATACTTCACTTCAGTCTTGTTCAAAATCAGTGTTATCACGTTCCTGAGAATCATTAATCATCAAACGTGATAATGAATTATTATTAATTTTTTTTCTCGTTTTTTTTGCCTCATTCTAGCTTAATTTTTTGTCGTTGAATTTTCATTCAAAATTGATGGAACGACTTGAGAATGTCCGGACTTAGCCTGTCCTTGAGCTACCTACAAAGGCGCTAATATGACAAGTTTGACATACCGCAATGTTGCCATTTCTGCCCCACTTTTACGCTACTGGAAAAAGTACTGTTTTGAGACGCCCATTTGAACCGCCAATGTTTTCCTTATAAAAAAAAGGTACGCTTGGTCATATACTCCATTTTCGAGAAAAATCAACTTTTATGTTGACAAACATGGTAAATTTTGTAATAATTTTATCCTTTTGCGGCCATAAAACTCATAAAAATCATTCAATACCGTCAAAGCCACCACATTAATCTAGTTCATCAGTCGAATAAAAATCACTCAACAGCTGAGGACACAGATCAAATAACATAGAAGACAGCTGTGTGACTACAAAAGATTTTTAAGGTAGATGATGCTAAGTCCAAATATTCATGGGATCTTATCTCCGAGATTTTGGAAATTGGAGCGATTTTTATTTGTCATTCTTTCACTTTTGAATGGAAAGAGGCATGAGTCGGGGTTTTATATGTGAAATTTCAATAGAGTGAAATTTTTGGTAATATTTACATGTCAATATTTGAATTAGGGTGATATTTTTGAAGGTGCGGTAGAAATAACTATAAGTTCCTTGATAAAGGAAGCATTCACAATTTTTCTCATTTTTTCATTTTTAGTATCATATTATACTTTTGTGAATTTTTATATTTTATCTGTTATTTGTAATACCTGTTTTCCTTTTTTGCTTATTTCATCATCTTTTATATCTTCTATTTTTATAATATCTATTATTTTATTATTGAATTGATTTGAAAGAAGTGGGAGAAAGTAAAAATTTTAAACAAAAATACCTGTAACTTTTGCTTCTAATCATTTTGTTTAAAAACTATTTGAAAGTCCAATATTTAGTTAATTTGTGTGTTTAAATTTGGAGTCACTTTTGTTTACAAATCTATTTTTTATTGTTTTTTTACTATACTATCCTATAAGTTAATTTTGTTGCTTTTTTTTTGTTCCAATTCGGTTTTTTCATAAACTTGTAAGAATTTTGGTTCGCTTTTCATTATTTGATTTAGTTCTATTTCGATTTTTGCTTTTAATTCTTTTGTTTAAGAATTATTTCAAAATTTATTACACACATTTTTTCGAATGATTTGTTTTGTGATTGTGGAAACGGTTTTTCAGTTTTATTTTTAGTAATAATATCATTATTTAGCATCAAAAGCTACAACAATAAAATTGCAATATAATAATACAAAAATTATAAATATATACGGTATGTTATGTAAAAAATGAAACGATGTGAAATACAAAACTGGCTATCAGAATAATAATAAATATAATAATAATAATAATTGAATAATATACAGATAAAAAATACAAAAAAAACAACATATACTAATTTTTTATTTCAGAAAACCACAAAGGAATGCTGGTGTATAAAATACATAAAATACAGGATGACGAATCTGTAAAGTTGAATAAATAAAATCCACAGAATCTGGAAACTGAAATATGGAAGCAACTTTCAAGATTGAATAAAAAAAAATCGCGAAAAATGATCTAAAACATAACATCAGATTTTTTTCTTGCATATCAGATCACTTTTTTCAACATTTTCTCCGCTTTCTGTTGTAGAAAAGAGTAAAAAAAACCAAAAAATCTTGAATAAACCTATAATAAAACAAATTAAATAGAACAAAAACTATCCAACTCAATATAACCCAGAAGAAAATTCCAAACAATTCAAACAAATTCAAATTAAACAAAAAAAAAATTAAATAAATCCAATCCAGCCTTGGAAAAACCATAAAAAATCCAAATAAACCTAATTCATTCATAAAATATTGGAGTAAACCGAATTAAATTCAAAATACACAACAAAAAGATTTTTAAAAAGCGCAAACTAACCCAAATGAACTTACAACAATGCAAAGTTATATCTTGAATAAGACAAAAAAAAAATTATTAATATTAATAGTGATATTGATATGTATTTTAATCATTTTTATTAAGCTCAAACCTACAAGAAGTACAATGAAATAAGTAAGTGTAAACAATATAAAAAAATATTGGATAATAAAGCAAGAAAAACTATAAAAGGAATACTCTGCCTTTCAAAAAAAAAAAGCAGAAAAAACAAAAAAATTTCATTTTCAAAGGCTATACATTTCTAATATAACCCTTGAAAACTTATTTTATTTGGGAACTTCTCCATAAGTTAAAAAATAAAAAAATAATAAAAACAAAAAAAGTGAAAAAGCTCTGCACTAAGCTTAATAAGCTCTTTAGAAAATGGAAAGATTCTCAGAAAAAAGGAAAAAAGTGGATTTAATGCCTCAAAAGGTAAAAATGAACCCCCCCAAGAGAAAATAATTATGAAGTAACAAAAAACTAGCTTTGAACATGTTGATAGAATCACCAAAAAGGCTAAAGAGTTAAATAAATATGGTGAAAATAATAATAAGAAACAAAAATGAAAGACAAAAAAAATAAGGACCTAAAAAAATCAAACAAAACATCCAATATTTCGGCGCATCCACCATCTTCTAGTTCGTTGCATAGTCACTTCTCCCAGTCAGTCTGTCCCAGCCCACGTGTGTATTCGTTCGGCGCTCCTGTCATATGTATTTTCGCTACGGAAATTTGTCGGAAGTATTCGGGAAATCGCCCGAGTTAAGGGCGCCACCGTGTGCTAGTTGAATACACACTAGGGGCAGGAAGCGTTTTTACTTTTTCAGCTGTGTGTCAAACTTAGTACAATAATGATTGTGCTGGTTGTACTGATATTTTAGTTCAAAACAAAGAGATCTAGTACATTTGTCATTTTCCAGTACAATTATGGTCACTATTGTTAGTCTGCGGTCTGCGTGTATTCATTCAACATAAACAGTGTTGCCGGAAGTAGGGATTTCTCCCCACATTTTCAACAAAGTAAATCTAATTGAAGTCAACAAAAGTCAATCCTTTTCTTCAGTTCCTACTTGAGGATACGTAACAAATTCGAATAAAATATCATCTTACACCATTCAAAGTGGATAAACCCTTTTGATATTCGATATCACGCACCTTGTAAGACCTAATGGTCCGCAAAAATTATATATTGACATTTATTAATGATGAAATCCGAGATATTTTGGTGCTGCGAGGCTCAAATAAATGGATCGTATCAGTAATAACAGTAATTATCAGAACCTGAAGCTCAGCTTCTTCAACTAGGTACGTTAATTACATACAATAAAAACAGTAACGGTTCATGTAATATTAACAAATTTTTTTGAACTATCATACGTCACGCATAGAGAAGTATGTCAGATTGTGTGATATTTATATTCAAGCTGTATTGGAAACGTGACGGTTATTTCCTGCTGGTGCTCAAGTACGGTTTATTGGAGGAATAAAGTGTTTCGGTGACCATATTGCAATTATTTTTGACGATAAAAGAGACAGGTACGTATTTTTGAACGATGGAATTCAAATTGAAATTTGGAAATGAATCGAATTCCAATCCAATTTTCAATGAAAATATTTTTAGATAGGTATGCTTCAGTCTGCATATATTGATACATATCTAATAAAATGGACACTCCACACACTGTTCAAATTTCAAGTGATTTTGCAAAGAATAGCAGGAATTATGTTTTTTTTCCTGAACAATAATTGCATCAAATCCAGTTGGCTTTCGAGCATGGTAAAAATAGTTTTCGATATCCCCCTGTATGCAAATATTAGTAGATGATGAAATGTTCAAATTTCAAGCAATTTTGCAAAGATTGGCAAGAATTATGATTTTTTTCCTGAACAATTGCATCAAATCTAGTCAGCTTTTCAGTATGATAAAAATATTTTACGATATCCCCCTGTATGCAAATGTTTGTACATTATAAAATAGACATTTTTTCATACTCTGTTCAAATTTCGAGTGATTTTACAAAGAATTGCAGAAATCATGTTTTTTTATCTTGACAACATTGAATCCAGTCAGCTTTTCAGCATGATAAAAATATTTTTCGATATACCCCTGTACGCAAATGTTAGTAGATGATGAAATGAACACATTTTTATAATCCGTTAAAATTTTAAGCGATTTTGCAGAGAATGGCAGGAATTATGATTTTTTTTTCTTGGACAATTGCATCAAATTCAGTCAGCTTTTTTTTGTTTTCGGGAGTATAAAATTACTTTTTGATACACCCCAGTATATAAACATAAGTTGATGATAAAATAACACTTTACCGTATTCTGTTCAAATTTCAAGCAATTTTGCAAGGAATGGCAGGAATTATGATTTTTTCCTGGACAATTTTCATTAAATCCAGTCAGCTAAAATACTTTTTGATGTCCCCCTGTATGTAGATATCAGCAGATGATAAAATGAACACTTTTCCATGCTCTGTTCAAATTTCAAGCGATTTTGAACAGAATGTCAGGAATTATGATTTTTTTACTGGACGAATGCATTAAATCCAGTTGGCTTTCGAGCTTAATATTTTTCGATATACCCCTGTATGCAAATATTGGTAGATGGTTGAATCAACACTTTGCCACACACTGTTAAAATTTCAAGTGATGTTCCAAAAAATGGCAGGAATTATGATATTTTTTTCAGGACAACTGCATTGATCAAGTCAGCTTTTCAGCATGATAAAAAATATTTTTTGAAATCCCCCTGTATGCAAGTATTAGTAGATGATGGAATGAACATTTTTCTATAAACCTTTCGAATTTCAAGTGATTTTTCAAAGAATTGCAGGAATTACGATTTTTTTCCTGGACTATTTGCATTGATTCCATCAAATTTCAGAACAGTCGACTCTTCAACATGATAAAAATATTTTTCGAAATCCCCCTGTATGCAAATATCAGTACATGATAAAACACTTTTTCACACAATGTTGATGTTTCAAGTAATTTTCTGAAAAATTGCAGGAATTGTGATTTTTTTCCTGCAACATTGCCTTGGATTCATCGGATTTCAGAACAGTCGACTTTCAGCTTGGAAAAAATACTTTTCGATATCTCCTTGTATTCAAATTTCAGTGTAATATACTAAAATGATCACTTTTCGACATATTGTTAAGATTTCAAGTAATTTTCTAGAGAATTGCAGGAATAATGATTTTTTCCCTGGGCCATTGCATTGAATCTATCGAATTTCAGCATCATAAAATTTTTGATAACCCCGTGTATGCAAATAATAGATAGGAGAACATTTTCTCACACACTGTATAATACATTTCAAGTAATTGTCCAAAGAATTGCAAAAACAGTGTTTTTTTTCATTGAAAATTTCATACCAGTCAATTCTAACCAATCATAGGCTTGCATTTTAACATGTTGCTATGGCAACGACCTAATTTTATCGGAAATCACCCTACTCATAATCACGTGACTGAAAGATTAATAAGTGGAAATCTCCCTGGCTTTGCGTCTGGATGTAGCTCCCAAATGATTACAGTGTTGCCGGTCCCACTCTCCCTAACAATCCCAACCCAACCCACCGGCCTCCCCAACTTTCACAGACAGAGATACGGCAAACGGCAACACTGTGGTTGGTGCATGGGAGCTACATCCAGCCGCTACTATTAAATCTTCTCAAATAGTTTTGGCATGAAATTTTTTTGCCGAATCTCCCGCGACCTCGAATTAAAAATCCGGAAATTTGTTCTCGTTGCGAAATTTTCAAAAAATTCGCAACTCGACAAAATTTCCGGAAGAAATTCGAACTCTAGGGAGATTATCAGTGAAAATTTCATACCAGTCAATTCTAACCATTGCATTTTAACATGTTGCTATGGCAACGACCCAATTTTATCGGAAATCACCCTACTCATAATCACGTGACTGAAAGATTAATAAGTGGAAATCTCCCTGGCTTTGCATCTGGATGTAGCTCCCATATGATAACAGTGTTGCCGTCCCCACTCTCTCTAGCAATCCCAACCCAACCCACCGAACTCCCCAACTTTCACAGACAGAGATACGGCAAACGGCAACACTGTGGTTGGTGCATGGGAGCTACATCCAGCCGCTACTATTAAATCTTCTCAAATAGTTTTGGCATGAAATTTTCTTGCCGAATCTCCCGCGAGTTCGAATTAAAAATCCGGAAATTTGTTCTCGTTGCGAATTTTTCAAGAAAATTCGCAACTCGATAAAATTTCCGGAAATAATTCGAGCTCTAGGGAGATTATAAGTGACAATTGCATTGAATTTTTAGATTTTTTTAAATAAATAAAATAAATAAAAATGATATAAAATCAAATAAAATATGAAAAACCCTCTTAGTACAAAAAATGGAAAATTATCACCAATTAAAAATTCCTGACTACGCAAGTCTATTTCCTGATACACTGATAACACTGGTAACATAGACAGCAGACAGCAGCAAAAAAGATTTTATAAAAATAAAAAAGAAATTGGAAGTAAATTAGACAATGATTGTATCCGCAAAATAATAATACTAATAATTCATCAAAGACACCAAATATTTTGTTGATTTCACATTTTTTAGAAAAAAAACTTTGGAGATTCCTCCCAATCCTCCCGAAGTAATAAACGATTTTTTTTTCAAATTCGTCTATACTAGGTAGAATTACGTGTACTCCAGTCACGCTCCGTTTTCGGTCAAGTACCAAAAATCTTAAACCAACTTTCATTTTTCCAGACTCATTCGTCAATTCCCAAGAATGGACTCTATCCAGAGCAGTTCCAGACCTACGCCTCGGAATAGTCGGTTCCCTCAGTTCTGGCAAATCAGCTTTGGTTCATCGATACCTAACCGGTTCCTACATGCAAGAGGAATCACCTGAAGGAGGCAGATTCAAAAAGGAAATTCTAGTTGACAACCAGAGCTATCTCCTGTTGATAAGAGATGAAGGAGGACCACCAGAATTGCAGGTAAATTAACAGTAAAATGCTATTATTCGTGCTGGCTGCGTTGTAATCGACATTTGTACGTTTTTCTTGGGATTTGAAACGACATCGTTATCGTGACTTGAACATTTAGTTATCACGTTGGATCTTGCAATTAGGAATGTTGTACGGTTGTTAGTCTTGATCATAGTGGCTTTCTCTGTTATGGAGATTTGGTTGCGTTTGAAGATAAAGGTCGATGTGGAGATTGCGTTAATGGCTTTATGTATTTCTTCAGAAGAAATTTATTATAAAATCTGTGTTTGTGTTCTTATAACTCAAGAACCGCAGAAAGAATTTGAATGAAATTTTGCTCAGTTATCAGTTTAATCAGGGATTAGACCATGGGCATGGTTTTATTCATCAACCCATAGCTGATTTTGATAAATTAAGATTTATATTCAAATTTGTGATGAAAAATGACATTTAACAGCATTTGCCAGTTTCTCCCATTTATTGACAATGACGTTGAGGCATGTTCTATTGGTATGTGAAAAACATAAAGCCGCATTCACATTGATTGAATATTTGCGTTATATGGTGAATGTAACGTGGGCAGTAAGCAGTAAGTATAACAATTTTGATGAATGTTTGGTAATATTTAATCAGGTAAATGTTATAGAACATATTATTTGTTTCATATAAACTATTGAATCGGAAGTTTGTCATTTTATATTAACTTTGAAATAAAACTTCCATCACTACTTGACAACTGCACTTATTTACAATTTATTTATAGTTAACACTGTTTTTAATACAAATAATTATTTGTCCATTGAACTCGAACTATGTCATTTTATATACACCTATGGAATTCTCTGGAATAGTTCGAAACCTCACTTGTATTTGTCATATTTCTTATGACGTCACTCCGCGTGCTAGATGCTTGAGTCTGAACCGGACTTTTTGTTAAGCTGGGTTTAGACTGTCTGATAATTTGTGCAAATCGACTTGTGCAAATAAATCAAAATAGAGAATTGACTAAAACCATGTTATAACTTGGAGAAAAATCCCCAATAAGCGGAATGAAGATGGCAGAGAATAGTATATTATTAAACGAGCGGGAAATGGTGGATATTACTCAGGCAGGGCCGTAGGCGAGTAGCGTAATCATCTGAGTGAGTAATAGCCATTTTCGCAAATAGAATTCTTTTTCTATGATTATTCAATAATTGAAGCGAACTTTGTAATATTTAATTTCATTTGGACGGCACTTTTTGACAACTACTTCACTTAAAGTGAGGTTAGGTTGTTAACACAATGGGACAATGACTATAAAAAAAGTATGGAAGGTTAAATAGGCTGTTTCAAAATGATGTATTTGGAGGTTGACATTTTGTCGAATGTTCTGATTGGCTCTAAAACCGTGGAGTAATGACCTTATAGATCATTTCATTGGTTAAAAACAATTGAGTAATGGAAAAAAAATCACTGGTATGAGTAACAATACTAATTATATTATCATGTGTATGTACCGAGTTTTTGAAAAGCATTTGTTTAATAATTATTCATATTATCATTATTATCAATATCTTTTGAAAACTGAAAATAGCTGAACCTCATTAAAAATTCTGTAATGAACAAGATTAACTGAATATTTTACATTTTTTGAAAGAACAAACATTTATAAACAACAGAGATAAAAACCGGAAATAAACTTTAGTGAATAATGCACAAAATTTACTTGAAAACACAGTACAAACAATTAACAAACTATTTTAACAGAAAAAAAGTCGATAGCCCTAATGAAAAAGGATCACTAGAATTATTAAAAAAAAAGGGACACCTTCCAAAATAGTAGAAAATTTTGATAAAATGGACAAAAACGTTCTACAAAGTAGTTAAAAACTCTAAAAAACCAATAAACAAACAATTAACTGGGCATAATTATGAAAAAAAAAGTGATTTCGAAAGAAAGGGAAATCACCTTGATTAGAATAATTAGTATAAAGATCGTATAAACAATAAGTCATCATAAGCAGTAAAAATATAAGAGTGAATAACTATTCAGATAAAAATTCTGAAAAAACTACAAGGGCCACTAAAATGTACACAAAATTAAAATCCAAATTGAAAAAAATAAAATAAAATCAAATCGAACATACAAAAATGCCCAAAAATTTAATAAGAAGGTTACATAAATCATTTAAAACAAACCCTTAGGTAACTTTTAAAACGTAAAATAAGTTCAATAAGTGGAAAAAGATCATAAAAACACCTACAAAAAGAAGGAAAAAGATTCATAAAATGGACAAAAATGTTTTTAATCACTTTAAAGAGTAACAAAATAAGTAACATTCTCTATGTGCAAATTATGTAAAAAAACTGTAAAAAGTTAGTTTTAAAAAATAAACACAAAAAGTTCGTCCAAATATTTTTTGTCAATAAGTGGTCTTTAAAAAGTTAATAACTGATTAGAAAAAAATCCTTTCTGCTTTCTTAATTGTAGAAAAATACCTTAAAAAGTCAGAAAACGACTTCGCCCGATTCTTGTATTGTTAAAAATGAAGATATTCAGGACTAATTAGAAGATGTTTCTATTCTATCTCATGTGTCATTTTATACCAATGTTATAAGATCTTTGCGAATTAAAACCTTTTGTTTGTGTTAAATAAGATGGACAAAAACATTGTACACGTGCTCCTAGAAAAAACATGCAGAAATAGTTATTTTTCTATGTCTATCACAGAATTGAACAGAAATGAAACCATACCCTACTAGTTGCTAGGCAAAGAGTGCAAAATGAGAATCTGGCACCTCCACCAAAAAATGATAAGCACAAATCGTAGAAAAAGTAGTGTAGGTACAACTCGCATGAAATGACCATTTCATTCCGCAAGCGACGGCAAGCCGGAAAATCGCAAGTGTTAGGTACAAGGTAAAACGTTTTTCCCATACGAGCTAGAATGAGTCCTAATTATGTTCATTTTAAACAATACAAAAATCGTGCGGAAAAGTAACTTCTCAGCACTGATGCGGAAAAGTACAACTTTCAAAACGCTCGTAGGAATTTTTTTCTACAACCCAACAGGAAAATGAACTCGACAAAAACGTTTAGCAAAGAAAATTTCCTACCAGTCAATTCTAACCAATCATAGGCTTGTATTTTATTATGTTGCTATGGCAACGACCTAATTTTATCGGAAATCACCCTGCTCCTAATCACGTGACTGAAAGATTAATAAGTGGAAATCTCCCTGGCTTTGCATCTGGATGTAGCTCCCATATGATTACAGTGTTGCCGTCCCCACTCTCCCTAACAATCCCAACCCAACCCAACTTTCACAGACAGAGATAAGGCAAACGGCAACACTGTGGTTGGTGCATGGGAGCTACATCCAGCCGCGAGTGCTTGAAAGCTGTTAAAAACACTGACAAATATTTTTGATAAATGATTTATTTTCAACATCCAATACAAAGTTGCAATGTTATCAATTATGGACAAGATTGGTTATAACTTCCAAATGTTTTATAAAATCCTGATTCCCTTCTTTCTTCCTCAATGGCGAGTAGAGTAAGGAGCCGTTGGTTTCTTCCACTAAATGCTAGGTGAGTCCTGGGTTATGTTTTTTCCAATGATCAGTTTTGGCATGAAATTTTCTTGCCGAATCTCCCTAGAGCTCGAATTAAAAATCCGGAAATTTGTTCTCGTTGCGAATTTTTCAAGAAAATTCGCAACTCGACAAAATTTCCGGAAATAATTCGAGCTCTAGGGAGATTATGAGTGAAAAGCATCCTCGCCAGACAAAGATCCGGTTATATAATTTTTGAAAAATTATACAAAATATCTTGAAAATCAGGAAAGGTATTAGAATGCTAAAAAGGATCCAATAAGTCTAATGTGAGCAATCCAGGAATAAAAAAAGAGATTATAATTGCGAAAACTAAATAGGGAACAGAAGAATAAAAATATATTGGAAAAGAAATTTAAACTAAAAAAGAAAGTAACGGTTCAAATCAAAATTAGAAGTGAATCTGGAAATAAATCAATAATTATTAAAAACATACACAATAAATTTTGACATTTTTTCGCCGACCGTTTTTCAAACATCTGCTCTAGTTTCTCTACCTTAACCTTAAATCTTGTCGAACAATGTACGTGATCCCATATGTAATTTATAATCACCTCCCCCTGTACAAACATGGGCAACAAGTCAACCTTGAACGCAGGTAGACAAAGTTTCACACTTTTTTTGAGTTTATCCGTTTTTTTTTTTCTACAATTTTTTTAGAATAATCAGTAGTTGATATGGGAATTTAGAAATCACTAAATCATATTGGTGATAGTTTGTATATCATTAGGAGTGTTTTACTGTTTATCTCGGTGAGTTGACAAAAGGTGATTATGAATATATTCCAGTGAAAGGATGGGATTGATTTATTCATCCACCATAAAGTCGTGAACCATACGTTCGGTGATGTTTTTTTATCCACTTATTATTTTTGTGTGTGTATATTTTACGTGCTTTTTATTGTTTTGGAAATTTATTTGAATATTTTGAGTGATTGGAAGAAAATCATATTTTCACAATTTTCTCTCCAAGGGGTAGGTTATTTTTCATTTTGTTTTGTGACAGTTATTTTCATCTTTTTACACTAATAATCTTCTGGTTGTGTTAGCATTCTTTTCAATTTATCTTATTCTGGTTCTGATGGTTATTGATTCAAACATGTTTTTTGAGTTTTGTTTATATGTTTTTCACCTCACTTCACTTTACTTTAATGACTCTAGGTTTTATCAATTTTTAAGTAGTTTCACAATGCTTCAATTGACTTCAAATATATATTTTTTCAAAAACATCTCGTAATTTCATAAATCATTTCAAGGCTATTACTTTCTTTAGTCTTTGCTATCATGTATGTTTCTTATATTTTAAAATAAAGTACTAGAACTCGTTTATCAATGACGTAAATCATTGTTTTTTTATTTGTAGGTACTTGATATTAGGTGTTGTATTTTTATTTTTTTTCGTTTATTTTTCAATCATGAATTAAAATGTATACTTTTCGTATTACATGTTTATGTTTTTTTTTACTTTGATAATAAGTCTTCACCTTAATTGATTTTTTTTTATTCATATTTTACACTGGGTGTTTATTAATTGAGTGCCGTTACTTAAGGGTGATAATCCATGGATGATTTTAAGACAAAAAGTTCATATGGACATAGGTCCGGAAGACCCCAATTGGAAAAAAAAATAAAAAATAACAAAAGATCAGGAAAGTAATTTTCATCTTGAAGAAAAGCATTGGCGTATCATTTTTCATTTAAAAATATCAAAAGTAATGTTAGAGAGGACACCACTGATTTAAAAATATCAAAAAACACTTTAGCTCAGGAATAAATAGAGACTTCAAAAATATTTTTCATTTTAAAAGGAAAAATATTGAATGCAAAACCTGTACGGACGCCGCTGGTGAAAATAATAGAATTGTTTATACCTCACAAAATGCATATTGATCCATAGAAGACGTGTATCAAATTTCATAAAGATACTGAGATCTGAAATAGCATTATAAAAAAAAATATTTTTTCAAATTTCAACACCCTGTATCTTAAAAATCATGCTTTTGCGGACCTATGTCCATACAAACTTCATGTCTTGAAATCATCCAAAAGTATGGACACTCAATTATTAAACACTCTGTGTGTAAACTTAATCATCTTATACAGGGTGTTCAATCATTTTATAAACATAATGTTCGAACTTGCTCCGTTTTTTGTTTTTTAGATACAATGTGTCCAAGTTTGTAGAAAAAATCGTTTTTTTTTCATTATTTACTCAAAATCCTCTTAGATTGGCACGCTTATTTGTCGTCAAAATATTATTTCTTTCATGTTATTTTTGGCAGATTAATATAATAATATGTTCTTGAAATCTTAGTTTTGAAACACTCTGTATACTGTACAATTTTATTATTTCTTAGTAATTGCAGTCTTGATGTATTTTTCAAATTTTCAATCGTCCTTTTCCCGGAAACATTTCGTGTTTCTATAAATAATTCAAAGGCTATTTCTTTGTTTTAAATTATGGTTAAGTACTTTTCCATATTCTTGAATCCACCGAATTTTAATTCATACTTTTTTTTGATTTTTTATTCACATTGTATCCGGTATCTTTCTTCTATTATTTATATGTACAGGGTGTTACTTAATGGTATGTCATAAATTTAAGGAGGAATTTTTGGATACATTTTAAGTCGAAAAGGTCATATAAACTTGGGTCTAAAAAAAAAATAAATGAAATAAAAATAAAAAAAGTGTGTTATACCATAATATCCTGTGGCAAAATTCAGTTCAATATCTCAAACCGTCTTTGGAAAATGTATTAAAAACTGAAAATAAGATAAATCTTTAACACCCTGTATCTTAAAAACCAAGCATTTTAAGACCCAAGTTTATATGACCTTTTCGACTTAAAATTTATCCAGGAACTCCCCCTTAAAATTATGACATACCATTAAGTAACACCCTGTATAGTCACCCTATTTAGGTTCTGCAGATTTGTACATTCTTATCAGATTTTGCAAAATTTTTAAGTTTCTCAGCATGTCTTCTTTTTTTTCTCATCTTTTGTCTTGACTGCTGAGCTGTTATCCCCATTTTGTATGACTTTAATTGTTCTCTTTGTATACACTGTTTAGTATTGACCCTGTATTTCTGTATTTTTTAGTTTTTTCTCAACTTGTTTCATTTTAAATATGATTTATTCAAAGATCCCAGTCTTTGTCTACTTTTTCATTTTATTGTTGTACTATAATAAGCTATTTTTTTTTACAAAAACTACACGTGATCAGACAAAGCGGAAATATTGGACAGGTGTGTGTAGTTTGATTGATTACTTTCGCCGTGAACCAAA
Source organism: Orchestes rusci (assembly GCA_958502075.1). Taxonomy (NCBI): domain Eukaryota; kingdom Metazoa; phylum Arthropoda; class Insecta; order Coleoptera; family Curculionidae; genus Orchestes; species Orchestes rusci. The sequence continues at coordinate 76,559,256 of OY293305.1, read as the reverse complement.
CATTTTAAACTTCCCAACTCTTTGGTAATTCTTCATAGTTTTCTTCTGGGTCTAGTTTTTTTTAATTTTGAGTTTTTATCAAAGAAGTTTCGAGATATTATCCTTTTTTGATTTTTTTTGCCCCAATTTTTAGTTTCTTCCTTTGTTTATTTATTCCATTATTTATACGAATAATATATTATTATATTAAAAAAACTTTGATTAAGAACCAAAATGTGTGCAAATATTTCATGTTTTTTGAAAGTTATTGAAAATAAAAGTTAACTCCCGGTACATATTTTGGAAACGATGGATTTGTAACTACGTTTATTTTTAGTTTTTTTTTTTGCAACAAATAATCCTATTTTTGAATCACCCTGTATATACATAAAAACATAATTCATGTGTTACATGATGGGAAATATTTCCAGCTATAGGCATTTATAGACATAATATGTTGAAATATCCTCAGCACATGCTGCTAAGAATGTATGTACGCGAATATACCTTCAAGAATATATTTGGCACATGGTCAGATTATGATTATATTCAATAGTAGCCAAAAACCCGCTGCTCCGCTCACCTGATGTCTGTGGATACACACAACGCAAATATTTATTTAATGTGTTTGTACGTACCAATAGAACATGCCTTCAGGTCTTATAAAAAAATTCTGTCATTGTCAATGAATGCAAAAAAAAATGACAAATGCTGACAAATGTAACTTTTTATCAAAAATTTGAATATGAATCTTAATTTTTCAAAATCAGCTATGAGTTGATGAATAAACCCATGCCCTTGGACTATTCTCTGAATAAGCTTTTCTTTGCTATGTGAATGGTGGTATGTAACTGGTGATAAAAAAATTCGAATATTGTGTAAAACCAAAATTTCATACTCATTAAAATCTCAATTTAGGATATAAGTAAGTAATCAAAACGCGAATAAATAAACCACATGTTTCAATTCAATCGAACCAACCCATCAGGTGAAAAAACAATCCAACCGTCTTTCACCCTAAACCCTCAACCCTGTATGACAAGCAATCACGGCGATCCAATTTCGCTCACCAAGCAAACTTGAATCTTACCACTTCTTCAACTGATGCATTTCGATGCACTCTCTATCGATCTCACCATACAGAGTAACAGAGAACCTCCATGACTCTATATCTATCCGAGCAAGAAAGACACATGCACTGGAGTCGAAACGATCACACTTTACAACATTCATGAGCATAAGCAAGATGAAGATAGCGCGATAAATGGGTGTAAATGGGACAGAGATATGGGGTGAAAATGCACTCTAGAAGGGCCGTTGGCGCCGTGGAGCTTTTGTGTTTGGCTAGTTTGGCAGTTTCAGTTTTCCTCTGTGCCTTGCGAGAGCGATCTTTGATTTTGGGTTTATTTGCCGATTTTTGATTGATTTCGGTTTTTTGATTGGTCGAGGTGTTGACGTGTTGTTAAGGTCAGTATTTGTTGGTAATCACGAATTGATTTGTTAATTGGTTTATTAAAAAAATAGACACTTGAATTCATTTTCGATAGCGAAATGAGTGATAATCAAGAAGATACGATTTTTTGATTTTCGAAACTTCAGGAGTCAAACTGAAATTTTCTGAATGGTTTTTGTATTTTTTTTTTCAAGTCACTGCATGCTGGCATTGTCAAATTCAAAATCCAATTCGCGTTTTGGCTAGCTTCATTGTCCTAATTTTTATTATTATATATTTTTATATATTTTTTCATTTTTCTTGGCAGTTTAGCTCATTTTCTGTTGTTTTTATATTTTATATATTACCCCTCACCCCCATGTATCCTTTTTACTTCTCATCTCCAATATTCTCAATTTTTTTAATATCACTTTTGCTCCTTTTAATGATGCTATTCTCCTTCATTAACTTTTTTTAATTTCGTCCTTTTTTCATTTTTAGTTGATTTCATATATTTTTTAATGTCCAATTCTCCTCCCCTACATTGTTGACTTCAAAATACAACGTTTCGTTTTATGACAATCATCTTCAAAAACCGTACTCACTTTTTTTTTAATGTAGGTTTTTTTTTTGTTTTTTTGCATCATTTTTCAATGTCATATTTGCTCCTCTTCTTGTCAAATTTAACATCAACATTTTGTTTTTTAGCAAATTGAATATTTTTTTTCTTGTCTAGTTTATAGGTACACATAAAATCCAACGTTTCGTCTCCTGTCCACCATCCTCAAATGACCTAGTTTTTGTAATACATATATGTAACTGAATACTATTTTAGTTTTTTTTGTTTTTTTTTTTTTTTAGTCTGGTTCTTAGTGCGTTTTCTGACGTTTATTTATTTTTTAATTATACTACTTCTGCTCCTCTAACTGATGGCGTTGTCTAGTTTCAAATCCAACGTTTCGTTTCCTGGCAACCATCTTCAACTCTCTTTTTCTTAAATGTTGTCTTGATTATAATTTTTCACTTTTTGTAGCCTTTCGTTGTTTTTTGAATAAGTTTTTGTTGAATAAGGACGAATTGTTAATGAAATATTGAGTGGGACAGACATTAAGAGGTACTTCTTTTGATATTGGATCCTTGGTTGTAGGGAGTGATGACGTGAAGAAAAATTTGATAGTCATTATATCAAAAACCGTAACAATCAAAAAAATCCTCAAATAAAAATTGTTCTCTGGTTCATTATTTGCAAGATTTTTTTGAATTATTTTCTTCTCAGAGGCACAACTTTCGAGATATCGTTAGAAGTATACACTTTTTGGCTGTAAAGATTAATGACGTCAGAAAAAATGTGTCAGCCATTATATCAAAAACCGTAACTTCAATCAAGAAACTCCTTGAATTAATATTGTTCTCCAGTTGATTGTCCACAAAATTTGTTTGAGGAATTTCTCTCTCAGAGGTACTACTTTAAAGATATTTCAAAAGTGCACACTCCTTGGTTGTGAGGAGTGATAACGTGAGGAAAAATTTGACAGCCATTATATCAAAAGTCGTAACTCCAATCAAAAAACTCCTCAAATAAAAGTTGTTCTCCAGTTGATTGTCCACAAGATTTGTTTGAACCATTTTCCTCTCAAAGGTACTACTTCTGAGGTATCGTTAAAAGTATATACTTCGTGGTTGTAGGGAGTGATGACGTGGGAAAAAATTTGGCAGTCGTTATATCAAAACACGTCTTTCCAATCAAAAAACTCCTCAAATAAATGTTGTTCTCTGGTTGATTGTCCGCAAGATTTGTTTGGACAATTTTCCTCTCAGAGCTACTACTTTCGAGATATCGTTAAAAGTATATACTCCTTGTTTATAAAGAGTAATGACGTCAGAAAAAAATTGACATCAATTTTATCAAAAACCGTAACTTCAGTCAGAAAACTCCTCAAATAAAAATTGTTCCCTGATTGATTGTCTGCAAGATTTGTTAGGACCATTTTCCTCTCAGAGGTAGTACTTTCGAGATATCGTCAAAAGTATATATTCCTTGGTTGTGAATAGTAATGACGTCAGGAAAAATTTGACAGCCATTATATCAAAAGTCGTAACTCCAATCAAAAAACTCCTCAAATAAAAGTTGTTCTCCAGTTGATTGTCTACAAGATTTGTTTGAACCATTTTCCTCTCAAAGGTACCACTTCCAAGATATCGTTAAAAGTATATACTTCTTGGTTGTAGGGAGTGAAGACGTGGGCAAAAATTTGACAGTCATTTTATCAAAACACGTCCCTCCAATCAAAAAACTCCTCAAATAAAAGTTGTGCTCTGGTTGATTGTCTGCAAGATTTGTTGGAACCATTTTTCTCTAAGAGGTACTACTTTCGAGATATCGTTAAAAGTATATACCCCTTGTTTATAAAAAGTAATGACGTCATAAAAAAATTGACATCAATTTTATCAAAAACCGTAACTTCAATCAAAAAACTCCTCAAATAAAAGTACTTCCCTGATTGATTGTCTGCAAGATTTCCTGGAACCATTTTCCTCTCAGAGGTAGTACCTTCGAGATATCATCAAGAGAATATTATACTCCTTGGCTGTAAAGAGTAATGACGTCAGGAAAAATTTGACAGACATTATATCAAAACCCGAAACTCCAATCAAAAAACTCCTTAAATAAAAGTTGTTCTCTAATTTATTTTCTGCAAGATTTGTTTGAGCAATTTCTCTCTCAGAGGTACGACTTCCGAGATATGATTGAAAGTCTACCCTTCTTGGTTGTAGGAGGTGAGGACGTGAGAAAAAATTTGACAGTCATTATATCAGAAGCCTTAACTCCAATTAAAAAACTCCTCAGATAAAAGTTGCTCTCTAGTTGATTGTCCACAAGATTTGTTTCAACAATTTCTCTCTCAGAGGTACTACTTTCAAGATATCGCTAAAAGGGTACACTCCTTGGTTGTAAAGAGTTATGACGTCAGGAAAAATTTGACAGCCATTATATCAAAATCCGTAACTCCAATAAAAAAACTACTCAGATAAAAATTGTTCTCTGGTTGATTGTCCGCAAAATTTGTTTGGACTATTTTCCTCTCAGTTGTACTGCTTTCAAGATATCGTTAAAAGTATATACTCTTTGGTTATAAGGGGTGATAACGTGAGGAAAAATTTGACAACCATTAGTTTTCTTAACGTATGAAAGATGGGAATGATGTACATGGACGGGAATGACATTTTCTTGTGATTTCGATTTTTAATGCAAACATATGAATACAATACATTCTAAGCCATAAACTATTGCAATTGAAGAACAAATCTTTCCATATGAAATATTTTTTTTAGGCCTTCTCAAAAACATCAATACTTTCTTGGAATTTGGATCTTGATTCACTTATGGACGGGAATGATGTTTTGACTAGTTTTCTTATTTTTTCAAGTTGCAAAGTAATGGATGATGTTTCACTGTATCATTGATTGAAAAAAGTAAATACAAAAAATAATTCAAGACGGGAATGATGAACACACTGGTTATACACTTGTAGGTACAAAGGCCCTCAAATATACCTACGATTTTCTCAACGGCAGCTCAATGAAGACCAAACAGGTTTTTGTGTCTTTATTCAAATGAAAAAATAACGGTTCAAGGACGGGAATGATGAACAAACCTAACGACAAGCCTAAACTATTTAAACAAAATTTAGCACAAAATTATTGTTGAGTGAAATTGTAGCTTTTTTACTTTATTTTAAAGAGAATTGGCGACAGCGGACGGGAATGACGTTTTTGACTGAAATATAATAGAAAAGGAGTAAATGGACAGTCAAAAGTAATTCCACAATGATGTTTTAGTTTTTTTTTATAATTCAATAATTTCAAAATTTGCACATCCACCAGTTGATAACAAATAATCCAGCTCCTCTGTATGATTCATGATTATGTAAACGAAAATCAATCAACTGCAAATTTCCACCACAATCTGGCCAAGCTCCAATTCCCCATCTCATATCCAACCATCCAGATATTTAAATTTTAAATTCTGCCATTTCCTCCATCTAGATCTCAATCCTGTTCCAGAGCAATTCCAATTTACTCTCTGAATAGATAAAACGACCTACATTTCTGACCTATTATTGTTACTGCTTAGTTACTTTTGTGGCACCATAATGTCTCCGCTTTTCTACCTGACTCATCCGAAACTCTGAAAAAGGAAGTGACAGCCAAAGAAAGTATGAGATACGTGCTTTAGCTTTCGATACGTGTTGCGGTGTGAATAGCCGTAAATAGTACGTGGGGAAAGTACCGGTACGGTACTAATGATTTGGTCATGGGATTTCAAAAATTTAAATTTCACCGATAAATACAAAATTCTTTTTTTTTTGTTTGTTGTGTTCGAATTTCGTTTTATTGTCCCTGTCTGGTTTGCTTCATTTTGATTGTGAACTAATTTTTTCAATGTCTTTAGTTTTATTTTAACCAACCCCGTATTTTTCATAATGACTGAGATCCCCATAGGGGTTGAACCTGTTTATACATGATATGAAAAATGTATTCAGAATTTCAATTTAATAAATACATTATTATTTTTAATTCATCAATTAAATTAAATTTCAATTTTTTAATCTGTCGCTTTACTTTTTTCTATTTCAAACTCAGATTTACTTTTTGATTTTTGAAACTTTGAAGTCTTGTTTTGGATAAACTCAATATTCATTAACCATTTCCGTCTAGGGTAACCACTCCACTTTCTCTCCCATAACTCAAAAACCACAAAAGATACCAAAACGAGCTAAGCGGCTCATTGGAAAGAGGAGGAAATTTTCTATGATTGACCTACTGGCTGATCTATTACCCCCGCCATTGATCCCTCAAAAATTATCAAAATCTGCCAATGAGTTCACAGAGCAATTTCCATATAGGGTAACCACTCCACTTTTTTCCTATAACTCAAAAACCACAAAAGATATCGAAACGAGCTTTGCATAAATGGAAAGAGGAGGAAATTTGCTATAATTGAGGTGTACTGGCTGATTTATTACCCCCACCATTAATCCCTCAAAAATTATTAAAATTTGCCAATGAGTTTACAAAGCAATCTCCATATAAGGTAACCACTCCACTTTTTCCCCTATAACTCAAAAACCACAAAAGATATCGGAACGAGCTCAGCCTCATTGGAAAGAGGAAGAAATTTGCTATAATTAAGGTGTACTGGCTGATTTATTACCCCCACCATTGATCCCTCAAAAATTATTAAAATTTGCCAATGAGTTCATAGAGCAATCTCCATATAGGGTAACCACTCCACTTTCTCTCCCATAACTCAAAAACCACAAAAGATACCAAAACGAGCTAAGCGCCTCATTGGAAAGAGGAGGAAATTTTCTATGATTGACCTACTGGCTGATCTATTACCCCCGCCATTGATCCCTCAAAAATTATCAAAATCTGCCAATGAGTTCACAGAGCAATTTCCATATAGGGTAACCACTCCACTTTTTTCCTATAACTCAAAAACCACAAAAGATATCGAAACGAGCTTTGCATAAATGGAAAGAGGAGGAAATTTGCTATAATTGAGGTGTACTGGTTGATTTATTACCCCCACCATTAATCCCTCAAAAATTATTAAAATTTGCCAATGAGTTTACAAAGCAATCTCCATATAAGGTAACCACTCCACTTTTTCCCCTATAACTCAAAAACCACAAAAGATATCGGAACGAGCTCAGCCTCATTGGAAAGAGGAAGAAATTTGCTATAATTAAGGTGTACTGGCTGATTTATTACCCCCACCATTGATCCCTCAAAAATTATTAAAATTTGCCAATGAGTTCATAGAGCAATCTCTATATAGGGTAACCACTCCACTTTCTCTCCCATAACTCAAAAACCACAAAAGATACCAAAACGAGCTAAGCGCCTCATTGGAAAGAGGAGGAAATTTTTTATGATTGACCTACTAGCTGATCTATTACCCCCGCCATTGATCCCTCAAAAATTATCAAAATTTGCCAATGAGTTCACAGAGCAATTTCCATATAGGGTAACCACTCCACTTTTTCCCCCATAACTCAAAAACCACGAAAGATATCGAAACAATAAGCTAAGCCTCATTGGAAAGAGGAGGAAATTTGCTATAATTGAGGTGTACTGGCTGATTTATTACCCCCACCATTAATCCCTCAAAAATTATTAAAATTTGCCAATGAGTTCACAAAGCAATCTCCATATAGGGTAACCACTCCACTTTTTCCCCTATAACTCAAAAACCACAAAAGATATCGAAACGAGCTCAGTCTCATTGAAAAGAGAAGAAAATTTGCCATAATCGAGGTGTACTGGCTGATTTATTACCCCCACTATTAATCCCTCAAAAATTATTAAAATTTGCCAATGAGTTCACAGAGCAGTCTCCATCTAGGGTAACCACTCCACCTTTTTCCCTATAACTCAAAAACCACAGAAGATATCGAAACAAGCTTTGCATCAATGGAAAGAGGAGGAAATTTGCTATAATTGAGGTGTACTGGCTGATTTATTACCCCCACCATTAATCCCTCAAAAATTTATTAAATTTTCCAATGAGTTCACAGAGCAGTCTCCATCTAGGGTAACCACTCCACCTTTTTCCCTATAACTCAAAAACCACAGAAGATATCGAAACGAGCTTTGCATCAATGGAAAGAGGAGGAAATTTGCTATAATTGAGGCGTACTGGCTGATTTATTATCCTCACCATTGATCCCTCAAAAATTATCAAAATTTGCCAAAGAGTTCACAGAGCAATCTCCATATAGGATAGGGTAACCCCTCCACTTTTCTCCTATAACTCAAAAACCACAGAAGATATCGAAACGAGCTTTGCATCAATGGAAAGAGGAGGACATTTGCTATAATTGAGGTGTACTGGCTGATTTATTACCCCCACCATTGATCCCTCAAAAATTTATAAAATTTTCCAATGAGTTCACAGAGCAATCTCCATAAAGGGTAACCACTCCACTTTTCCCCTGTAACTCAAAAACAATAAAAGATATCAAAACGAGCTACGCGTCATTGGAAAGAGGAGGAAATTTGCTATAATTGAGGTGTACTGGCTGATTTATTACCCCCACCATTAATCCCTCAAAAATTATTAAAATTTGCCAAAGAGTTCACAGAGCAATCTCCATATAGGATAGGGTAACCCCTCCACTTTTCTCCTATAACTCAAAAACCACAGAAGATATCGAAACGAGCTTTGCATCAATGGAAAGAGGAGGAAATTTGCTATAATTGAGGTGTACTGGCTGATTTATTACCCCCACCATTGATCCTTCAAAAATTTATTAAATTTTCCAATGAGTTCACAGAGCAATCTCCATAAAGGGTAACCACTCCACTTTTCCCCTGTAACTCAAAAACAACAAAAGATATCAAAACGAGCTACGCGTCATTGGAAAGAGGAGCAAATTTGCTATAATTGAGGTGTACTGGCTGATTTATTACCCCCACCATTGATCCCTCAAAAATTTATTAAATTTTCCAATGAGTTCACAGAGCAATCTCCATAAAGGGTAACCACTCCACTTTTCCCCTGTAACTCAAAAACAACAAAAGATATCAAAACGAGCTACGCGTCATTGGAAAGAGGAGGAAATTTGCTATAATTGAGGTGTACTGGCTGATTTATTACCCCCACCATTGATCCCTCAAAAATTTATTAAATTTTCCAATGAGTTCACAGAGCAATCTCCATAAAGGGTAACCACTCCACTTTTCCCCTGTAACTCAAAAACAACAAAAGATATCAAAACGAGCTACGCGTCATTGGAAAGAGGAGGAAATTTGCTATAATTGAGGTGTACTGGCTGATTTATTACCCCCACCATTAATCCCTCAAAAATTATTAAAATTTGCCAATGAGTTCACAGAGCAATCTCCATATAGGGTAACCCCTCCACTTTTCTCCCATAACTCAAAAACCACAGAAGATATCGAAACGAGCTTTGCATCAATGGAAAGAGGAGGAAATTTGCTATAATTGAGGGGTACTGGCTGACTTATTACCCCCACTATTAATCTGGCAGGCTGATGAAAAGAGAGACAAATAATAAGCAATCACTTCTTTAAAAGTAGTGAAAAGATCTCCAAATAAAAATTAAATCACTTCAAACAAACAAAAACCTCAAAAAAGTAAACAAAGACAAAATAAATGAAATAACATTCATGAAATCGACTATTAAATGCCTAAATCGAATGAATTTTTACTAAAAAGTATTGAAAAGATCTCCAAAAACATTCAAAAGTAATGAACAATTGAAGTAAAAAATATGATGAAATAAACGAGCTTAAATAAAAAAAGATCATAAAAAATGACTGTAAAATGCCCCAATTTGATGACTCTTGGTGAAGAGATATCTAAGATGAAATTTCTCGGTGATGTCTCAATAGTCTTAACTATTATTATATCAATGTAATTTATTGGTTTAGGCTTATTTTTGTATTTTTTTATAAAGGAGAATTTATTTTATATGTCCAATATTCGATCGTTTGTAAAATTCAAAATGTTTTATCATAATTATTTATCCTTATCTATTTTTATTATGAATATAGTGATTGTTTTTCAATTTTTTTATGAATCCCTCATAATATGTTAATGTTTAAATTATTAATTTAAACGAACTAGTTTTTTGTTTCCATGTAAATTAATAGTTTTTATAGTCAATTTCGTGGAATATATTTTAAAACAATTACATATTTATTAATCCTTGTTTCTAGTTTATGCTTCATATTTGAATTTGGTTAATTTTGATTACATTATGTCCAATGTCCATTTTTTCTATAGGTCTGTTTTTTTTTCAAAATGTCATTAGTTACATTTTTTTTTTTTATTTTCAACTTTGTATGAAACTGTGTATTGTCTGATGACAATTTCTCCACACTATTCATTTTTATATTCATATTAATGTAATTTATAGATTTCTGGTTTGTTTTAATATTATATTTTTGAGGAAAATTTATTTGTGATAATACCATGACCGGAAGATGTTCCTTATTTAATTTTTTTTGGACGTTGACATTAAAATTTCAATACAAAAAAAAATATCACCAGATTATTGGAAAATATAAAGTGAAAATGTTTTTTCTTAAATTAAACTACGAATAGATATGGTTTTTTTAAATGAATTAGGGGATATGGATGAACTTTTAACAAGAACAAACAAAACAACCATTATAACGCAGAATAAAATTGATGTTACTAAAATACATCAAGAGGAGAGTGGCTTAACACTATTAAAACATCAAAAAAATTAAATAAACTCGCAAAATCTGTAAAAAAATATTCAAAATTAGGAACAGTACACTTAATTGAAACAAAATTATCGAATTCTCAAGAAAATTTTATCAAAAAAATAACTTTTATTAACTATTAGAAAAACAAATCAATAAAGCAGAATAAATATCTTAACAGATACAACAAGTGAATAATCATCAACAGACTTCCAGGCAGATTAGAATGTCTACAACACGCTTCTCAAATAAATTAAAGTTTCTTTTTGCTTTGAAAGTTTCACCGCAAAACAAACTGGAAAAGTGGACTTTCTTTAGTTTAGTAACTTGGTTATGTTACTTATTTTTGTCGTATGTTGTTCATTTGAAAAAGAAATATCAAATATTCACAGATATACAAAAGGGAAAAAAATATAATCTATAAATTCAATAGTTTTTATAAAACAAAAGGTTATATTACAAATAATATGTTATCAAATATTTAACTAATACCATATTACCAATTCTACTTGCTGTTTCTCATTTACATTTACCAAACAACGCAAATTTGTTATTAACAATGTGAACGCTGCTTTATGTTTTGTACGTACCAATAGAACATGCCTTAACGTCAAATGAAAACAGCACTGTCATTGTCAATAAATGACAGAAAATGGCGAATGCTGACAAATGTCATTTTTATCAAAAATTTAAATATATATCTTGATTTCTCAAAATCTGACATGAGTTGGCGAATAAAATCATGCCATTGGACTATTCCCTGATTAAACTGATAACTCTGCAAAATTTTCATTCAACTTCTTTCTGCGGTTCTTGAGTTATAAGAACACAAACACAGATTTTCATTTTTATATGAAAAAACAATTTTTCTATTTCAGTTTACCGCTTGGGTAGATGCGGTAATATTCGTGTTCAGCTTGGAAAATGAGTCCTCATTCAATGCAATCTACAACTACTACACAAAAATGTCCCATTACAGAAATGCTGCGGAAATTCCTGTAATTCTAGTTGGAACACAAGGTAAGACAAATCAAATATATTCAAATCAAAATTGGATTTCACACAGTCCCATCTGGTGTGGGGGCTGGGACAAGGTTATTTAATATTCATCATATTATGACCAATACGGTTCAGTTCGTTGCCATTCTTTTTGACAGTGACATGTAAACATTAACATTTTTATCAAAATTAATTTGCAGATGCAATCAGCGAGAGTAATCCGCGTGTAATTGACGATACCAAGGCCAGGAAATTGGCGACAGATCTGAGGAGGTGTTCTTATTACGAAACCTGTGCCACTTATGGTTTAAACGTCGATCGTGTGTTTCAAGATGGTGAGTGTGCATTTTTCTATACATTTTTCCATAAAGTATTTGCAGCTTGTCAAAAAGTGGTGCAACAACGTCTAGTACAATCGTCGCTCTGCATCACCCCCACCAATTCCCGGCCTTCCACCCCCAACAGCCACTACCACCCTGCTTCTATACAACGCCATCTGCAGTCCAACAACGGCTACAATCAAATGGACAGACAAGCATTGCACATGTCGCCGGGACACCACACTCTGCCCCATAACACTCACAAGGAGAGCCAAGTGATGCAGGAACTTCGACACCATATAGTACAAAAATCCAACCACCAGTGCTCGCTTTCCGACAAAGACAGCAACAGTTACAAATCGGGCGAGGAGGAGAGGAAGTGGAACTCATCCTCGTCCACTATAGCTAGTATCAATTCATCTCAGGGAGTCATAGCTGTTACAGAGAACAACAACGTTGCCAAGTTTGCTGCGCCTCAGTCGTTGGACAATCTTCCCAAAGACAAGCAGGACTTACCAACTCCCAATTCGACTCCCACCACTTCAAGGAAGAACAGGAGGAGGTCGAATTTGTTCACCCCTTCGAAAAGTGACAAATTAAAAAATGGCGGGGACTTTGGTAGTGGTAGGGCTATACCATTGAAACAGGGTTACTTGTACAAAAAATCCAGCAAACCACTGAACAAGGAGTGGAAGAAGAAGTACGTAACACTGTGCGATGATGGCAGACTGACGTACCACCCTAGTTTGCACGACTACATGGATGATGTCCATGGAAAGGAAATTTCCTTGCAATATGTTACTGTTAAAGTACCAGGGCAGAAGCCTAGAGGTTCAAGGTCGATAGTAACAGGGGCCAGTCAAGGATATGGAGGCGCTTTGCATGAAAATCTAGGTGGTTTGAGCCTGATGGGCAAAGACAAACGACCTACAGAGAAGGTTCTTCTGTCCGCTTTTGACACCATGAAAGACCCCAATGGAAGATACGCCCAGCAAAGTGGGGATGAGGGTATGACGTTGTCGAGCAGCAACTCTTTTCTGAATGGAGAAATCAACAAAAGTGAAACGCCCAATGTCAAAAAGCGCCATAGACGGGTGAAGAGTAGCGGAGTGAAGAATTCGGAGTATGATGGTGAGTTGCTTATGACAAGGGGAAAGTTTTCTGATAATTTTCTATCAGACGCAGAAGGCTACGAATTCTACATAGTCTCCCTCGAAGGAAAACAGTGGAACTTTGACGCTTCTTCCGTTGAAGAACGGGACGAATGGGTGGCTGCTATCGAGCAGCAAATTCTCAATTCGTTGCAACTGAACGAATCGTCCAAGGCGAAGAGTAATCCTGCTGAAGCAGCCACTATATTGGCGATAAAAACCAGGGTACCTGGGAATGGGTTCTGTGTGGATTGTGAAGCACCAAGTAAGTAACAATTAACATTGGTGGGGAGGTGTTTGTGGAGGTGCTCTTTCGAGAGGGAACATTTTTGGAGCTGTCAAAGAACACAATATTTTGAAAACTCATTCTTTTTTTAATGTGCAATGGATGGATTATCATATTTCAAGACATTTTTGTTTTTGGAAAATTTTTTAAAATAATGAAAATAACAGCGCTACAAGCAATTCAAGAAATTGATGACGTGGCATATTCTCTCAAATCAAAATTCAATATTTCGTGAACGGTTGACATTTTGATAGTGAAATTTGATGGGAAGGGGTTTTTGGGGATGCTCTTTCGATTGGTGATATTTTCGAATCTGTCAAAGTGACAAATATGGCCAAATAACACTATATTTTGAAACTATATTTTTTTTCAATGTGCAATGGATAGATCATCATATTTTAAGACATTTTTGTTCTTGGAAAAATTTAAAAATAACAAAAATAACAGTGCTACAAGCAATTTAAAGAATTGATGACGTGGCATATTTTCTTGAATCAAAATTCAATATTTCGGGATCGGTTGACATTTTGACAGTGAAATTTAGTAGGAGGGGGTTTTTGGGAATGCTCTTTCGATTGGTGATATTTTCGAAACTATCAAAGTGACATTTCAAGACCAAATTACCAAATATTTTGAAACTTTTTTTTTTTCAAGCTGCAATGGATGGATTATCATATTTCAAGACATTTTTGTTCCTAAAAAAAATTTGAAAATAACAAAAATAACAGCGCTACAAGCAATTCAAGGAATTGATGACGTGGCATATTATCTCAAATCAAAATTCAATATTTCGTGAACGGTTGACATTTTGATTGTGAAATTTTCTGGGAAGGGGTTTTTGGGGATGCTCTTTCGATTGGTGATATTTTCGAAACTGTCAAAGTGACATTTCAAGACCAAATTACACAATATTTTGAAACCATTTGTTTTTTCAATGTGCAATGGATATATTATCATATTTCAAGACATTTTTGTTCTTGAAAAAAAATTGAAAATAACGGAAATAAAAGCGCTATATGCAATTTAAGGAATTGATGACGTGGCATATTTTCTCAAAACCAAATTTAATAATTCGTGAACGATTGACATTTTATCAGTGAAATTTGGTAAGAAGGGGTTTTTGGGGATGCTCTTTCGATTGGTGATATTTTTGAAACTGTCAAAGTGACATTTCAAGACCAAATTACACAATATTTTGAAACCATTTGTTTTTTCAATGTGCAATGGATAGATTATCATATTTCAAGACATTTTTGTTCTTGGAAAAAAATTGAAAATAACGGAAATAAAAGCGCCATATGCAATTTAAGGAATTGATGACGTGGCATATTTTCTCAAAACCAAATTTAATAATTCGTGAACGATTGACATTTTATCAGTGAAATTTGATAAGAAGGGGTTTTTGGGGATGCTCTTTCGATTGGTGATATTTTTGAAACTGTCAAAGTGACATTTCAAGGCCAAACTACACAATATTTTGAACATTTTCTCTTTTCGATGTGCTATGGATAGACTGTCATATTTCAACAGATTTTTGTCTCTGGAAATTTTTGAAAATATCGAGAATAACAGCGCGGAAGCAAATTAAGGAATTGATGACGTGGCATATTATCTCAAATCAAAATTCAATATTTCGTGAACGGTTGACATTTTGATTGTGAAATTTTCTGGGAAGGGGTTTTTGGGGATGCTCTTTCGATTGGTGATATTTTCGAAACTGTCAAAGTGACATTTCAAGACCAAATTACACAATATTTTGAAACCATTTGTTTTTTCAATGTGCAATGGATAGATTATCATATTTCAAGACATTTTTGCTCCTGGAAAAAAATTGAAAATATCGAAAATAACAGCGCTAGAAGCAATTTAAGGAATTGATGACGTGGCATATTTTCTCAAAACCAAATTTAATATTTCGTGAACAGTTGACATTTTGTCAGTGAAATTTGCTAGGAGTTTTTGGAGATGCTGTTTCGATTGGTGATATTTTCGAAACTGTCAAAGTGACATTTCAAGGCTAAACTACACAATATTTTGAAAATTTTTTTTTTCGATGTGCTATGGATAGACTGTCATATTTCAAAAGATTTTTGTTTTTTGGAAATTTTTGAAAATATCGAGAATAACAGCGCGGTAGCAATTTGAGGAATTGATGACGTGGCATATTTTCCGAAATTCAATATTTCATAAATGGTTGACTATTTGACAATAAACCTTGATGGCTCTTTCGATTGGTGACATTTTTGGAACTGTCAAAGTGACATTTCAAGACCAAAACACCATGTTTTGAAACTTTTTTTTTCGATATGCTATCGATAGACCCGCATGTTTCAATACATTTTTGTTTTTGGAGAAATTTTGAACATATCAAAAAAAACAGCGCTAGAATTAATTAAAAAAATTGATGAAGTGGCATATTTTCGCAAATCAAAATGAAGGATGAAATCAAAAATCACCGAAAAATTGACAAGGTGAGTCAAGAAATTAAATAAACAAATTATAAACGAAAGCAAAAATAACAAAATTTGATTATAATGAAAGATATGTAGTATCAAACAGCTTTAACAAGAACCACGGCAAGGAATAAAACAAAAAGCATGAAACGTTTTGTAAAAACAGAACAAAAGATTTAATGACAACAAAAATTGATTAAAATCAATTATACACAATAATATGATCAAATAAATTTTTTTAACGTTTGTAGAAACAGAAAAGTGAGTGAAAATAATAAAATCCATTAAAATCCCCAAAAAAATGACAAAGGACCACAACAAGAAATAAAATAAAAAAACATTGACCGTTTGTAAAAACAAAACAAATACAATAACAACAAAAATCGATCAGATACAAAATGACACAAATATCAATTAACAGAAACCTATAAGAAATAAGATAAACATTTTAATTTTTTTTTTTTAAATTTAACTTTTATAATTTTTTTTTGGTGCAGTTGTGTTTTGATTATTTTTTTGTCTTGTTTTTTTTTCTTGGTACAAATCAGAAAAATAACATGAAAATTGAGGTAATCAACGATAAAATAGGGGCAAAATGATAGACAACTCAATCCAAATAGAAGAAAAACCATTAAGAATAAAAAACAAAAAAAAAACTCAACGATAAGTAGAAAAATCAAGAATCAAAATAAGAGAATATCAAAATCTTCGACCATACACGAGCGTATATGGTCGAAGATCAAAATTTAAAGTCCCCAGTCTCTATGGATGCTTTTCGATTGAACTTTGAAGGCTAAATTACTCAATATTTTGAAACTATTTTTTTATGTGGCATGGATAGACTGTCATATTCTAAAAATTATGGTTCGGGCGCCCATAATTTGGTGAATTTTAGAGTCTACAGTGATATGGTTTTGAAGTTTGGAGCTTTTTTCCAGATCCAGACTGGGCAAGTTTAAATTTAGGCGTCCTAATGTGCATAGAATGCTCAGGCATACACCGAAACCTTGGCTCGCATATTTCCAGAGTCCGGTCGTTAGACCTCGATGAGTGGCCGTAAGTTTTTCCTCATAAATCCTATACATTTTGTTGACTGAATTCGCTTTAGTCCTGGAAATCAAAGTGTCATGTTGGCTATTGGCAACACCTTGGCGAACTCTGTGTGGGAGTGTCAGATTTTCAACCGTGTAAAACCCACTCCTACTGCTAGTCGAGAGGAGAAGGAGAGGTGGATACGATCGAAATACGAGCACAAAGAATTCCTGCCTCCGCCCAACAACACAATGCCTTTAGGGCAACAATTGATCGATTCTGTGTGCAGCTCAAACATTAAAGCAATAATCCACGTGTTGGCTTTAGCCAATACTCAGCAAGTTAACACCACAGTGGGGCCAAGAGATTTGCGGACTCCATTGCATTTGGCTTGTGCTATGGGCAATTTGGCTGTTGCGCAACTTTTAATATGGGTAAGGCTACATTTACATTCCCAGCAATGTCGAGTGTTACATTCAATTTGTGTAGCACCACGCTGATGTCAAAGCAGTGGACCAAGATGGACGGACTTGCTTGGCTTATGCGAAAGCAGCTGCAAGTATAGCTCAAGCCAAATGCTCAGCTACAAAGACGGCAGCTTCTGATCAATCAGCTGCCAACAGCAAGAGTTTGGTTGAGTTGTTGTTAAACTATGGATGTCCTGAGGTGAGTTCAACATATTTTCTTAGGCATTTGAGTTTTGTTTGTGAAACTAGAAGTTTTGTCTTTCACTCGATTTAACAAGGTTTTTTTCGTAATTTCGGTTGGTTTTGATATTTCAAGGGTAAATATATCTTTTCCGCACAGTACATCAATTTTCCCACCAATTCCATAACGTATGTTTACTTAGTTTGGTTGCTGACGTGATGAAAACTTATTTTGCCAGCAATGCTTTTTGGAGCGGATGAATCCCCCCTAATCATAGTTTCTTATAGTACAAAATCCGGTATTAGAAACATTCACCCTCATCTGTTATTCGATTATGATAAAGATTATATGTTAGATAATTTGTTCATCAATAAATCGCGCATGGGTTGCCTAAAAAAATCATGGGCCTTCACTGTTGAATTATATTTACTTGGATTGATTTTTTTTTATCAACCGCTCTCATTTGTTATTGATGAAAATCGATCAATGGTCGAAAGAAAATTGCACAAGGAATTGGAAAAATATAGGTTGCCTACTTTCCTTTGGGTACAACTATAAGGTTGCCAGGTACAAACAGGTGAACAGGCGTATAAGTGGCGCCCCCTACTAGTAGAAACCATACCAAGGCAAGATTTGAATTTTGCGTGTTCAACCACCCTTATATACCAAATCTCAACCAAATAACTTTATTATTTCAAAAGTTATTTGAAGCAATCAAAAATTAAAATTTAACTTTGACATTAGGCAACCATGGATGGGACACACTTTTGATCAGGCAACCCTCTATACTGTTGGATAGGAAATCAAATAAGCTTTCTTGAAAAAAAAATCAATCAAATAACAGATGAGGGTATATTTTCAACGCCTGTCCACCTGTTTGTACCTGGCAACCTTATAGTAGTACCCAAAGGAAAGTAGGCAACCTATATTTTTCCAATTCTTTGTGAAATTTTCTTTCGACTAATGATCGATTTTCATCAATAACAAATGAAGGAAGTTGATCAAAAAAAATCAATCCAAGTAAATATTACCCTAGTTTACACCGACAACTTGGTCCGCGGACCAAGTACTAAATTCGAACTTTACCAGAACCAAATATTTGGTTCGAATGGTGTAAACAGTTGCGGACTAAGCTGGTCCGCTCTTCATTCGGTATTCTGCTTTGTCAGTTGTCATACATACACATACACGCCGCGCCGATACGCATATGTGGCGTCACGATGGTGTAAATAATGACGACCTCAACCAGAATCAACACTAAAATATGATAAACACATGAAAAACCCAGAGAAATTACGATATCAACTGAGAGATACGTACAAGCCTTAGTTAATGACAGAAGAAGAATAATGGGTAACGGCACGCGCAAAACGTATAAGTGAAATTTGAGAAGACAAATCGGCATAACGCTTCACTTTATGTGTATCGTTGTTCCATCGTGGTCGTCATTTGTAAACAAGTATTTTTTTTTGGTTTTCATCATGTTTTTTCAGACTATTGTTTATGAATACTATACAGGGTGACAATTTAAAAAGGACCAGCATTTGATTGTGTCCAAACCAACGATGGTATGAAAATTTGGCAAGACACGTCAATTTAGATTTCGAGGGGAACAACTTTTGACGTATCTATTAATTTTATGGATTCAACCCCCTCACTCCCAGGGTAACTAACCCTGAAATTTCAAATAGCAGCCTCCATTTATTCCGCGATTTTTGAAATATTTATGCTATTCTTGATAAGTTGCATTGGACTACATAACCTCACAATTGTTTCCAAACGGACAGCTATAATTATAATTTTTGAAACTGATGACGGTATGAAGAATTTGTAAAAGATATCAATGCAGATATCAAGAGGTGTTAGCTGTCATATTACTTTCAACCCTCTTACCTCCAGGGCGCCTACTTTAAGATTTTGAATGAAAACTCCTATTTCTCTTGTCATTTTTGGGTTTCTCATGTATCTCTAGATAAATTCCTTTTTTTTTTTTATTGGAATTCGAGGTTATGTACTTTATTTTTAAAAAATAAAGTGATGTAGCTATTGAGAATTGAATGAAGAATTCAAAAATCGCAGAATAAGTGGAGGCTGCTATTTGAAATTTCAGGGGCAGTTACCCTAGGAGTGAGGGGGTTGAATCCAGAACATTAATAGATACCTCAAAAGTTGTCTAAATTGTCGTGTCTCACCAAATTTTCATACTATCATCAGTTCAAGGAATATTCAATTCTGTTCGATTGAAAATTTTTGTGAGGTTAAGAACTTGTTGAAAAAAAAGTGATGTAGCGTATGGAGAATAACGTGAAGATTTCAAAAATCACAAAATAAGTGGGGGTTGGTATTTGAAATTTCAGATACCTCAAAAGTTGTCTCCCTCGATATCTAAATTGACGTGTCTCGTCAAATCTTCATACTATCATTGGTTTGGACACAATCAAATGCTGGTCCTTTTTAAATTGTCACCCTGTATAAACGACGTGTCGACTATGTCTTGGGCTGTCCGTGCTTCGGACTCAGTTGCTAGTGATCTGAAACTTTTCGACCTTTAATCCAGATGATAAAATAGAAATGTATTAGGAATATCCGTTTACTCTTTCCGGAGTCGTAATTGATTTTTTGTTTTCACAAAACAATATTTTACTTATTTTTTTTTTGCTGAGGAAATAAATACACCGATTTTCTCAATTGCTTTATTTCGATTTTGTTTGGATCTCATTTTTGTTGAGTCACAATACTAAACTCAAGTATCCGTTATTTAAATGGAATAGTGAATGCGTCGGTTTTTTTCCTGTGATTTCCTTTTGGTAGCGCACACCCATGTGATAGTTATGATAATGGTAAAGGTGAGGGGGCAAAGCCCGGCGCCCTTTTCGTCATCCCCGCTTGGCCAACCCAACTACTCAAACCGGTTCTTGTCGTAAATGGGAGCAGACCATCCCAGCTCGGCTATCTCAACTCTTCCCTGGGGATGTTGGCTGCTCCTAGGACCTTCCTTCTCAAGCGACCCCAGCTGTCGCAAACTCCCAGCAGGTGGTAGGAGGTTTCCACTGCCCTTTTGCACGGGAGCGCTTATTCCTAACAAATTCAGGTGTCTGTTGAGCCTGCAATGACCTGTCAGAATGCCAACGATGGTGCTCAGTGCCTTCCTGCTCTTGTTCAGCAATTGGGCCGTCCTTGGCCTGTGAGGTTCTGATATCGTTTCTTGTGCCTGCCTGTATAATGGGTCACTGTTCTTTCTTACGCCCATCCCGTTGAGAGTACGTGAGATCAGTTGTTTACTAAGACCTAGAAATGGTTCCGGTTCGGACAGTCTCGTGGTAGATTTCCGTTTGGCAGCTTGTCAGCTTGCTCATTGCCGGTGATCCCCGCGTGCCCCAGAAGTGTGCCGCTTGACTATCGGAGTATATAACGATGTTTTTCTCCATTCCTTTTTTTACCTCATCTCTGGAGGCAACTTCTAGGATAGCGAATACTTCCCCCTGGAAGACTGTTGCAAGTTTTCCAAGGGAAAAAGCTTCGCCAGTTTTCCTAACAGCCCTGAACACTCAGGCTCCAGTCGAACCCATGCGTTCAGCCTTGGAGCCATCTGTGAACCAGACTTGGTTTGGTCAGCCACTCTTTCCTCGTCGGTACGTGCTTCGGAGTCTGAGACGTCCATCCGTGGGTGTCAACCCGGCCAATAGAAGCGGTAACTCGCACCGCACCAGTGATGATATTCTGGTGTGGCCAACTTCCATTCCCATGTTCCTTCATGTCTTCTGGGCAATCATCGTACTATAGGAAGCCATCGACTTCCTCTTCACCCAGAGTCCTAGCTCTGTCAGTCCGAGGAGAGCGCACACCCATACTTATACATCACGAGCTGTCACTGGTAATGACTATCGAAAATATCATAGACTAGGCATCTCATTCAAAAAATGGTATTAGTCTTGACGCCAGCTTCACAATTTGTGAGAAAGAGATAGAGTGAAGATCGCAGGAGAACATCTGATTCTTTCCAACTCAATTTAATCTGTCACAGTAAATTTCTGAGTCTGAAAGGTCGAGTTTTTCACTTCGGATCCACGCTCGAACGATTTTTTCTTAATTAAATCACTAGACCACACCAAAATGAAACAATCGTTCAATTTTCAATTCCAAAATCCATATGGAACCGCAGCACAGTGCGGCCGAAGATAGGCTTTCTGGACAAAAATCAAAATAAGGCTACTGCTGCACAAATCTATGCTTCCAAAGTGGTAAAAATTTGAAAAAAATCCCAAAAATATAAACATACATTTAAAAATTCTTAACAAAAATCGAATAGAAATTGGCCGTATACTGTGGAATTCCATAGCCACACGTCGCCGTCGCTTTCGCATGATTTTATGCGGAAAGCGACGTATCGCTATAGAATTCTACAGTACACGAAATTCGGCCCCTGAAAACATATTTCTTATTAAAAGCAGCGTTGTCAAGTACTAGAACTCATATTTATCAGCATTGCCCATATTCAATGCACAAAAAAGCATGATTAAATGAATTTAAGTAATAATTATTAATTTCTGCGTATAACTTTGAAATATTCAATTTCATTTGGACGGCACTTTTTGAGAACTAGTTTACTTAAAGTGAGGTTAAGTTGTTAACATAATGACTATAAAACAAGTATGGACGGTCAAATGCGCTGTTTAAAATGATGTATTTGAAGGTTGATATTTTGTCGAATGTTCTGATTGGCTATAAAACAGTGGAGTAATAAGATAAGATCATTTCATTGGTTAAAAACAATTGAGTAATGAAAAAAAGGTCACTGGTATGAGTAACGAATTTACATTTACCAATAGAAAGTGGATGTATAATACATCCGTTATTGAATAGTCATAGAAAAAAGAAATTGTTACGTTTAAAGAACAATACCGTTGTAATAAGTGTATCTGCGTGTGAGCTTATTTTGTATGTTCTATGTCTGTTTGCGCAGGGTCGGCTTGAGATGTAGGTGGAGTTAAGAATCCTAAGCTCTAATCACATCTCAAGTTGAACCTGTGCAAATGGACTCTAGTATTATAACAAAAGACATGATATACGCGCAGGTTGCTTGTGACGTATGCTTCTTACTTGAAATCCGTATGTTATTCTATCTTTTGATTATTGATTTTTTTTGAGTCACTGTTTTTCATTTAAAAACGATTAATAATGCGAGGTGTGCTGCACACAATGATTATTGATATTCCACTAAAAAAAAAAACATTCAACATAACTGCTCATACTGTGACATTTTTTTTGAATCGGTTCAAGAGAAAAAGTTCTTATTTCTTATTGTCAAAGCACACATTGGTGAGAGTTCATCTGACATTCTTACCATGAGATGGCGCCAGCCAAACCATGTCACCACTCAGGTAATATAGATATGTTATTTATTCAACATTTAATGTCAAGTTATTAATTAGAATCATGAGATGGCGCCAGTTAAACCGTGCTATCACTTAGATGATATAGGTTACTTATATGTTACCAACATTTTATGTCAAGCTATTAATCTAACGTGTATTTAAAGAGTAGACGTGTATTTAAATCGCTCCGCGTTAAGTCGTATAAAGTAACGGAAACAATTCTCGTGAAAACAAGATGAATGATGAAAGTGATGGATCAAGTAATGATGCAAAAATATGTATACAAAATCTCACACAACAGAAAACAAGAAGCCTTTCAGTTAGTTCAAACAATCTATCCAAAGCAGAAATAAACAGTATTATCGGCGCCGGACTCGCAAAAAACGGCGATTCCATGCAGGTAAAAACAGATGAGAATCACCGTACTCTAGTAGAAAAACGAGATGAAAGTATTTCCGATATACCTGGGACGTTGGATAAGAACTATTTCGATCCAAATATAGATCAAAATAGCTACGTTGATGTATTTAAGGCAAGAGCATCGGTATCTAGGACACCGCCAAAAGCAACCGAGGAGGAAGAAAAAACATATAAAAGGCCAAGATCGGAATCGAGTCCCCCCAGTGAGGAAGATCGTCAAAAAATTCGAAAACATGCTGTAATCAACAAAGACCTAGGGGACACTGAAAATAATTCGATCAATATATACCGCGATCAAGACCTAAGTCAGCAGTGTAACAAAAGTGACAACCTTATTGAAGCGACCTTGGAAGCCTTGGCCAACATTTACGCTTTCTCTGAAAAAACAAGCCTTGAGGATAATGATTTCCCTGCAATGAGAAAGGCGTGTTTTAAACTTCATAGATCGGTTACTGACCTGGTATATAAATTGGGAAAATTTGAAAGTGAAAATGTGATACTAAAAAACCAAGCAAAACAGAGCAAAAACCAAATTGACAACAATAAAACGAATACAGACATCAAAGAATACTATACAGAGCAGCCAGAACATTTATGCCAAAGACCTACATATGCCGTTATTGCTCAGAAACAAGCAGTGTATAATTCACCGGAGGCTCCAAAAACTGAACTAGTAAATCCCTGGACTACACCAAAAGTGCACAAAAAACTGGAAACAATTATTCGCTTCAACAATGTAAACGACTCCAAAGAAACCACCCGTCAATTGAAAGAGGAGTTAAAAACTGAGGATGTCGGTGGAGGTTTCAAAAATGTAAGGCGTCTGAAGGATGGAGGGATTGTGGTTGAGAGTTACAGTGAGTTGCAGCACCAAAAACTCAAAGAAACGCTCCAAAAGAGACAAAACATCAAACTCAAAGAATATGATCAATTCGATCCAATGTTCATGATAACTGGAATAGAAAAAGGATATAGTGACAAAGATTTTATTGATGAACTGGTTAAGCTTAACCAAGAAATAGAGGAAGAATTGAATGATAAGGTTACTGGAAAAATCAAAGTTGTTACAAAGCGGCAATGCAGGCATCCGTTCAAAGAAAATTGGATTCTCCAAGCTCCGGCGAATGTAGCCAAATGGTTCTTGAAAAAAGAAATGGTTAACTTTGATCTGATGAAGGTTCACGTTCACGAACACATAAATTTAGCAATCTGTCTCAAGTGCTCTGGGTATGGACACATAGCAAGGTATTGTAGGGACAAGCAGTGTTGTCATAAATGTGGGGGCGAGCACGCTGGCAAGGATTGTCAAGCAACACAGAGGAAATGTCCAAATTGCACTAAAATGAAAAACAAGCCAGAAGAAAGTATGCATTCTGCAAGAGATGAGAATTGCCCAATATATAAAAGAAGACTCTCAATCCATAAAAGTCATATAAACTATTCCAGTTCTTTTTTATCGCAAACATAAAAATTGGGGAGACAGAAAAGTCAGACAAAGAAGTGGTGAGCATCATACATCAGAATGTCCAATCTATCGGAAACTCTGTAGACCGAATCAATGACATGATGGAAAAAAATTCAGACTGCAAGGTTTTATGCATAAGTGAACACTGGAAGAGTGAGGATCAGCTGGAGAAGTATGTGATAAACGGTTTAAGTCTAGTGTCAAAGTTCTGCAGAGATGAAGGTCAACATGGTGGTTGTGCTGTGTATGCTAGGGAAAATCTGGAGTGTAAAGAAAGGTTAGACATTAAGAAAATGTCGATAAGTGGAGTATTTGAGTGTTCGGCAATTGAATGCAGTTTTTGTAAAGTAGGTACTATTATTGTTTGTATATATAGACCACCATCCGGGGAGATAACTGTCTTTTTAGACAGAATAGAATGTTTGCTATCAAAAATGTTCAAAGAAAACAAGTCAATATTTATCCTAGGCGACGTAAATATAGAACTTTTAGAGGACAATAAATCAAAAACTGAACTATTGTCTATAATGTCTTCTTTTAACGTGGTGCAAACTATTTTTGTAAATACCCGAATATCAAGAAATAGTTCTAGTTGTATTGATAATATTTTTACAAACGCAGAATTCATAAAAACTAAAGTCTTTGAAAACTTTGTATCGGACCATATGGCACAAAAAATTGAAGTTGAGGTCAGTACTACTCGAGAAAAGTCTTATATTTTCACTAGATCTTTTACTGATGAAAATAAATCAAATTTTTTGCACTGTTTAGAAGAACAAGATTGGCTAGAAGTGTTTAATGTAGAGAAAAATAATGTAAACGAACAATGGAATATTTTTACAAATATAGTAGTAGGTTTGTTTAACCAAAACTTTCCTCGAAAATTAATGTCAAAAAATCAAAGAAAAAAGAAAAACTCAGATACCACTGTTATGGAATGTAAACGGCGATTGGATAGTTTATTAATGTTATCTAGATTTGACTCAAAATATGAACAACATTATAAGGAAGAAAAAAGAGTATATGATAAACTTCTAGTATCACTGAGAAAAAATAGTTACCAAAATCGGATGAAAAATTCAGATAATAAGACTAAATGTATGTGGTCCATTTGCAGAGAGATAACGGGGAAAAATTCGAATTGCTCTGAGTTTAAAGTTGGGGGAGATCCAGAAGATCTAGGAGATGAATATAACAGCTTCTTGTTATCAGCGGTACCAGAACTTTTGAAAAACAGACAATATAGGCCCTTTTCCTGTAATTTAGTAAAAAATAACCGATCGATGTTTCTCAAACCTGTTACACCACATGAGATTTTGGAGATTGCTAGTAAATTGAAAAATAAGCACAGCAGTGGTATAGATGAACTTCCAACAAGCATTGTAAAGCTCGCAGCACCATCCTTAATGCATATCCTGGCATACATTATCAATAATTCATTTAGTTTTGGAGTTTTTCCGGATAACTTGAAAATTGCGCTGATCAAACCTCTGTATAAGAAGGGAGATCCAGAGAGCCTGGATAGTTACAGACCTATAAGCTTACTACCTGCGTTTTCAAAAATATTTGAACAAGCAATGAATATCAGATTGATGAATTTTTTGAGTGAATGCGATATTTTTAGTAGTTGTCAGCATGGATTTTTGAAATACAAATCTACACAAACTGCGATTTTTGAATTCATAACATATATACTGAATCACATTGAAAAAGGGGAACTTGCCCTCGGCATGTTTCTCGATTTGTCCAAAGCGTATGACTGTTTAGATAGACAAATACTCATTGATAAGTTGGAATGTTATGGAGTTAGGGGAAATGCTAAAGAGTGGCTAACTTCATACTTGAACAATCGTACCCAATGTGTGAGTATAACAAAAAATGGAAAAACTTCACAGTCGACTATTTTGGAAAATAATGTAGGAATAGCCCAAGGTAGCATTCTGGGACCTCTCCTGTTTATTGTATTTGTAAATGATATGCCGGCAGTGATCAATGAACCTATTCAACATATTGTGCAATATGCAGATGATACCAACCTAATCACGGGAAGCAGAGAATTGAAAGATGTGCTTTTAAAATCAGAAATACTCCTTGAGTTGGTGACAGAGTGGTTCAATCAAAATCGACTTATCTTGAATAAAGAAAAGACAAACACCATTTTGTTTAGTACAAAACAGACCAAAACAATCAAACCCAACAAAATCGAAAACTTGAACATTACAGTGTCGGATAACGCTAAATTCCTTGGAGTTCATATCAATGAGTATTTAGATTGGAACCATCACATCAATAGCACGGTTAAAAAATTAAACTCAATTTGTTATGGTATTCGGATCATGAGAAGATACTTGGATGAAAAAACGCTAAAAATAACATACTTAGCAAATTTTGAATCGGTCCTAAAATATGGGATTATTTTCTGGGGAAAGCATATGCTAACACAAAGTATTTTTATTGTACAAAAAAGAGTAGTCAGAGTGCTCAAAAATAAAAAGTATCTAGAAAGTTGTAGGGGTGAATTTAGAAACTTAGGTATCATGACGACTTATGCCGTGTATATATATGAATGTTTATTGTTTTATATTAAAAATAAGGACCGTTTTGAAATGAAAACTCAACATAGATATAAGACTCGATCGTTAGACGTAATGTATCCAACCCATAGACTTACACTGACCGAAAAATGCCCTCAATATATGTGTTTGAGACTGTATAACTCCTTACCCCAGGAAATAAAGGCAATAAGCTCAGTTAAATTATTTAAGAAAGAAATAAAGAAGTATCTGGTGGAACTAGAGCCTTACAGCTTGAGCGATTTTTGTGATAGTTATAGGTAGATTGTAGAATATTTTTTGCTGTTTGACGTCATTTCATTCTGTGTTTCATGTAAACATAATTCTGAAATAAAGTTTATTATTATTATTATTATTAAAAACCATGAGATGGCGCCAGCCAAACCATGCTACCAATGCATTTGCACAGTCTTCAATGATGCAAAGTGTCATTTAGCGGAGTGGTGGAGTGAAAGTAAATTTTTGTTACAGTATCTGATGATTAAAGTGCTTTAATATTTCAAATAACATTTAAATGTAATTTTTCAAATTTTCAGTGAATTATTTGTCACTATTCATATAATATACAATTGAGTGTAACTTGTATATCAATTTGCTAAATAAATATATTGACTTGTCTAAGCGATTTTTACTTGATCACCGAACAGCTAAGAAATCCTTGGTGGAAAATTTTTCGTACCCCATCCTGTATTTTATGGCTTCATCCTAACTTTTTAAAATTCGATAGTTTTAAAAATTTTAGAAAAACGAGAAAACTGAAAATTAAACTACAGGGTGGACCAAAAATAAGTCAACACCATCAACTTCATTTTTCCAAATAGAAACCCCTTTTATTTTATTTTCGGATTCTACATCAAATTCCAAGTAATATGATTTTTACTGAGGTGGGGCTAAAATTGGCTCTTGATAATAAAAATAAATCTGCCAAATTTCAAAAAAATCGGTTCAAGGATAATTGTAACATTTGTAAAAAACCGATAAAAAAAAAACTAACATACAGTATCTCAAAAACAATGCACTTTTTTCATGAAACTAGCTCAGGAATACGCCCTTGAATTTATTGTACGCAATAAGGATATACCCTGTATAATGTATACTTACTTATGTTATGAAAGCTTAGACTATAATTTTTTTTTTTATTTTTTTATTTATAGTCTAAGTATGAAAGTATGTCTTATTCAAAAAGTGTTATCTAAAAAACTGTTGGTTCCCTGTTCCCTCGCACTTTTTTTTTCAAAAATTACTAATAAAAAAGGGTAGGTACCTACTTTCCAGTGATATTTGAAAATTTTCAAAATTTGTAGTTACATAGTGTTATAGAACCAGGAATGTCCTTTATGTATATGAGTAAAGTTTGTCATCACTTTGATTTTTGTGACAATTTTAATTTAAAATATATTTTTCTGTATTCAACCAATATGAGCATAGACGAAAAAACATGAATCTTTTTACGGTTGAACCTGAAATCGATACGTAGTAAAAGCGACTGGCAAATCGCAAGTACAAGAAACCTGATCTTGTTGCCAAATTTTCGAGGCATTTTTGAATGAGATGATAATTTTTTGTTAAATAAATCGTTCCAGAATGAAAAATTCATATTTGGATGCCAAAAATATCGTTCTTGTTGTATCTTTAAATATGCAGTATTAGATGAGAGTTGATTTTATCATGATTCAATCATGTTGATAAATATGGAGAGTATAATGGAGTTGAAATTGGACACTTGGGAATGATCCTGGTGCAAAATATTGAGGGGCAGAGCTTTGTTGGTTTTATTGAATCAAGCCAAGCATTACTTCCCAATTTAACCTAAACTCATCCCAACATATCCCAATTTATCCAAACAAAAACTCAATAATGAATTGCTTTTGTCTATGACTAGTGTGAAGTTGTTTATGATAACGTTCAATTCCATAAATATTCACTCATAATCTCCCTAGAGCTCGAATTATTTCCGGAAATTTTGTCGAGACGAGAACAAATTTCCGGATTTTTAATTCGAGCTCGCGGGAGATTCGGCAAGAAAATTTCATGCCAAAACTGATCATTGGAAAAAACATAACCCAGGACTGACCTAGCATTTAGTGGAAGAAACCAACGGCTCCTTACTCTACTCGCCATTGAGGAAGAAAGAAGGGAATCAGGATTTTATAAAACATTTGGAAGTTATAACCAATCTTGTCCATAATCGATAACATTGCAACTTTGTATTGGAAGTTGAAAATAAATCAATTATCAAAAATATTTGTTAGTGTTTTTAACAGCTGTCAAGCACTCGCGGCTGGATGTAGCTCCCATGCACCAACCACAGTGTTGCCGTTTGCCTTATCTCTGTCTGTGAAAGTTGGGTTGGGATGGGATTGTTAGGGAGAGTGGGGACGGCAACACTGTAATCATATGGGAGCTACATCCAGATGCAAAGCCACTAAAGCCAGGGAGATTTCCACTTATTAATCTTTCAGTCACGTGATTATGAGCAGGGTGATTTCCGATAAAATTAGGTCGTTGCCATAGCAACATAATAAAATTGGTTAGAATTGACTGGTAGGAAATTTTCATGGTAACACATTGGTCTAGATGTTGAATTTTTAATCCGGCGATCCTCGGTTCGAATCTCACACATAACAAAAATCATTTCTTCCAGATGGCAACAGTAGCAATCAGTGGTACCATTCCCAGAAGACGTGGCAGCACACAGCAGCAATACGAAAAACTCCCATCCAGCGTCATATAGCATCTCGATCATTTCTAAAGCAAAATCGACTCATACGTAAGATTGGACAAAATTGACGAAAATACTTCATGTATTCGATTTAAGCTGACGTGAAAAATTATCACTTTTTCCCAAATTCCTTGTGCAATATATTTCGAACAACCCGTAGCATGTTCAGAGTAATAATTTTTCCAAAATGTTGTGTGTGGATCGTGAACTAAACTTGGCTTTAGTTGTTGGGTATTAGATTAATCCGATATGAACCACTTTAGGGTAACCCTCTTTTCTGACTGAGTAGATTAGTCGATTGATGTACTAGTTGGTGTGATTCGAACCATTGCTTCTCAGACCATGCATTTAAAGTTAACCCGTCCCTGTTGCTCATCATATTAAATGGCAATGGTTTGAGTTCGAAAGTACTACCCGCAGCTTGTACAATCAATTAAGACCTTAATACTCACCTAACTGTATGTGGCACATTTTGTACTTAATATCATATAATTCCATCTTTCCAAATCACATATTTAGATGTCCCTTTGTAGGGACTTTGCACTTTTTCACAGCTTGATCGTGAAACGTATTACTTCTGGTTGATGTTACATTATCTGTTATGTCAAGTGTGGTATCCTTAAATTGATTTACCTTGTTATGTTTATGAGTTATTTTTATTTTTATGTATATAATTTCGCCAAAGAATTTGTATGTATTTTTATTGTTTTTGTATATAAAGCTGAATTTATGTACAGAAATTTATATATGTTGTTCTTCTCCAAAAGAAACGCAGTCAAAGATGTATAAATGTTGTTTTATTTCTTTTCGACTGCTTGAACATAAATCTGACTGTCCTCGAAGTTTGAATTAAATTAAATTAATCATGAAGCCTTTCATTGGGCAGTCCTTCCAGTCTCTTCCCCACTAAAGGCAGCAGTAAAAACCAGGTAAGTTCATTAAATAATGAAATATACATTATCAAAATTTAAAAAAAAAATAGTTTTCTACCTTCTATTCCCAAATGGAATATTTCATTTTATTTTAATTCCCCAACATTTTGAAAAATATGACTTAATGGTTGCACTCATGTCTTGAATAAGGGGTTTCTTCCCTTTGAGCTTGAGTATCCAACATAAAACTGCTCTCTTCCAGATACTCGGAAAGCAGCGCACGACCTAACACTGGTTGTACAATTTAATCTAACTTCGAACGGAAGTGACATATTTCCGCTTGCCAAACGGGAATCATATGGTATCTTCACATCGAATTTGGCTTAAGCGTGACTTTGAACACAAATTCTATAGTGTAAACACACTGTGGGCCAAATTAAGTTAGAACATGATTTGACGCTTGATAAATTTTTTGTTTGTTGATGGATTTTGATGAATTTTGGATATGATATTAGTCAAAATGTCACCCTGAAATTGAGCTTTCGAATTTTAGCCAGGACCGGACTTACAACGTTTTAATGAAATTGGTGCATTTAAGCTCGTTGCAAAAACGAACTGCGCTACTTACAGACCAACTGATATATTTTTTGAGAAGGACATCAGTGGGAAAAGGTATCCTGAAAATATCAATATTCTAGAACCATAACCTAAGAAACGATGTTTTTTTTCTGTATGATAGTGCTTGTCGGCATTGAAACTATTTCACTTCATTTTGATCAAAGATTTTTGACATTTCATAGCAATGCGAATTGTTTGTTAGAAATTTGTCGATTTTTTGACATTTTAGAATTTTTAAATTGGAAAAAAAAATGATATTTTTTTTTTTCTGATAAACTTCGTTGAATTTTACTCAATAATTTGAAGGGGGCGTGACATTTTCGTGCACCCATATTTTTTCCCATTTTTTCCATTTAATTTTAATCACGTTTAATCGAGATTTTATCTTTCAAAGATAGAATTATGTCTACTTATTTAAAATCAAACAGGCAAACCCTAGAATCTCAATTTTTTTTTAAATTCTCAACAAACAATCCACGTTGCCATGGAATTTCAAGAAACTTTGGTCGAAATGAAGTGAAATAGTTTTAAAGCCGACAATTACCATCATACAGAAAAAAAATTGTTTCTCAGGTTATGGTTCTAAAGTATTGATATTATAAGGATACCTTTTCCCACTAATGTCCTTCACAAAAAAAACAGTTGGTCTATAAGTAGCGCAGTTCGTTTTTGCAAGGAGCTTAAATGCACCAATTTCATAAAAACGTCGTAAGTCCGGTCCTGTCCAAAATTCAAAAACTCAATTTTGGAGGAACATCCAGAACATATTGACCAATATCATATCCAAAATTCATCAAAATCTATAAACAAACAAAAAAGTTACTAAGGTTCAAACTATGTTCTAACTTAATTTGGCCCACAGTGTAGATGAGGAATCTGTTACTCCCATTAGAAATATTATCCACCCTCATCTTTTATTTAATGCAGATAATGACTATATGTTAGACAATTTTTTCAAAAATAGATTGCGAATGGGTTGCCTGGGAAAATCCGGGGCTATACTTTTATACTGGGTGTTACAGATTTCAATGTTCACCATCATATCTTGGAAACGGTAGAATATACAGAAAAGTTCATACAACGACAAAACTACGCATTTTGGTAATCAATAAAATGCCTTTGGGAAAGCCAAAAATTTCCGAATACTTCAGAAGATATCCGCGAAAAACCGATTTTTTTTAAATGGTTTTTATGTCCTAAGTTCATTAGAAGAAATATTACAAAATAAATATCACACCTTCAAATCAAATCAAATCAAAAATCGCTTTATTGTCCAAAATCATCAATGTGAACCAATGATGGTTGGGAAAAGCGTATTATCAAACAAATACCTAATAAACTTATCTTGTAGAGAAGAATACACTGTAAATGCAAAATCAATTAAAAGCAGGAAGAAATTAGGAAAATAGTTATTTTTTATTTTTTTTATTTTCCTGACGTAACTAAGATAAATCCATCAAAAAAGACTTCACATTTATATAGTATTTTTTCTCTTCTAAGTGATGACGTAATCAGATTTTTGATCCGTTTCGTTCCTTCCCAATTCATACTGATGATGGCGTTATTATCTCGAAACGTCGAATAAATGTCAAATCAAATCAAATCAAATATTCTTTATTACCACAGAAAAAATTGAATAAATATCATGGACAAAGCAAATACAAATGCAAACTGCTAAAGTGAAAACAATACAAAACATCATGAAAGTACACATTACGTGAAACAATAAAATAATACTAGTACGAATATATTTTCCAGTATTTTGTCAAATTTAAATTAAAATGGAAATTGCTCATGGACAACAAATAAACATTGGCACACTTCCAGTTATGTTATGATGACAAGTCAGTAAAACAATAACATAGAAAAATCAACAATTATGTGGAGAACAATTATACTGCGGTGTTAAATATCGA
Source organism: Orchestes rusci (assembly GCA_958502075.1). Lineage (NCBI taxonomy): Eukaryota > Metazoa > Arthropoda > Insecta > Coleoptera > Curculionidae > Orchestes > Orchestes rusci. The sequence continues at coordinate 76,525,731 of OY293305.1, read as the reverse complement.
ACAAGGAACCAACTATTGCTCAGGTTTTTTCGCTTCCCTTTAAAAAAATTAACATCAGGTGGAGTGTGCGAAATCAGTGAACTCGAAATTTAATTTATAAATCTGAAGTCATCTTGCTTCCGCCCTGCCTGCAGCATGTGATCATTTTTGATTTAGATATCAAACAAGGAACTTGGGGTTGCTCACATTATTGCAACCAAAACGTGTTAATATCCATTTCCTATTCAGGAAATGAAAAACAGTCGAGGAGCGCGACCTCGGTGATTTTAAACTTGACACAAAGTAGTTTCCGCTTTGATTGATGTCGGTTGAATTAGAATTAAAATAAGATTATATTGAGGGTAAAACGAAATTTCTCGTCTGTTCAGAAAAAGAGTTGATGATGGTTGCTCGCAATTGCAATTGCAATTTGATGAAGCTATTGGCAGAGAATTTTTTTTTTAACATTTTATTATTTTTCTGGTAAACCCAGGAACATGACAACCGTTTTACAAAATTTCGGTTTTTCCCGGATATCTTCGGAAGTATTCGGGATTTTCTTCTATTGACCACCAAAATACTCAACTTTGCCATGCTTTGAACATTGCTGTATATCCTACCGTTTCCAGGATACTGATGGTGATTAATTTTATTTGTAAAACCCTATATGTATGTATAGCTCCGGATTTATTTTGCAATCTATTTTTGAACAAACATTTGCATCAACCACCATTACCAGGCTACCAGTGATGGTCTCTTTGAAGGTACCTCCAGTTTGTCCGGAAACCCTTTATCCTGCAGTGTCCGGTTAGTGGTTAGTTCCTTGCGTTTGTCTCTGCTGAGAGAAAGATGATATTTTTCAACCAGTCTGTTATTGATGTCCTCCTCTGAGATTGTCACGCCTCCCTGGGCAGTGATGTAGCTTAAGCTTACCTCACGATTCCCTTTTTACCGAGATAGCTTTACTACCTATTGCTCTGTTTGCGCCCAGCTCCTTACTCTCTGGAAAGCAAAATTCTTGCCCCTTCTGTGCCTCTCCAGCCTCCAGCTCTTCATTTTCCTTTCCGGTCACCCGTGTTCTGCTCGGTGATTACCACCTCAGGAATATGTCTCCTGACAGCAGTATCTCTTTATAAAGGATGCTTCCCTCTTGATGTCCCAAAGGCTGTGTATTGGTTTTTATATATTTTGATATGTATCCCTTGAACTCTCAGTTGACGTTACGAAGGATAAGTACTGTTCTTCGCTTGTTCTATTTTTTCTCACCGATTTCCTTCTCATAAGTAAATATTTGTGGTCATTGAGGGTTTCCTCATCGCTTAATGTCCACTCCGTTATGGTCAGATCTCTGAAGAGACATTTCTTACATCTCTTCGTTTTCCAACCATAGACTCTCAAGAAGATCAGCTTCCATCATTCCTTTCCTTGAAACTTACTCTCATCCTTGGCTAGATTGCTTGAACAACCACTAATTATATCCATTATCCGTTGGATGGCTTTCATTTGGTTCCAGGGACTGGCACTCCAATAAACTTTTTCAATTTCTTGACTCCTTTTTTTTAGCAGCCTTCTGACCTATCTCTCTCAGCTTGAATGAGCTCAGATGTAGTGGTGATATATACCACTACTTCCAAGACCGCCTTCTCTACCGAAAAAAATGTTTTTTCCAATATTCTTGAGTTCCGTTGTAATAGTACAGAGAGGCTTCTGGAGTTGCTGCACGTGCTTTTAACGTTTTTTTCTATTCTTCATTTTCTCTCACAGCCAAAGAATCAGGCAGCCAAGGTCTGAGCGAGTTTTTTTTTAACTTTTCTCGCGCCTCCCTCGTTTCCTATACCAGTGCTGAGCTGACCCCGTCGCGTCGGTTTCTTATTTTTCACGCTGGCGCCTTCAGAAAAAAAATCATTTTCATTAGCGCTGTTTTCTGTTAACGTTCTGCTGTGAAACCCGTCAACAATTTATTTTCTGATTATTATCAAGTGTTAATTTGCGTAAATTCTGACTGTGTGAATCTCGGACAAGAGAGTATTCTACTGTTTTTCTTATTGATTTATTTTATTTAACTGATTAATTCATTTTCTATCAACATCCCGAACACTAGTGTTTCTGTTCAGAAGTCCATTTCAGAGCGGAAATTTGCGGAATTCAAAAAACAGCGAACGCTTGGACTTTCTCCACTGTTTCAAAGCTACCTGATAGGCAGTGTGCCCTCCACCACGTAAATACAGAGGGTGGCGCCCGAGTAATGTAAAATCACGATTTTCCTCATCCTCATCGAAAATCGACTCAAAAAATTCAAGAGACTGATTGACTTAGATCAATAATAATAATTAGAATAACTTTCAAAATGTTTTATTTGAAAAGAATACAAGAACTGGAATAGACATGTCAGGCATTGCGTATCTCATTGACGATTTAATCGCCGCCGCCGTAGCGTCCAGAAGTGACGTTTCCATACTTACTTACCACCTACGGAATTTGACTTATCTGAGTTCTCTAAAAAGATAATCATACACAGTCCGAAAGTAACCAAGTGATCATACTTCATATTTCTCGATGGCACCATAAACATACGACATATTGGACCTGGTTGCCCTCCAAAATCCATCCAGAAATGCTTCTATCATTCTTATATTGGCCAAACCCACTCTGACGTCTCTCTATAATGAACGAGTAACATTGTGATCACAAAATAGGTACCAAGTTTACCTCAACTCTTACGAGAAGGTCTTCCTGAAAAATCAACAGATTATTTGCTTCTTTGCAATTTTTTTGTATACCCTATAAGCTCCGATAACATACAAATGCATGATACACAAAGCAAAACAAGAGATGCTGAGAATGGTAACGAAAGCCAGCGCCTGAGCAGCATGGATTCTTGGCGAATAGATCTACTGTTTCTAATTTAACTGTCCTAACAAATGCTATCTCAGGTGCTATTAATAACAATAGCCAATTGGATGTTATTATGACAGACTGTGCCAAGGCTTTTGATAAGGTCGATCATGGCTTATTGCTGCAAAAGTTATGTCAATTTGATTTTTCTCCTAACGCTGCAAATTTTTTTAAGTCCTATCTCGCTGATAGATATCTGAGAGTGAAAGTTGGTCAGTCATTGTCCGAGATGTTTCCTATTACATCAGGGGTGCCGCAGGGCAGTAATCTTGGACCAATGCTTTTTCTCATTTTTATCAATGATCTTCCTAAGTGTATATCTCACTCATCAAGTTTACTGTTTGCTGACGACTTCAAAATTTTCAAGACGATTTCTTCAAAGCAAGATAATTTACTTCTACAGCAAGACCTGCAGTCCATGACGACTTGGTTTTCTCAAAATAGAATGACACTTAATGTTGATAAGTGCTGTGTTATAACATACTCTAGGAAAGTCAATGTAGGATATTTTTCGTATTTTTTGGGTAACACTGAATTAAACCGATCGAGTGAAGTTAAAGACCTTGGTGTGTTGTTTCAATCTAACTTTAGGTTTGATGGTCACTACGAATCCATAGTTAATAAAGCATTTAAAGTGCTTGGTTTTGTCATAAGGAGTGCTAAGCTCTTTAAAGACGTAAATACTCTTGTCAAACTGTACAATGCTTTAGTAAGACCATTGTTGGAGTATGCATCTGTTGTTTGGGCACCCAGAGCCTCATCAAAAAGTAATTTAATTGAGAAGGTACAAAAGAGATTTCTTAGATTCCTCTATTTAAGAAAATTCAATGCATACCCTTACATGATATCGTATCGGAGCATGCTTCAGTCTTTTGGTTTTGCTGGGCTGGACGACAGACGAGTAATGCACATGGTTTTATACATATACTATATCTTGAATCATATTAAGTACACGGATTTTGAATTGGTCAATCAAATTAAACTATTAGTTCCAAAAATCAACCTTAGGATTATTAATAAGAGCATATTTTTTACTAGCCATTTCGATTGTTCACCACTGAATTTCATGCTGCTTAAGTGCAATTACTTAGCATTAAACAATGAAATCGATTTTTTCAATTGTAGTGTCAAGTACATTCGAGGGCTCTTTCCTACAAATACCATTTAGATCTTGTTTTATATATACATGTTAAGTATGTCGTTATATTAGTAATTTTGTTTGTTTGTTGTTATCTGTATTGTTAATATTTATTAGATTCACTAGTCCTTACATGTAACTACAAAACTTGTTTTGTGTTTGTAAGTGAATAAATAAATAAACTGTGGATAACCAGGAGCACGAGCATTTGCAACCATTACTGGCAACGGGTCCATAGCATGTGTAGCAATAAGGCTTGTCGCCTAAAGGTAGTGCACATTTTGAGCAAACGTTTGATGGTCTTCTGGAAAATTCACTTGGGCGTCGAGCTACAGAAAAAAATCCTTAATTACACAGATAACATCATTGTGTCTTCTCCCAAAAAACTGTTTTATTGGACTGAATTGTATTCTTAATGGTGCGGGAGCTCTTGCAGGAACTCTGGCTCAAAATATGGTTGTCGGACGATTACTACCTACACGTCGTTCCTCAACAAAAACTCTTGGATTTAGTGAAAAAACTCTAGAGACCTTGCCATTTTGGAACCTTCCATTTATTGTACAGTTTTTTGCCATGATCAGAAGATAATTTCAAGCAATACATGTCCTTTGAATTATTCAAAAGGCAACAAAAATGGCAAGTTTGCAGGCCATTTATTAATAAAGGACGTTTAGAAATGACATGATCCTTTGCTCTAGGCTTCTGAACACATGCGTTCTGAACTATTGAAAATTGCCACGTTTGCACGCCAGCACGCCATTGATTGATGCAGAAAGGCTGGTAATGACATGATTCTTTGCTTTGGGCTTAGGAAATACATGGCTTATTGTTGAAAACGCAACAGAAACGGCACGTTTGCGGGTGAATGATTGATGCAAGAAGGTTGACAATGTCATGATCATTTGCTCTGGGCTTTTGAGTGACACGTGTCCTCTGAATTATTGAAAACGCAACCAAGATGTGACGATTGCAGACAAATTATTGATGCAGGACAGGAATGTTGACAATCTCATAATCCCTTGCTCTAGGCTTTTGAGCAATACATGCGCTTTGATTTATTGGAAACGCAACAAAAACGGCTCAATCACAGATGAATTATTGATGCAGGAAGGTTGGCAATGTCATGATCCTTTGCTCTGGGTTTTTGAGCAGTACATGCCCTTCGATTTATTGAAAACACAACAAAAATGTCAGGTTTGCAGGTTAATTATTGATGCAGGTTGGCAATGTCATGATCCTTTGCTCTAGGCTTTTGAGCAATACATGCACTACGAATTATTGAAAACGCAACAAAAATGGCAGGTTTGCAGGTAAATTATTTATGCAGGAAGGTTGCGAATGTCATGATTCTTTGCTCTAGGCTTTTGAGCAATACATGCCCTTCGATTTATTGAAAACGCAACAAAAATGACAGGTTTGCAGGTTAATTATTGATGCAGGAAGGTTGGCAATGACATGATCCTTAGCTCTAGGTTTTTGAGCAATACATGCGCTACGAATTATCGAAAACGCAACAAAAATGGCAGGTTTGCAGGTTAATTATTGATGCAGGAAGGTTTCCAATGTCATGATTCTTTGCTCTAGGCTTTTGAGCAATACATGGCCTTCGATTTATTGAAAACGCAACAAAAATGACAGGTTTGCAGGTTAATTATTGATGTTGGAAGGTTTCCAATGTCATGATTCTTTGCTCTAGGCTTTTGAGCAATACATGGCCTTCGATTTATTGAAAACGCAACAAAAATGGCAGGTTTGCAGGTAAATTATTTATGCAGGAAGGTTGGCAATGACCTGATCCTTAGCTCTAGGTTTTTGAGCAATACATGCGCTACGAATTATCTAAAACGCAACAAAAATGGCAGGTTTGCAGGTTAATTATTGATGCAGGAAGGTTTCCAATGTCATGATTCTTTGCTCTAGGCTTTTGAGCAATACATGGCCTTCGATTTATCGAAAACGCAACAAAAATGGCAGGTTTGCAGGTTAATTATTGATGCAGGAAGGTTTCCAATGTCATGATTCTTTGCTCTAGGCTTTTGAGCAATACATGCCCTTCGATTTATTGAAAACGCAACAAAAATGACCGGTTTGCAGGTTAATTATTGATGCAGGAAGGTTGGCAATGTCATGATCCTTTGCTCTAGGCTTTTGAGCAATACATGCGCCTTGAATTATCAAAAACGCAACAAAAATGGCTCGTTTTCAAGTTAATTATTGATGCAGGAAGGTTGGCAATGTCATGATCCTTTGCTCTAGGCTTTTGAGCAATACATGCGCCTTGAATTATCAAAAACGCAACAAAAATGGCTCATTTGCAAGTTAATTATTGATGCAGGAAGGTTGGCAATGTCATGATCCTTTGCTCTGGGTTTTTGAGCAGTACATGCGCTACGAATTATTGAAAACGCAACAAAAATGGCAGGTTTGCAGGTTAATTATTTATGCAGGAAGGTTGCCAATGTCATGATTCTTTGCTCTAGGCTTTTGAGCAATACATGCGCTACGAATTATTGAAAACGCAACAAAAATGGCAGGTTTGCAGGTTAATTATTTATGCAGGAAGGTTGCCAATGTCATGATTCTTTGCTCTAGGCTTTTGAGCAATACATGCGCCTTGAATTATCAAAAACGCAACAAAAATGGCTCGTTTTCAAGTTAATTATTGATGCAGGAAGGTTGGCAATGTCATGATCCTTTGCTCTAGGCTTTTGAGCAATACATGCGCCTTGAATTATCAAAAACGCAACAAAAATGGCTCGTTTTCAAGTTAATTATTGATGCAGGAAGGTTGGCAATGTCATGATCCTTTGCTCTAGGCTTTTGAGCAATACATGCGCCTTGAATTATCAAAAACGCAACAAAAATGGCTCATTTGCAAGTTAATTATTGATGCAGGAAGGTTGGCAATGTCATGATCCTTTGCTCTGGGTTTTTGAGCAGTACATGCGCTACGAATTATTGAAAACGCAACAAAAATGGCAGGTTTGCAGGTTAATTATTTATGCAGGAAGGTTGCCAATGTCATGATTCTTTGCTCTAGGCTTTTGAGCAATACATGCGCTACGAATTATTGAAAACGCAACAAAAATGGCAGGTTTGCAGGTTAATTATTTATGCAGGAAGGTTGCCAATGTCATGATTCTTTGCTCTAGGCTTTTGAGCAATACATGCGCTACGAATTATTGAAAACGCAACAAAAATGGCAGGTTTGCAGGTTAATTATTTATGCAGGAAGGTTGCCAATGTCATGATTCTTTGCTCTAGGCTTTTGAGCAATACATGCGCTACGAATTATTGAAAACGCAACAAAAATGGCAGGTTTGCAGGTTAATTATTTATGCAGGAAGGTTGCCAATGTCATGATTCTTTGCTCTAGGCTTTTGAGCAATACATGCGCCTTGAATTATCAAAAACGCAACAAAAATGGCTCGTTTTCAAGTTAATTATTGATGCAGGAAGGTTGGCAATGTCATGATCCTTTGCTCTAGGCTTTTGAGCAATACATGCGCCTTGAATTATCAAAAACGCAACAAAAATGGCTCATTTGCAAGTTAATTATTGATGCAGGAAGGTTGGCAATGTCATGATCCTTTGCTCTAGGCTTTTGAGCAATACATGCGCTACGAATTATTGAAAACGCAACAAAAATGGCAGGTTTGCAGGTTAATTATTTATGCAGGAAGGTTGCCAATGTCATGATTCTTTGCTCTAGGCTTTTGAGCAATACATGCGCTACGAATTATTGAAAACGCAACAAAAATGGCAGGTTTGCAGGTTAATTATTTATGCAGGAAGGTTGCCAATGTCATGATTCTTTGCTCTAGGCTTTTGAGCAATACATGCGCCTTGAATTATCAAAAACGCAACAAAAATGGCTCATTTGCAAGTTAATTATTGATGCAGGAAGGTTGGCAATGTCATGATCCTTTGCTCTAGGCTTTTGAGCAATACATGCGCTACGAATTATTGAAAACGCAACAAAAATGGCAGGTTTGCAGGTTAATTATTGATGCAGGAAGGTTTCCAATGTCATGATTCTTTGCTCTAGGCTTTTGAGCAATACATGCGCCTTGAATTATCAAAAACGCAACAAAAATGGCTCATTTGCAAGTTAATTATTGATGCAGGAAGGTTGGCAATGTCATGATCCTTTGCTCTAGGCTTTTGAGCAATACATGCGCTACGAATTATTGAAAACGCAACAAAAATGGCAGGTTTGCAGGTTAATTATTTATGCAGGAAGGTTGCCAATGTCATGATTCTTTGCTCTAGGCTTTTGAGCAATACATGCGCCTTGAATTATCAAAAACGCAACAAAAATGGCTCATTTGCAAGTTAATTATTGATGCAGGAAGGTTGGCAATGTCATGATCTTTTGCTCTGGGTTTTTGAGCAGTACATGCCCTTCGATTTATTGAAAACACAACAAAAATGTCAGGTTTGCAGGTTAATTATTGATGCAGGAAGGTTGGCAATGTCATGATCCAACATGACAGGAAGGTTGGCAATGTCATGATCCTTTGCTCTAGGCTTTTGAGCAATACATGCGCCTTGAATTATCAAAAACGCAACAAAAATGGCTCGTTTTCAAGTTAATTATTGATGCAGGAAGGTTGGCAATGTCATGATCCTGTGCTCTAGGCTTTTGAGCAATACATGCGCTACGAATTATTGAAAACGCAACAAAAATGGCTCGTTTTCAAGTTAATTATTGATGCAGGAAGGTTGGCAATGTCATGATCCTTTGCTCTAGGCTTTTGAGCAATACATGCGCCTTGAATTATCAAAAACGCAACAAAAATGGCTCATTTGCAAGTTAATTATTGATGCAGGAAGGTTGGCAATGTCATGATCCTTTGCTCTGGGTTTTTGAGCAGTACATGCCCTTCGATTTATCAAAAACGCAACAAAAATGGCTTGTTTGCAAGTTGATTATTGATGCAGGAAGGTTGGCAATGTCATGATCTTTTGCTCTAGGCTTTTGAGCAATACATGCGCCTTGAATTATCAAAAACGCAACAAAAATGGCTCGTTTTCAAGTTAATTATTGATGCAGGAAGGTTGGCAATGTCATGATCCTGTGCTCTAGGCTTTTGAGCAATACATGCGCTACGAATTATTGAAAACGCAACAAAAATGGCTCGTTTTCAAGTTAATTATTGATGCAGGAAGGTTGGCAATGTCATGATCCTTTGCTCTAGGCTTTTGAGCAATACATGCGCCTTGAATTATCAAAAACGCAACAAAAATGGCTCGTTTTCAAGTTAATTATTGATGCAGGAAGGTTGGCAATGTCATGATCCTGTGCTCTAGGCTTTTGAGCAATACATGCGCTACGAATTATTGAAAACGCAACAAAAATGGCTCGTTTTCAAGTTAATTATTGATGCAGGAAGGTTGGCAATGTCATGATCCTTTGCTCTAGGCTTTTGAGCAATACATGCGCCTTGAATTATCAAAAACGCAACAAAAATGGCTCATTTGCAAGTTAATTATTGATGCAGGAAGGTTGGCAATGTCATGATCCTTTGCTCTGGGTTTTTGAGCAGTACATGCCCTTCGATTTATCAAAAACGCAACAAAAATGGCTTGTTTGCAAGTTGATTATTGATGCAGGAAGGTTGGCAATGTCATGATCTTTTGCTCTAGGCTTTTGAGCAATACATGCGCCTTGAATTATCAAAAACGCAACAAAAATGGCTCGTTTTCAAGTTAATTATTGATGCAGGAAGGTTGGCAATGTCATGATCCTGTGCTCTAGGCTTTTGAGCAATACATGCGCTACGAATTATTGAAAACGCAACAAAAATGGCTCGTTTTCAAGTTAATTATTGATGCAGGAAGGTTGGCAATGTCATGATCCTTTGCTCTAGGCTTTTGAGCAATACATGCGCCTTGAATTATCAAAAACGCAACAAAAATGGCTCGTTTTCAAGTTAATTATTGATGCAGGAAGGTTGGCAATGTCATGATCCTGTGCTCTGGGTTTTTGAGCAGTACATGCCCTTCGATTTATCAAAAACGCAACAAAAATGGCTTGTTTGCAAGTTGATTATTGATGCAGGAAGGTTGGCAATGTCATGATCCTTTGCTCTAGGCTTTTGAGGAATACATGCACTACGAATTATCAAAACCGCAACAAAAATGGCTCGTTTTCAAGTTAATTATTAATGCAGAAAGATTGGCAATGTCATGATCCTTTGCTCTGGGCTTTTGAGCAATACATGCCCTTCGATTTATTGAAAACGCAACAAAAATGACCGGTTTGCAGGTTAATTATTGATGAAGGAAGGTTGGCAATGTGATGATTGTTTGCTCTAGGCTTTTGAGCAATACATGCCCTTCGATTTATTGAAAACGCAACAAAAATGACCGGTTTGCAGGTTAATTATTGATGAAGGAAGGTTGGCAATGTGATGATTCTTTCCTCTAGGCTTTTGAGCAATACATGCCCTTCGATTTATTGAAAACGCAACAAAAATTACAGGTTTGCAGGTTAATTATTAATGCAGGAAGGTTGGCAATGTCATGATCCTTTGATCAAGGCTTTTGAGCAATACATGCGCCTTGAATTATCAAAAACGCAACAAAAATGGTTCCTTTGCAAGTTAATTATCGATGCAGGAAGGTTAGCAATGACATGCTGTTTTGCTCTGGGCTTTTGAGCAATACATGCCCTTCGATTTATTGAAAACGCAACAAAAATGACAGGTTTGCAGGTTAATTATTGATGCAGGAAGGTTAGCAATGCCATGATCTTTTGCTCTAGGCTTTTGAGCAATACATGTCCTTCGATTTATTGAAAACGCAACAAAAATGACAGGTTTGCAGGTTAGTTATTGATGCAGGAAGGTTGGCAATGCCATGATCCTTTGATCAAGGCTTTTGAGCAATACATGCGCCTTGAATTACCAAAAACGCAACAAAAATGACAGGTTTGCAGGTTAATTATTGATGCAGAAACGTTGCCAATGTCATGATCCTTTGCTCTAGCCTTTCGAGCAATACATGCGCTTTGAATATTGAAAACGCGACAAAAACGTATGACTACTACAACACAAGAATGGGACCAAAAACTCAGGGCTGTAAATGATCAATAATAATTAGGGCCGATTTGACAATCCAAGTATATCCTTGGAATAAGCAATACTCCGTATAACCAATGATGATTATATGGGATTCTACGTAGTATTGCTTTTTCCAACGATATATGTACTTGGATTGTAGAATCGGCCCTTAGGATTTAATGATTCAGTCAACTTTTACCAGGAAAAGGAGTTCGTCCATACACAACAGGTGCATCTTCATAATCCGTCTCGGCAATAGAGCTTTCTCTACGTAACAACTCCGACAACGATAATCTGGGATCAGGGTAATTACGAGCTGGTACCACATAATCGTACTTCTTTTTAGTAGAAGCTGTGGAACCATTTGAAGCACTGAAATAAACACTGATTAAACCCATTTTGTCTGATGAAGACTTACCTATAGACTGAAGACATGATGATGAATGATGGATATCGCAAACTAGTCTGCGATTTTACCAAGCCGGGAATTAACCGACTATTTACGTTCCATGGTTAACCGCCGATTTATGGTGGAATAAAAAACAATAATTTTATTTAAAAAAGTTTACTCACACTTGCTAGTATAATATAATCAAATGAATAAGATGGAAAAAATCTATTCGGTCCATCTGTGTGCACAATGAGAGTTGGTACAAACATAGTACAGTCTCATTTCTTCTTCAGCTCTGCGTGTCTGGGCTTGGAAAAATACTGCTTCTCTGTTGATTCGGTTATTTTAAAAAATAATTTCTGAAAATCATTACTTACCTATGTTGGCACATCGGACAATGATGATCTTCGGTTCTTGGTAAGGTTGGGTCAGAGATAACGTCAGATACGATATGAGTTAGTTCGCTGCAAAAAAAAATTGAAACAGAGGTCGCTACTACAGCAACTGACAGATGACAACTCCGTCCCATTCTTAAAGTTATATAGAACTCTCATTAGTTTTCAAATAAATTATTGATGAATGATTACAAGTCTGATGTTGCCTTAGGTGGCGAAACATAGATATCTTACAATCTGATTCATAAATACACAAGTATCCTACTTACTCAATTTCGTGCATAATTTTGTTGACATAAATACACTTGGAATCAGCATGTTGTTTATAATCACAATTTCTGCATGCATACAGTAAAATCTTATTTTCCTTATCTTCTTTGGGGTACAGCATGTTGTTGCTGAAATTTTCTCTTTGAGTGAATAGTTGCACAAAAATGTTGAAGTTTTACCATTCCTGACAAAATCGGATTCCTACAAAACCTGGACCTTCGCTGTGTGAGTCGTATGCGGTTGCTTTCGACATCCTAATAGGAAACTCTAAATATTTTGATCAATTTATTAATTGAATAACGCTTTGTGAACGTTTACAGTGATTTCCACAAAACAAACTTTTCTGTAAATTTCTAACCTAAAAATTCATAGTCAGTCATAGAACTTAAACGTAGACTGTAGACTCCTTCTTGACATTACTGGCACATGTCACTGCAAGGTTGCCACAGCTGCAATGTGCAATGGTTATATGGATTGGTCGATATCGATTTACGGTTCAACCCCCATATGCACCGTAGAAATTTAATCCGGATGAAGATTTCATCGCGATTATTTTCCTTTGGGTGATATGGAAGATAATCGCGATAAAGACTTCATCCGGATTAGATTTCTACGTTGCATATGAGGGGAAGTTGTTTTTCAACGTCCAGTAAAAGCATTTTTTGATCAGAATAAAAATATGTTTTTGGGTTTTACTCCATCCTTCAGGGTTTTGAATAATTGAATCTACATATATTATTGATAAATTTAAGGAGAAGCACTATGTACAGGGTGTTCACGTATATTTCGTCTGCAGACTAACTGGCTTATTTTGCAAGATAGATAGGGACTTCAAATACAAAGTTGGTAGGTATTAACATGAACCGCCAGAAAAAAATATTTTTTCGTATACCGGGTGCACGAGAAAAGTGTGGCAGACACCACTTACATTTTTTTAAATGAAACACCCTATATATTATTTGATAATCAAATAGACATTATTTTTCTGATCTCAAAAATATACAACATGTTGGCATTCCTTCCAGCCGTTTTCAAAATATTTAAGTTTTAAAGATGGTTTTTTGGTATTTCCAAATTTAGTATCTATGACTACAATAATTGTTTGAACATTATTTATTAATTTTTATCTTTCCAATAATCTTGAACAACGAATAAAACAAGTGAATACATTGAATTATTAATATATATATATATATATATAATATATATATTAATCAATAATATCACTTTATTAATAATAATAATGTATTCACTTGTTATATTCGTTGTTTTAGATTATTGGAAGGATAAAAATTAATAAACATTGTTCAAACAATCATTGTAGTCACAGATACTAAATTTGGCAATACCAATAAACCAACTTTAAAACTCAAATATTTTGAACACGGCTGGAAGGAATGCCTACATGTTGTATATTTTTGAGATCAGAAAAATAATGTCTATTTGATTATAAAATAATATACAGGGTGTTCCATTTTTAAAAATGCAAGTTGTCTCTGTCACACTTTTCTCGTGCACCCGGTATACATTTTTTTTTGGCGGTTCATGTTAATACCTACCAACTTTGTATCTGAAGTCCCCATCTATCTTGCATAATAAGCCGGTTAGTCTGCAGACGAAATATACGGAAACATCCTGTGTATCATCTTTAAACCAAATTATAAACGATCAAATGACAAGAAAGTACCGGACCTGTCAAGTCAAAATAACACCGAAATTACATTCGTGTCATAATTAAGTCGAGTCTTCCTTTTGTTAAGTGTGAACCATGTATACTTTTTTTAGATTTATATTTGGATTTCGGAATTGAATCGGAGCCGACTGACGTCATTTTTGTCTGAATTCTGATTCGTCCGACACCCGAACGCATAACGACGCAACCTTATTACTATCAATTAACCTTTGTCACCGAGACCGAGAGCCTAAAGTGAGGTTGGATTCGAAACATCCATAATGTTACCTAGTTACCATTTTCTGGTCAAAATATGAACTGGCTCAGCCATGTCTCCGCGTGACATTGATTGTATAGGTTTGAGGTAGGTCACGTGATGACTTCTAAGGGCGGCATGTGCGAGAGTTTGTCTTGTTTGTTTTAGTATCATGGTAACCCAGTTACCTAGGTAACCTATGAATTTTGAGGCTCGGACACGCAATGACGTCAGCCAAACCTGCGCGTGAGCTATATCTATTAATAATAATAATATAACTCAAGAACCACCGAAAGAAGTTGAATGAAAATTTGCAGAGTTATCAGTTTGACCAGGGAATAGTCCAAGGACATGGTTTTCGTCTACTCATATGTGATTTCGAGAAATTGAGATTTATATTTAAATTTTTGATAAAAAATCACATTTGTCAGCCATCGCCATTTCACATAGGTGTGTCTGTTATCTTCCACTAGTGCACATAAAACTACACTTTTCTATCCGGTGACGTTTGTTATGCTGTTAGTGCAAACAGTGTAGAGTGTTATTTGTTATATCAGGGTAGGTTGCCCATTACTGCACTTGCTACCCCAGGTCAAGAGGAGGTGTGACAAGTGTAGCGTAGTGTAGAATAGGGTGTGGAGCTTATTTCGTGTATTTTGTAAACAAACTATGTCTTAACCTAACCCATAATAAAGATAAACAAAAAAGAAAATTTGTGGTGAAGAATCAGTGTGGATTAATTCAAATAAATTGAAATGGGTGATGAAAATTGTGAAAGTGAACCATGGTATACGATATAGACTCCGATCAAAGATATGAAATCTTTTTATCCACTCAAGATGCTAAAAGATGCGAAACTGATGGTAAGCTTTGTATTCATTTAAATTTTTTATTCTGATCCAATTTCCTTTTCTGCTTAGATTTGGGTCCATTTATCTGTGAACACCCTGTAGCTATTTGAAATTATTATGGTAAAGCTGTCTTCAGAACTACAGCTTGAAAATGAGAAATCATCTTCATCGCCCAAAACTTCAAATAATATATAATCTCAAATACCTAATACTTTAACTTCACTATTCGAATCATCCATCGTTGTTTTGTTTTTGTTTGTTTATTTTTTCAGGTTAGAATATCTGCACTTCTGCAGAATCTGCACGAACGCGTTTGTTGAATCTCCTTTACACTGACAGACATGACTTACACCAGCAGTCTGCACTACCGTACCCTACACCGGAATAACAGACACACCTTGTCAGTGACAGTTTGCAAAACATAAAGCCGCGTTCACATGAGGTCACTTTCGATTCAGACGTGATTTTGGAACAGGGCCAATTCAGAAACTTGTCATCCTGTCAACATAACGTCAAAATGTCAAAATCAGCTGTTTTGACAACTTGTACCGTAAACAATACATTAGCGTGTTGTCTAATGAATTTAATGAATTATTGTGTTCTTTCATCTTAATTGCTTATAAATAATCTGATTCTATGGTGTTTTGTTGTGTAGTAAAATGTGGCAGTAACAATGTGCGAGACAGACTGAGCTTTCATCGTTTGCCGGCTGTTTTAAATTATAAACATAATAAGAATTTGAATGAACTTTCACGTTTGCGAAGAGAGAGCTGGCTGAAGGCTATTAACAGGGCAGACTTGACTGAGAGCAAATTAAAATATGCATTTGTTTGTTCTAAACACTTTATTTCAGGTAATTTTATAGTAAGTTTAGTAAGTATATGGCATAATTTTAGAAGCGTATAGGGGCAGTCAATATAACCCTAGTTTGTCATGAAACTTTTTTTCTTAAGTGCCTCCTAACGGAGATACAGAGCCCTAAAGGGGTACCCATCGATTTCATTTTTTAGCTCTAACTTTTGAACCGGCTTGTATAATTTAATGAAATTTTAGTATGTTGTGTAGGCCATAAAGGCTCATGAAACTATAGTAAACTCAATATTTTAAATTGTAGAGGGAACCAGGAACGGACTTGCCACCAAACCTTTTGGGCCCAATTTTTGACAGGTGTCATTTCACATTGCTGAAAACTACATTTTCAAATAGTCTGCCTTTTCTCAACAAAAAAGCTACTCCTCTTTTTTTCCGATAAAACCAACCGTTTTCGAGAAAAATAGGTTTTTGTTTCACACCTTATTGCAATAATACAATAAAATACTACGGCGAGACACTAGTTGTTGGTATTGAAAAACTTTTTGATACTCCCAGATTGATTGACTGTACTAAAATTAGTTAAAAATTGAAAAAAAAAAAATCTTTTTTTTTTCCTAATTTACTAATTCTCGTACAGTCAATCACTCTAAGTCTAAAAGGTTTGGTGGCAAGTCCGTTTCTGGTTGCCTCTACAATTTCAAATATTGACTCTACTATGGTTTTATGAGTCTTCATGGCCTACACAACATACTAAAATTTCATCAAAATAAAGGTACAAGCCGGTTCAAAAGTTAGAGCTAAAAAATGAAATCGATGGGTACCCTTTATAAGCTTTCAACTGCTGTCCAGCATGATAACTTGTGGTAAGCACTAAACAACTAATTATGCCCATGTTAGTTATTTTTGGAAACCCCTGAGGGCTTGCATCAAAGTCTGAATCACTTTTAGGTTATGAACTAATCTTATACCCTCCAGTTGATTTTGTGATTTTTAGGTAAAGCAGCCAAACTGGATGATCAGTCTAATATTGACTGGGTTCCGACTTTGGCTTTGGGTTATAAAACCAGTAATCAATCATATAAATCTAAAAGAGCAGCGCCCAAGAATAAAACAGCACTCAAAAGAAAAAAAGAAGAGGACCAGTTTGCGTTGGAGGTAAGCTAGCTGAAATCTCTCTGTCATTTCATTTTAGGCTGTTATTAAACAGGATAAATCCACAAATACTAACATGAAACATGATAAAGCCGTGCAAACGGAAATATCAGCAGAAAGTCTCAGACAAATGATGCATTCTGCCGATACAATAGACGAATTGAAAGCAAAGGTTGTTATGTTGGAGACCCTGTTGCAGGAACGGATTGAAATACATGTTTTGAAACACTAGAAAATTGTTTGCTTCCCCATTTCCCATCCACTGATTCAAAGTATTTTGAATTGTTTCCTTCACCAAAAGAAGCCTTAGAAGATGAAATATTCGCTATCGTTGTTTGGTTTAGTTCGGATCGGACGATGTATTGAAATTTGAAGCAGTTACCGTTTGCAGATTCTGCTTCAATATTATCTTTGTTAAAGTTCATGCAGTTCTAGAGTTTTACCACTCAAAAAAAAACAAATAAAACCGGTCTTGTTCATTTTACCATTTACTCTCTTTGTAAAAGGTTTTTGTGGTCTGTCAGTGAAAACAACTTATCTAATTTTTGAAGTGTTTACGGAAACTACGTACTTGATGGAGATTTTATCTGATTCACGTGTCATAATTGTCTGAAGTGGAACATTAGTGTGGGGTGATGCATGTTGAAGTGGATTCAATTTTTTACATGAAAATCGGAAGATTTTTTTGCTTTTTATGCACCAACTCCGCAAACCAACCTAGGCATAGGTACCACCAATCAAGAATACTTATTTCCGGGTCCGTGCAAACAGAAATCTAACCTGGTTCAAGACTTTGAGCATACTTTAAAGACAGTCTTTGTAAATCTTGTGGATAAGAGTAATAAAGAGGATTCGGCAATGCCTGATTAATCAGCAGTCAGGCAGCAGAAAAATCGCAGATCAAAAGATATGGCCTCTGTCCTCTGTGTCCAGGACCAATGCATGGGAACGATCTGATGGCAAATTCGCTCTATCCACTGACAGCATGATTGTTTGTATTTAATATGAGTAATATAGTCCTCTCGGGAGCTAATGATATCCATCAGAGACATGTCTCCTGCTTGAAAATGTGGGAGGAGTTTGAATGACGATCTAATTTCAATCCCCTACCAAAAAAATCAGGAAAGGAAATAGAGGGTGGTGCTTATTGTGTGATGATATCTGTAGGTGGAACCTAAATTTATTCAATCAGAACGCATTGATTTGTAGGATATGGCTTATACTGACGATTTTATTTCAAGGTCCCCACAAAAACATCGAGGACGATCTAGAGGGCGCCTCTTTGATGAAAGGGGTGGGGCTAGAGCGGTTTTTCCTTGATGAGCGGATCGAGGCTCTCCTATTTGTAGGCGGAACTTGAATTCAATCCAATATAAGTGCATTGATGAAATTACATGGACATCAAATAATCATCGGAGGAGTTCATTTGACGATTCAATTTTGATACCTCAAAAATATCGAAGACAAAATCTACAGAGCTGGGCTTATTCAGTGAAAAGAGGATATCATATTTGTAGGCGGAGTGGAGGAGTTTAAATGAGGATTTAGTTTCAAGCTCCGATCAGAAGCATCGAGGATGAATCAAGAGGGCGGGGCTTACATGATAAAAGGGGTATTTGTGGGCGGAACTTGAAAAACTCAATCTAATCAACGCGCATTGATGAAATTGGACATCTAAGAATTTTGGGAGTAGTTTTATTAGCGATTTAATCCCGAATTCAATTCAGTTGAAGCGCAATGGACAATTTGCATACATTTTCAAATTTCATATACGTATTCTACATAGTTTTAGAAACTCATCAGCGAAAAATTTCCAAAATACCCAAAAATATACAAAATAAATGAAAAAGAAAACGCAAATTTCACTCTACGTGTGATCTAAAACGGGGCGGTGCTATATTACCCCCTCGAGAGAGTGAGATATTATAGACAATAATAAGCCAGGCGGAGAGAGACAGAGATAATGTATTCTGTGACGTAGTGGATGCGTTGATTGGCGCACTTTAATCGGTGATTACTACAATTGATGGAGCTCGTATGTCGATTTTTTAAACATCAATGGCATCAGTACTCACCAATCCTTATATTTTTCATATTTCCAAAAAATGTGCAAATTGTTCATTGTACAGGGTTATTGATTATAAACGGTTTAGAAAAAGGTGTTCCAAATAAAAGATTCATGGTTGAAAATGAACTTTTTAAATAACCTGTTTTCACATATACACAATATGGTTCTGTAAATATAAATTAGCGAATTAAAACGATGTCCAATTGTTTAATTTATAAAATTTGTCCAACGCCGCACGTGACCAAGTAATAAATAATTTTAAAAATATATTATTCCGAACAAAACACGAACGATATTAACAAAATATTCATCTGTGCATGTTCAACTGTGAGGTCCAACTTTCTTATTTCAAATTGATACCCAATTTTTTTATTTAATATTTGGATTCTCCTTTTAACTCTTAACATTTCTATGTAGCATATCCTTTACCTGAGTTTAATGTATAAAAAGATATTTGATATTTATTAATTGAATAATAATAATTTATTGTTTTGAAAATGTCAAATATATCTATGATTTCGAATTATTGACGCTCATATTGACGAAAATGTCACGTCATTGAGTACTTTTAAAGTGTAAAAGTATCAAAGTATAAATAATTCTGCATTTGATTCAAAAGTTTTTTTTTATACAAGACGTACGTATTTTATTTTTTGTTCATTTTTTGGGTATCAATGTAAAATCAGAGAAGTTTTGGTATATCCTACACACACAATCACGTCAATACTTCGAAACCATAGGCAACAAATTAAATGGTCAGTATTTCAATTTTATGGACAGTACTCTTTGCCATTATTATTTTATTTCCCTTGGTCAGTATGATAATAAATGGTCGGTTGAAATAATGAATGGTCAGTAACATAAAGAAGTGGTCAGTAAAAATAATAAATGGTCAGTATAATAATAAATGGTCGGTTGAAATAATTAACGGTTAGTAATATGAAGAAAAGGTCAGTAACATAGAGAAGTGGTCAGTAAAAATAATAAATGGTAGATATAAATAATCAAGAGCAGTATCATAAAAAAACGATCAGATAAATCAGTAAATGCCTGGTGAAAATAATGGACAGTCCATAAAATTAATAAAGCGACAGTAAAATAATGAATGGTTGGTCATATATTTTATTTCGTATAAATACAAAAAATTTTACAACGGAACGAAACACAACTTAGTAAAGAGAAAACACTCTGTCTTTATGTCATGATGAAGTAGTCAGATAGGTTCCTTTGAGAGGCGGATTTAGTTTGGGTTAGTTAGGGTTAGTTTGTGTTGGTAATAGAAATTGATGAAAAATATGCAGCGGCTCGTTGGTTAGCACTAGGTTAACATTACAATTATTATTGTATATTATAATTGACGTGTTGTTTATTGGTTTTATGTGGATCAAGTTTGGGTTAGTTTGTGTTGGTGATCGAAATTGATAAAAAATATGCAGCGGCTCGTTGGTTAGCACTACAATTATTATTATGTATCATAATTGACGTGTTCTGTATTGGTATTATGTGTATCAAGTTTGGGTAAGTTTGAGTTAGTTAAAATTATTACTGACTATTGCATACTGGCCATATTTATTATTTCTTACTGTACATTTGTGGAATTATTACCCGCTTAGTCATACTGACATTTCATAAATTTTTACTGACCATTACAATCACAATAGTGAACATAGAAATACAGGCCAAATAGTACTTTTACTGCTCAAAAATTCCATTTTTACTTATCATTTTTAACAGAAATACTGAGTCTTTTACAATATTATACTGACTGCATGTGATATTATACTGTACATAATGAATTAAATACTGTTCAGTTTATTACAACCCTATATGTATTTCACTTTTTTATAACAATGAATTAGTATAATTCATTTTATAAAATATCAAATATCTTTTTATACATCAAACTTAGGTATAGGTATAGGTACATAAAAAATGATTGAAATTTGAAGGAGAATCCAAACATCAAATAAAAAAATAGGGTATCAATTTGAAATAAGAAAGTTAGACCTTGCCCAGACTTTTTGGAACACCCTGTAAATGTGAAAACAGGTTTTTTTAAAATATCATTTTCAACCATGAAACTTTCATTTAGAACACTTTTTTCTAAAACGTCAAATTTAAAAGTTAGATGGGGGGGGGCATTTATAATCAATAACCCTGTACTCACTGTCATATGACGCATGTGGAATTTTCCGCTCAAAAAAATCGACAAATCTAGAGGGCGGGGCTTTCTTGATGAAAGAGGTGAAACTCTTTGATGTGTGCAACTGACAACTATTCACCACATCTATTTTACTGGATATCCGCCAATTGTGAACTACATTCAGTTCAGAAACAGACTACTTCAAGTCAGTCCACCTTGGCACGCTGAGTGATGTCACAAGTATGACAGTAAAAAATATTGCAATGAGGTCACCGGAAATTTTATACTAACGTGTTCTGGAAATATTCAGACTGTCCGAAGTTTTTCTATAGAGTGTTCCATGCGGGTAAAACTGTGTTTTTGTTCAAGGAAAGTAGATTAGTATTGACTATTGAGAATAACAGCGTCGAGTGGTTATAAAAAAATTGTACATACGTTGACAGTTGTGAGAGTAGTATTGAAAACAGTGTTCAGTGGATATAAATAAATAGTGAATACGTGCAAGTACGTTCTTCCTAAAATGGGTTTCCAGCAAATTTTTCCAAATTTCAACTATGAATTTGCGATTTCCGTTGATATGAAAATAAGAAATTCAATGAAGTTTCATTATATTCCAGGCAACTACAATTTGATATTGAAAAAATAACTTACACAGAAGACAATTTAAAATATCACAGGAGAAGATAAATTTCAATCACGTCAGTCAATCAGAAAAATCTCGTATCATGGAACTCCTTCACCTTCTCCGGAGGACTGGGTCCCTTTCCAAAGTTGCAAGTCTTGGAAAACTTCAGCATCTTATGAGAACTCTCCT
The DNA here is from genome assembly GCA_958502075.1 of Orchestes rusci. Classification (NCBI taxonomy): domain Eukaryota; kingdom Metazoa; phylum Arthropoda; class Insecta; order Coleoptera; family Curculionidae; genus Orchestes; species Orchestes rusci. The sequence continues at coordinate 76,503,827 of OY293305.1, read as the reverse complement.
TCCAGTAGACAGTTTGAACAGCATTCCTACTGGCAATGTAGCGAGTAGCTGAGCCAATCAGAGCACTTGTTGGAGGCATCTTTTTTTTCAGTGTAGTAACTCGATGTTAGAACTTGAGTTTATCTTCAAGCTTAGCTGGTTGCAACTTTTCAACCAAGAGGTTTACCTCATTTGATTGTACAGATTTCAAACCAACAAGACTTGGAACTACACTGACTTGACAACGAATTCTTTTTCATTTTATATGAGCGCTTATCTGGGTTGTAAGTGTTTACGTTTCGTTTTGAAGAATCTAATCTGATTCACATGTTAAAATCAGTTCAAGTGGCAGATTGGTGTGGGTGATGCATGATCACTTTGTTTTGGTTTTAAAGTGGTTCAAGTCTGGAAAAAACATTTGATTTGCACGGTATAATATGGACAATAGAACGTGCTGATCTAGTGTACTTATCGTAGTTTAATGCGTGGTAAATAGTTATTTTTGTACAACCTACACGTAAAGTCCACTTTTTGATGCATGCAAAGCAGGCGGAAAGTCGCTAATTTTGGCAGCAGGGCCTAAAAGGTCGCTTAGCAACGGTTTCTTGGATGCCAACGCCTCTGAATCTAATAACCACGTGACAGTCTAGCATACTTAAAGGAACTTATCACGTGACAATCTCGGTGACAATGAACCCGCACCACAAAAGAATACAGGAACACACCTATTGTAACCATGAATACCATGATTGACAGTTGTCACTTGTCAGTTGTCTGACTTATCAGCAGTGTAGTGCAGTATATCGGATCGACTATTTATTTTTGATTTTCATAATTATTCTTTTTCAAACAAACTGGTTGTACAAAAAGCACTGTTTGCATCACGGACGAAAGATGATTTTGACTCGGCTAATATCTGCCCTCGCTTCGCTCGTGCTGCTACTTATACCCTCGTCAAAATCATCTACTTTCCACCCTTGATACAAAATGTACTGTTACCTAACAAGTGCGGAAAGTGGTACTTTTCCGCACGCGACGGCAGTTGCACGAACAACGCGGAGCGGAGTTCGGGCAAGCCGTTAAGGGCGGCAAAGATATTTTCCGCAAAAGTTAGGTACAATCTTTTTCCTACGAGTGGTTTTGTCCATCTTATTTATAAAAAAAAAAGTTTTTGATCCGCAAAGATTTTCTAATAATACCTCAAAATGCCACATAAGGTAGAATAGTAACATAAATCATTCAATTGGTCCTAAACACGTCATTTTTAACAATACAAAAATCGTGCGGAAATGTAACTTTTTAGCACTAGTGCGGAAAAGTAATTGTCAAGTGCTTTTTTTCTAATTCGAGTGTTTTTGTCCATCTTATTTGAAGTAACAAAATTCATTTAATTACTTAGTCATAAATATCTTCATTTTTAACAATACAAAAGTTGTGCGGAAAAGTAACTTCTCAGCACTAGTGCGGAAAAGTAAAACTTTCAAAACGAAAAATCGTGCAGAAAAGTAACTTTTCCGCACGCTCGTAGGAAATAGTACATTTTGTATCAAGGGCGGGAAGTAGATGATTTTGACGAGGGTATAATTAGCACAAGCGAAGCGATGGCCGATATTAGCCGAGTCAAAATAATCTTTCGTCCGTGGTGCAAACAGTGCTTTTTGTACAACCAGTTTGTAATCATTTGAAAAAGAATAATAATTATGAAAATCAAAAATGAATAATCGATACACTGCACTACACTGCTGATAAGTCAGACAACTGACAAGTGACACCTGTCAATCATGGTTACAATAGGTGTGTTCCCGTATTCTTTTGTGGTGCGGGTTCATTGTCACCGAGATTGTCACGTTATTAGTTCCTTTTAGTATGCTAGACTGTCACGTGGTTATTAGATTCAGAGTCGTTGGGATCCAAGGAACCGTTGCTAAGCGACCTACTTTTGCGCCCGCGACTGAGTCAGTCAAGTCCCATCCAAGCGATAAATCATGGCTTTTTATTTTTGTTATAAATTTTTGATATCAAGAGGCTTTATAGAATGTGCCATCGATCAGCGTGCAGCAAACAAAAGTCTTTTTAAGGTACTAGAATTCGCCAATAAGCGAAGAAACTAGGAATCATAAAATAATGGCATATAATGGTCATTCATAACGTTTCAATTTGAAGTAATCGAGAACTTGGAAAAAAACAAAAATGTTATGGAAAAAAATGATATAAGTTATGATATAACATGATACGTCCTTTTGATCAATATAGGTAATAAGTATGTATAATCAACTCTTATCAATGATCTGATTAATTGAATGAGAGTGTTCGTAGGTTCAATTGAAGCGGTTATTGTATATTGTATAAAGGAAACAAGTCCACATTTTTAAAAAATTAAATCAAGATATACATTTTGTATAATCAGATGCCACAGATTAATGAGTCCATGAAGGAAACTTCTATGCGTGAGTAGTTATGGCGCGGATAATTATAATTTAAAAATTATTGAAAAATGGACAACAACCAGTTTTTTTGGTTAATTTTCACAATTTTTAGGTTTTAATTATTAATAAGATAACTAACAGTGAAGCAGCAGCGTAATTATTACATATTCTATTAATTTATTATACTCAAAAAAAACTTCACAACGGTTTGATATATGCGAACAAAATTTGGACACGCCATATGTGAAGACGTTTTGCATTTTTTGACATAGGTAGTTGTGACAGCTGAAAATGTCAAAATGACAGCTGGGTGCCATTTTGAATGAAAAAATCAAATGGAAAGAGGGGTCGAGTGATACCTTATCATGAAAGCCCTTTGTCCCTGATTACAACTGTCAAGTTTCAAGTCTCTGCTCTCATTCCTGTTGATATGACAGCGTGTCATTTTTTTTTTTCATATTTGTCACTCAATTAATACTTACATACAGGGTGTCCCAGATCAACTGGTCACTACTTATACAGCAAATAGAGGAACCATAAATAAGAAGTTTGAGATGGAGAACCCATGGCCGGAAGTGCCCCCTTTCCTAGTTACAGAAGTGTACAAGTTTTTCAAAAAAAATGAATATCTGAATATATTTTGAAAACCATTTAACCGATTTTGATGAAATTTTCAGGGTTCAAATAATAAAAAATGGTATTGCACGTATTTTTGTATTATTTGAAAAAAAATACCACGTCCAGGGCCGGAGTTGGAGAACATGTCATTGTGTGAACACTATTTTGCAAAAAAAAATGGTGTAACATGATTTTTTCAGAATAATAATACTTTTTCCTGAAACCTTGTTCAATTTCCAACAAAATAGCTTTCGTGACTATTTTCTCTCCACGCACAGTTTTCGAAAAAAAAAAAACAATACTATAGTGTCCTTTGTCCTTCAAAGCGTTAAAAGCCGAAAATTTTCAGTTTTGGTAAATGTAGAAAATAAGATCAAAAAATAAAATTCAGAAAACGGCCAAAAATCAATTTTTTCAAATGGAAACTCCAAATTTTTATAATTTTATCTTATTGTGCATCAAAAATAAGGGTGAGTTTACCTAATATTGTTCATTCCAAAAATTCAAAAAAAAAATAAAAAAAAGAATTTTTGGAGAGGACAATCTTATACAAACTCACCTTTATTTTTAATGCACAATAAGATAAAATTATAAAAATTAGGGGTTTTCATTTGAAAAAAATGATCTTTGGCCGTTTTCTGAATTTAATTTTTGATCTTATTTTTGGCCCACCCTGTAATAATAGTTTTCATATTGCTGTGAAAAATCTATTAAAGTAGGTCCTTTTCAACAAGAAATTCAATACAAATTAAATGAAGGCTTTCTTATAGGTGAAATTCACATTTAAATAGGAGCCTTCAAACGTCATTTTTGACATAAAAACTAAAATATTTCAAAAACACTCATACCTAGGTATAGGACATGATACATGAAATCTGCCTAGAATTTTACATAGAATCCAAAAATGTAATAGTAAATACGGTGTTCAATTTAAAATAAGCGAGTTGACACCTACTTCCGGTATAACCGGAAGTCGTGCAACGTTGCTTTTATTTCATTTGAGAATAACATCTATGAATATCCCACCATACAAATTTTCAGAATCCCAATTGCTTTATTTCCCGAGATATTTTAATGGACGGTCACCGTGAGACACCCTGTATATGGAGAACGTCATTATTTTCGAATTTTGTTTAATTTCTATTTGACCAATTGTCTTCAATGTAGAATTATTCCAAAATTTTAAGCAACAGAAAGTTTCCAAAAATTCGCCTTTTTCATTTTTCATCAACCAAAAACTGCAAGCGCATTCATCACTATACAGTGCGGCTCTAAAAGGTCCCCCTCCTTTTTTTTAATGTGTGCACCAAAAATTTTGAAACTTGGCATACTTCAATTGCTGTCGAAATACTACTTTTTGATGTTACTGACGTACTTTTAGTATTCAAGATGGCGGCTGGGCGCCATTTTGAAACATTTTTTTAAATGGAAAGGGGGGTCGTGTGACACACCTCATTTTGAAGATCCTGATGAGTACTTTATAACCCTTGAATATTGAGTCGATATCTTTAAGTACTACAAAATGGCGGTACATTTAAATATTCTTGACATAAAGTTTGGGTTAGGATTAAATGACAAAAATGTCAAAAAAGCATCTTTTGAATTGAATATTGACCTCTAATCAATGGAATTGAACTTGACGAATTTTTTCAAATTGTGTATGTATCAATGTAGTAATTGAATGTACCGCCATTTTGTAGTACTTGAAGATATCGACTCAATATTCTAGGGTTATAAAAGTACTCATCAGGATCTTCAAAACGAGGTGTCACAGGACCCCCCTTTCCATTTAAAAAAATGTTTCGAAACGGCGCCCAGCCACCATCTTGAATACTAGAAGTACGTCAGTAACATCAAAAAGTAGTATTTAGACAGCAATTAAAGTGTGCCAAGTTTCAAAATTTCTGGTGCACACATTAAAAAAAAAGGGGGGAAGACCTTTTAGAGCCGCACTGTATATATATATGCATAATCTTGATAGAGCAGTTAAGCCACTTAACAATGCCAATTTAAAAGAGAACAAGACATTAAGATTTTTCTTATGACAACATGACAACAATGCAAAGCGTCATAGAATTGTCGTTTTCGTCTGCGCGTGTGATGTGTGATATAAATGATGGAAATGTATGGAGGCCACTTTTATTTATTTTTTTATGTTTTGGCTAAATTACAAAGTTGTCATCACCGTTAAAAATAAATTGCTCAAATTCCAAAAACCCACTGATTGCAGATGCTTATTATCTAACTTTGCAAATACAGTTCAAAGACCATCATTCTATTCGATGTTTACTCAAAACATCAATTAGCATGAACTGTGACGTAACCAAGTCGATAAGAAGTCAGTATATAACTCTGTCACCAACTGCAACACCATTTATTAATATCAAACAATCTAGTCAAGTCAAACCATTACCCGAGTCAAGATAGTTCAAATTTTAGGTGAACCTAGACAAAAATAATATAAAGCTAATTTTTGGTACAGATCATCATTGAAGGCTAAATAGTAATATACTAAAAGTCCCGGAGAATCCTCCTTCCGCAACCCCCCTTTTCCCCCCTCCAAACCCCCCGTTTTAGATATTTTGGTGATTTTCTCGAAAACCATCCACTTTACAAAAAAATGTCAAGAGAGCATTTTTGAAGCTGACAAAATTTTCTTTCCAATGATGTATCACAGTCTATATCTAGTAGCTCATGGTACCCACCAGTGGCGTATCAAAAGAAGGGTTACTATTAGAAAATATACTTTTTGATCTTTTTTTTATCTAAGTAATATTTTCTTAGAAAAAATATATATCTTATTGCAAAACCTCATAGTACCACGTGATACACACCTCGGAATACACCAGTGGCGTATCAAAAACAAATCTGCTCCGACATTATTAATTGAAATTTCTCAAAGAACACGTCTAATTTACTGATTGAAAACAAGAATAATAACAATAATAAATTGATAAATGATAACAATAGCTTAATAATTTTCCTCAAGAGTAGAATCTTCTGTGAAAGGTTTCTCAATATTACTGCATGTTTCGCCATTACAAGGGGAACAAAATGTGCTACATTTTTGGCCTGAGTGTCTACACGAGCATCTACCAGCACAATTGGTTTTGCAATGGCAGTACACCAGAGAGAGAAGTGATTCAGGTGCTGGAGGTAGCGCAGTTTTGACAGGCAACAATTGTCCTTCGACTGACTTCCAACCCCCTTTAAATAGGAGGTAGCCTGTTTCCCAGTCATTCATGTCTCTGGCTATAACATTTTTCAATGCAGGTGTCTTGGGTGCTTTGTACCAACTGATGGAAATGTCATCTTTCTCTGCTGCTGCGGTAGAAGAGGTGTTGTCAATTTGTCGAGCAATCGATTTTGGTGTTGCATGTATCGAAGGAGAAGTCAATCGAATACCTCCTGAACTGTGAAATGTGCCATGGCCAGTTTGAGTTTGGATATTAAAATCTGCGTTATCAAAGCAGTACTGAACAAGACTACTTTCGTTGGCGACCGTCTCGGCATTGTGTTTTATAATGCAATTTTCATATCGATATGTTTCGTTGTATGTCACCGAAAAACCCCAATTACTCAGGAAATCTACAATCTGCCTGGAGCCAAATTCTCTATGGACATACACGCCAATCCCAAGTAAAATTGGAGATATTAATGACCTTGGTCGACATGCGCTTATTATTGCCTGACCTATAGCTTCCTTTTTCGTATCCATGCGTTCATTTTCGACATGTTTCATTTTCATAATTGTTTTCAGTAGCGCGTCTAAAGTTTTCGGAATATTGCCTAAAACTGAGGATTTTTCTGCTGGTGGATATACCCTGTAATCATATACGGTAGCACGTATATCTTCTCTAATGATTTCTGCAGCTTTTTGAACAATCCTCAATCTTTCATCTTGGTCACTGTTTTCGGCTTTCTGAGAATACCAGGATTCAAACAATATTGAATCTACATTATCTCTATAATTCAATATTGTTTTTTTTCCAGCAATTTCGGTGATACATATTCGTTGTCCAGAGTGATCCACCAGCTTCCTCAAAAACTGTTTTCGAGAGTAAGGCTCGCAGTCCATGTCTTGAAATATTTTTTCCATTTCCACCTCCAAGTCGTTTATGGAAAATTGGCACTCATCAGAATTCTCAACAGACTCACACACTTTCAAAAATGCCTGATATCTCTGTTTATCGTTCGGCCGACCCCGCGAATCGCCAAGTTTCTGTAGCTTTCCTCCGGAAGAGAATAGAAGACGGCAGTCCTTGTGATATCTGGCTTCAGCAGCAACCAGATCTCCACAAGTTCCAATGCGGATCAGAACTTCTTCCCCCCACTTGTCCGTTCTGGCGACTGCTTCAGACATAATTTTTTCTTTAATCAAAATTGTGGATACTTGTATAATTGTTTTGTGGTTGTAAAACTTCTTATTTTTTTCTAATCTAGTAGACGCCGGGTTACCGCAAAATAAGCAAATCTCTTTGATGTTATAATCTGGAAGTGTAGAACGAATGGTGGGTGCTAAAGTTGAGCATGATTTCTGCGATGGTCCGGCTTTTTCACTTTGATCTCGAATATGTTTCAAAATTGTATTATTTCTCGTATAGGATTTTCTATAAACAGAAACCAATTTTCACTTTCATAGTCCGCATTGAAGTATGAATATTTAAAATTTGTTACCCACCTGCATTCCAGATGTACTTCGATTGATCTCACGTTCTTAAAAATGTCACTCAAACCATCACAACGCTTTTCACTAGCACTCAATAATGTTTTCAGTCCTTTTTCACCAACTTTAGTAATAACTCGCTCACTTAGTGGCAGTTTACACAAAACACATTTCTCCATTTTCAATATAATATTATTGTTGAACAATACATAAAATACATGCAGAAAAGACCGTGCTGCCACCTAACAAACATAATTGACATGATGACGTACGCCTTAGATAAATAACCAAAAGTAGAGTATCCACTCTTTGTCAATCGCGTCATTGACGGGGCGGCCATATTGTCCTGGTGGGGAACAAATCCGAGTAAACAACATTTTAATAGCCGATTAAAAAAAAAAATATATTTTCTAAGGAATTGTTACTTGGATAAAAAAAAAAACTGAGAAAAAAGATCAAAAAGTATTTTCTAATAGTAACCCTTCTTTTGATACGCCACTGGTGGGTACCATGAGCTACTAGATATAGACTGTGATACATCATTGGAAAGGAAATTTTGTCAGCTTCAAAAATGCTCTCTTGACATTTTTTTGTAAAGTGGATGGTTTTCGAGAAAATCACCAAAATATCTAAAAAGGGGGGTTTAGAGGGGGGAAAGGGGGGGTTGCGGAAGGAGGATTCTCCGGGACTTTTAGTATATTATTATTTAGCCCTCAAAGATGATCTGTACCAAAAATTAGCTTTATATTATTTTTGTCTAGGTTAAATCCTATCTTGACTCGGGTACATGCCCAGTTCAACGTTAGTGGGTCGAGCCACCCGTTACATCAGTGGAAGAAACGCTCTTCAAACTGTGTATTGGATACGACCATCTGATGGCAAAGAACACAAGTTTCTGCGTCTTTCGAAGACCTGCAACTTCAGGAAAGCTCCAAGACCTCCGCAGACGATGAAAGACGAGATGCAGCAGATGCACTTTTTCGAGCAGTAGATGTGGGTGATCAGTGATAATGTTTGTGGACTGATATCTTTTGTTTTGATGGTGATAATGCCATATTAAGTGAAATAATAAATGTGTGTGTGTATTTTGGTTGTCATGAATAAATTATCATTTTTTGGTCAGTGATATATTTTCTTGCGTGCAAAATCAACGGCAAGTTCTTACAGTTCCTCAATATATTTTTTTTTTGTAAACAGCACCGGAAATTTCTTTTAGTTTTGTGAAATTTCGATTTTGTAATGATTTTTTGAATTTTGTTCTTCCTTTTCTGATTTATTTTTTTTTTGTTTGAAATACATTTATTTATAATTCTGATCCACTACAGGGATATTTTATTGAATGAGACAAACAAATTGAAAAATCGCTAAAAATTCATGAATTCGCAAATAGGAGTGAAAAAACTCCTTTTCAAAAATAAGATAAACAAATGCGAGTGGTCACAATTTTCAAAAAAGTGAATGCAAGTGAAAAAAAGCAAATATACAAAAATCGTTCAATTAATCTTGAGCAATTACTATTTGTCAGTACGTGTAAAGATAAAAAAGCACTAAAACAGCAACAAGAATAAAAAATGATCCCTCAAAACTCGCAATAAAAATCAGCATGCAAAATTCAAAATTGAATTGATGGAAAAAAAATTGTGATCCTGGGAAAATCGAAAGAAATTGTCAATTGGTAAAGGTGGTTAGAATATACCAAAACTGAGATTTCTGAAAGATACAGTTTTTTTCAAATTCCTTGTATTTTTAATGATTTTTCGTATTAAAAAAAACTTGATTTCTAAAGATATAAGAATTTTTCGAATTTACACGTACATTTTTTGGATGTAATGAATTATTTGTTGAAAATTTCTTTCTGGAATGATTTTTCGGATTTTGTTCTCCATTTTCTAATTTATTGATTTTTTCCATTTTAATAGACATCATCAAGTAGGTAACTATAATATATTTAGTTAGTAAGTTAATTCAAATAGTGAAAATATGAAAAAATATATATCAATTTTATTTTGGGAGTCCTTAAATATAAAGGGTGTCCCAGATAAATTGGTCAATAATATACTTATACAGCAAATAGAGGAACCATAAATAAGAAGTTTGAGATGGGGAGCCCATGACCGAAAGTGCCCCGTTTTATAGATACAGGGTGTCAAATTTTTCAAGAATGAATATCTGAATTTATTTTGAAAATCGCTCGATCGATTTTGATTCCGGCTTTGGGTTACCCATCTCAAACTTCTTATTTATGATTCCTCTATTCGCTGTAAAAAAGTAGTGATCAGTTGATCTGGGACACCCTGTATGTATTATGTTCAAATTATCAGAGTACAATATACATATTATATAATATTTTATCTACCCAATTTTATAGTCAGTTTTATTAGAATGCTTTTGTATTGTTGCTAGATAAACGAATATTTATTTATTTCATCAAAACATTCCGATAACTGTCCAGATTGTTGTCTCTCTCTGTGTCTGGCGGTTCACAATCTCCCCTCCGGAAGCGTCAACTTCATATTTGGCAATCGTTCATAATATTAGGAACCTTAAACTTGAGCAAAATTTTCGTGAAAAAATTAAAATACGATAGTGTGATTCGGAATCGACCAATCGGAAAATACAGGGTGTCTCACGGTCTATGGTACGTTAGACGTTTACGGAAAACTAGACATAGGATCGACCTGAAAATTTGGCTGAGCCCATAATCGAGTATGATCTATATTTTAAAAATATTCTCAGTTTTGCAGTGTTGCCGCTTCTTTCCAAAAGTCGTAACAACTTTCTTATTTTAAATGGACCACCCTGTATATTATTATTTTTTTGGATTCCTTGACTGATTCTAATCACTTTTGCTTGATATACTCCTATACCTATCGTATAAATTAATTTATAATATTTTTGTCGTACAGCACATGAGTGGACTGAGTTCAATAATTTCGTACTTGAAAACGGTGGAGAGTTGAAATTGCTATGCCGACTAGAGGAAGGTAGGTTTATATGGTTCCAATGGAGAAACCGATCTGAAAATATACAGGGGTGCTTCAAATTTATTAATCTTTTTCCTTCACACAAAAATGATAAAAAATCATTTTTTTCAAATGGAACCCCCTGTATATTACTTGAAAAATGCATTTTACTAAAAAATAAATTGTTATTGCTGTGTGACCTGGCAACTATAGGTTGCCCTAGAAACTACATTATGTTTCATATGAAAAATACCAATATGATTTATTTTTTAGACAAATGCATTTTTCTTGTAGAACCTGAAGGTTAAGGTATAGGAACATGGGATACCATTAGAAAGAAAATTTATTGTTCTTTTCATTTTTCAAGTAATATACAGGGGGTTCCAATTGAAAAAATAGCTTTTTTATCATTTTTGTGTATAGTAAAAGATTAATACATTTGAAGCACCCTGTATATTTACAGATCGGTTTCTCCATTGGAACCATATAAACCTACCTTCCTCTAGTCGGCATAGCAATTTCAACTCTCCACCGTTTTCAAGTACGAAATTATTGAACTCAATCCACTGATGTGTTTTACGAAAAAAATATTATAAATTAATTTATACCTCGAAAACCGCTGCCCATAGGTATAGGAGTATATCAAGCAAAAGTGATTAAAATCAGTCAAGGAATACAAAAAAATAATAATATACAGGGTGGTCCATTTAAAATAAGAAAGTTGTTACGACTTTTGGGTAGAAGCGGCAACACTGCAAAACTGAAAATATTTTTAAAATATAGATCATACTTGATTATGGGCTCAGCCAAATTTTCAGGTCGATTCTTTGTCTAGTTTTCCGTAAACGTCTAACGTACCATAGACCGTGAGACACCCTGTATGTCAACAATCGATGGAGTTTGCAAAAATAATAAGAAAAAAGTTCATACTATTTCGTATTTAGCTTCGTTTTCCAGATTCAAAGGGTGTTGAGGTTTTTGCAAAAAAAATAAGATTTATTGATATTTCAAAACTTATCAATTTATGTGAATTATTGAATTAAAAATGTTGTCTTCATTTTCTGTTGATGATGGGACATTTTTTATTCCAACTCCAACAGGAACTCAAAAATTAGTTCCAACAATTCAAAAAACCACTGCTGTATAGCTTTTTCCTTCAAAAGTATTAATAGCAATGAAAAATTAAAATGATGTAGGAAAAATGATTTTAAAACTTCAACATTTTAAAGCTCAATCAAACCTCGAAACAAATCATACAAGTTAGTAGTGTATAGGATTTTTTTCTATCATTTTTGCGAACCGCCTTTTGTATATTTGGCCGGAAAAAGGGTAGAATAATTATTTATTTATTAAAAATGTCATTTATGAAAAAAAAAATAGAACAGCGTGTAAATTAATTACTTGTAAAAACTCTTGAGGGTGAAGCTTTGACTAATTTAAAGAGAAACAGTTCATATGAACATGAGGCCACAATGGCTTGTTTTTTTTATTATTCTCTTTTTTTTTTCAAAAAACCAAGTTAATATTTGAGTTTCTTGTCAATATTTCCAGTATTCCGAATTTCGTCCATTTGCCATCTGACTTAACAAAAATATAAGCAAAAAAAATAGTTTTTTGAACACCCTGTATAGTATAATACAATGTTTTCCAACCTCATTGACTAAATTGAAGGGAAGGATTCACCGATTTTCCGTATTTTAAACAGGAAAAAAATATCGAAAGTGTTCATATGTATATTTACACAAAAACTCATATAAACATTGAATTGTACCTCACAATCATTCAAATAAATAACTACAACAACCTCTCAAAATACTGCCCGTCGACAACTAAAAAAACTTGACCTGCTGCATCTGCTTCACTTTCTCAGGAGGTTCGCCACCCTTGAAATTGCAGGTCTTCGCCAACTTCACCAACTTGTGGGAGCCGCCAGATGACTCCTTCCAGTAGACAGTCTGGACAGCGTTTCTTCCAGCTATATAGCGTGTAGCTGAGCCAATGATGGTGCTGGTGGGAGGCATCTTGGAAGAGAAATCTTGACTCTTTTTGAGAGGTTGATCTGGTGAATGAGCTCTGTAGTTCTCTGCAGAATATTTATATGGATAAAACACGTCAATTGACATGCGATCATGGAGTGACTTCATTTTGCGATTAGCTGTTATGTTTTTGTCTGGCACAATTTTTTCAATGCAGGAATCGTTTGATAATAATTCCATTGGTGAATGAATTACAGGAAAGTTTATTTGTTTTTGTCATTACGTAGTAAATTTGATAAGAAACTGATGTTTTTTTCACATAATCATTCAAGGGATTGAAGATTTCTAGTTGGACTTCTCATTGGTTTCTATTTCTGCTATTTTCTTTCTAGGGTACGTGCTAGACCAAATTTTTAGGAACGCTTGCTGGAGCTTCCTTATTTTGTAAGGCGCAAAACTCTCTACTTCCAAAGTTCGAAGAGTCCATAACAATTGCATTCCACTCAATCATTATTAGCAGGGCCATTAATTGTTATCTAATAATTAATTGCTCTTTGTTATAGTTGTTAGACTATACTCTAGACTGAAGCGCAGTATTGAGCGATTTATTGATCATTCTAGAAAGGCATGCTCATTAGTAGCTGATAAGCAGATGCATCATTTCGTTGAACCGCCAAATTAATAAAAGCGATTGTCGTATCATTTGTTTATTTACAACGAATTTTGCAAAAATGGTGTCATGATAATAATTTGGAAATATATAAAATTTTTTGAAGGCAACAAAGGGAAACTGAATCCATGTTCTTTATGAACCACCCTCTCCCTTTTCACCCCCGGCCACCCCAAGTGAATAGTCTTAAATGGCAAACGACATGTTTCAGATGTCTCGAAGTGGGCTACCTTGAGACAAAATCTTTTTTTTATTATTTTGTGAAAAAAAAAATGCTGTATTAAATAAACTGAAAATATGTTATTAATTGAATAATCGAAATTACCACTTCTAGAACCATCAATCCATCATTTTGTTTTTTTTCAGATTCAAGAGGGGATGTTTCTACAATCAAGGCTGATTTGTTAGTTCCCATGGAACAGTATTGAGCAGAGTCGGGTATATTGTACCGATTTTTAAATTGTACCACCTCAATATTGATTGAATTTTGACATTCCAGTACCTGCTTCCACCCATTGCCATCAAAACAAGACCAAAAGCGGTGAGGGTCGGTCTCTCGTAAAATTGTAAATCTGTGTTTAGCAATCAAACGTGGTTACCGCAGTATTCGACATTCTGCGATAAGGATTTTACAAGAGTAAAAATTTACTAAATCTGAATTATTTCTTCGAACAAACTACAAACAGTTCGGTAATTTGTACCACCACATGGTTGGTTAAATTGTACCGGATATATTTTTCACACATGTTTTCTTTTTCGGTCATGTCATATGCCTCACAATTTTATCAGATACTGCCAGTAGTCATGGACAGGATTATGAAAACAGCAATAAGAGAGTAGTTATAAAACTAGAATACTTTGACTATTTGCGTGCATTAATAGATATTCCCAGTTTGTATAATAATTCAATTCAATGATATTTTGTTTTAATATGATAAGTGGTACAATTTACCCGACATTGGAGACAAAGGTGGTGACCTCGGACGCGTTTTGCTACATTAGTTATTCATTGCAAACAACAAGATATCTGTTTTTTTTTTAATGTGACGCTACCTCTATCATGGATCAATTTGGGAGTCTGAAATATGCTTTATGAATGACTCCATTTTTATTTATTTTTTCGAACTCATCCCATACTCTACATTGGGGTCCATTCATACAAGATATAAAAAAGGGTACTCCGTAAAAATAACCACCCACGCCAAACTTGTGGCGGCATATACGTCCATGGAAACTAAAGTACCAACACAGCTTATAAACAATAATTAAGTACCGACAAGTTATCGTGAAAAGGACCAAACCATTGTTGGTTGTTGGACAGAGTTGCGGTTGTAGTTAACTTATGCGACCAACCTGATATTGACGGTGTTTTTTGTCAAATAAATCATTATGTCGATGGTTATCGGGAAAAGTGACACAAGTCAAAAAACGAGTTGACCTAAAATTATACATATTTATGTCTGGAACAACGTCATAAGTGAAGCTGTTACGTGTGCTAAGAGATGGAGCAAGTGTCATATGGTCATTTTAACAAAATACTGCCGTCTCTGGAGAAATGTCATGATTCTCATGATTCAGTTGCGCTTTGCACTCCGTCAGGTAACATCTTCATCAAAAACGTCATATCTAATAAAGTGTCGTTGTAAATGATTGCATGGTCCTGGTTATTTCATCAATAAGTGTGAAATACGTGGGATTTTTCCAGAGAAACGTCTTATTTTCAATTATGTCGTTTTTGATGATAAAAGATGCTTGATGAAAAATATTTTCTTTTCTTCTCAGTACAACATTAAAGTTGTGTCGTTTTTCCAGAAATTTGATCAATGACATATAATCATTATTTTTAATTTGTCAATAAGCTACAATCATTCGAGATGTAAAAAATAAGGGTAAAAAATATTGTAATCAATTTCGCTATAGAAGACACTGTTCAGTTTTGATTAATTTATTTCAAGTCACTTTATATAGCACACTCACTATTTATATCACAAAATCACAACTATTTATGTTTATTCACGATTTATATTTCCCGACGACTCTGACGTAAATTTTGTTCTCTCTAGTCTCTAATCATAGTTGATCTGGTCATTATTTTATTTTGTAATCCTGATTTAGTTTAACATAATATTTTTTTTTCTTGTAAGTATTGTAAAGGACGTCAAAAGATAACTAAAAATAATTAAACAAAAAATCCAGGTGCGTATTTAAAAAAATAAAAGTTGATGATGGCAGCTCGAAGACGAAACGTCCGATTTTCCAATTCAATACCACCATCTTGCAGAGAAAAAAAAAGTGGCAATGACACAGTGTAATTTATTAAAAAATGTCTATTCAAATAAACGCAGGAAATAATGTAAACGTTTTTGCGAAGTTTGGGTTTTTTCGAATATCTCCGAAAGTAATCGGAATTTTTCAAATTTCAAATTGGCATTTTGTTCAGCATAAAAATGTGCAACTTTGCATCCATTTAACCGACCCTGTATCTCTAATAATAACTGAGATCCCCATGCATGCACTCGAATCTGTGGCACCCTGTATACTAGGAAATGATATACGAATAATACGGTAATATACAGTGTGGTCCCTAATGAATGTGTCAAATTATAACGGTAGATTCTAGACGCTAAAATATTGAGATTTAGCTAAATTTACCTTACTACAATCGATAATAACCGATATACAAGGTGTCTAAAATATTGTTTTTGATTTTAATTGATATTTTCATAAGTATCTGACTGATTTTGCTGAAGATTGGTATGTTGGGGTGGAAAATAATAATCTAGTGTCTATTTTTGTTTCAGCTGATGGGGGCGCCACCTGCCGACCGTTTTGCCTATTAATGAGGCACTGACTTTTTTGTGCGTAACTGTACAGTCAATCTGATTACAAAAAGTGATTCTTCTATGTTCTGTAGGTAAAAAAGGTATACTGTATTTAATTCGATTTAACGCTTTGTTTTCGAGAAATTCGGACTTCAATTATTTAAGACAATGATTTTTTGTTGATATATACTGCCTTGTGTATATAATCTTTGCTGCCAACAATATGATTTTACATATAATAACAATTTTCTGCAAAATCAGTCAGAAACTATCAAGTAAGAATCCATCGTTATAGTATGAGGCATTCATTACGGAACACCCTGTATGTATTTCAGCTTTTATTTGCTGTGTTATTTCAAGTTTTGCACTTGAATTCGGAAAACATAATTTCAAGAAAAGTGACACATCTAGGAAAAAAATACGTATTTTGTAAAGAAAAAATATGTCCAAAGTGGAACTACAATTTTTCTTAACAAACTGTATGTTAAACTAATGCCCAGTAATGTTGAAGTTGAAACTGAATATTTGTCATTAATATTGCCACGAACGTGAATATTCAATAGCCTAGTTTACACCGACCACTTGGTCCGCGGACCAAGTACTAAATTCGAACTATATAGAAGCAAATATTTGTTTTTTTTTTTATTACGAATTGTGTTGATAATTTCGATTCGTTTTTGACGTTTGACGAATTACGCGCGTACTCATTCAGTTCATGCGTTGCAAGGCGGTGTAAACGGACGAGAAGCAAGCATTGGTCCCACCGTACTATACTATCCCCACCCACTTGGTCCTATCGGACCGAACTAAACGAGTTATCGGTGTAAACTAGGCTAATGAGAACAAACTTCAAATCGCTTTTCTGCAAAACTGTTTTTTTTTTTTAGTTATGACACTTTCCATCGATGTATGAAAATATATATATATATTTTTTGAATTGATTGTAGAGAACGCAGGGCAGTTTTTTATGAATAATTATCCATACTGTTGAATGATATTCCTACTTATTGTTATTATGCTTAATCCACTTTTATTTGAATTCATTGCTCGAATCGTAAGCTGAAGTCGAATTCCATTATCACTCTTTATCTACATTCTTATTTTTCAAAATGGTGGTGTACAGGGTGTCCCATTTTGGGTACTTTTGCGGGGTATCTCCGTTATTCTTATAGATAGAAAGTTGCGGTTTTCGCGACAGTGTGCTACTTTTGCGTGAAACTGAAGATGCCGTTAACAAAATTTTCATAGCCCTTTTCGTTTTCAAGATACAGGGCTAAACTGAAAATGTTGCATTTTAAGGTACCCCTCGTATCTAAACTACCAGATAAGTTATGAAAAATGTGAAAACTGTTTCTTTTATAACTTTTTCCGTAGAACTCGATTCTGCCTTCGGAATTAGTTTACAGGGTCAGGTCAAAAAGTTATCGGACCCAACTTTATTTTTTTAAATGGAACACCCTGTATATTTATAGTCCATAAGATTTGTCTTTTCTTTACTTTTTCAAAAATATATAAGAGTATTGCACTTAAAAAAAAAAAATGTTTAGCCTATAACTTTTTGACCTGACCCCGTATACTAATTCCGAAGGCAGAATCGAGTTCCACGGAAAAAGTATATAACTTTCGATTTTGCCTCCGGAATTTGTATACAGGGTCAGGTCAAAAAGTTATAGGCTAAAATTTTTTTTTTTAAAAGTGCATACTCTTATATATTTTTGAAAAGGTAAAGAAAAGACAAATCTTATGGACTATAAATATACAGGGTGTTCCATTTAAAAAAATAAAGTTGGGTCCGATAACTTTTTGACCTGACCCCGTATACTAATTCCGAAGGCAGAATCGAGTTCTACGGGAAAAGTTATATAAGAAACAGTTTTCACATTTTCCATAACTTATCTGATAGTTTAGATACGAGGGGTACCTTAAAATGCAACATTTTCAGTTTAGCCCTGTATCTTAAAAACTAAAAGGGCTATGAAAATTTTGTTAGCGGCATCTTTAGTTTCACGAAAAAGTAGCACACTGTCGCGGAAACCGCAACTTTCTATCTATAAGAATAACGGAGATGCCCCGCAAAAGTACCCAAAATGGGACAACTTGTACAATGAATTTAATTGAGTGACATCTATTATCTATTTTTCACTTCTAGAAACGTATTATCGATGGTTATCGGAAAAAGTGTCATAACAAAAAAAAAGTGATTTGAAGTTTGTTCTCATTGAATATCAACGTTCGTGACTTTATTAATGAGAAATATTCAGTTTTAACATTAGAGTACAGTTCGTTGAGAAAAGTTGTAGAAAAATAATAAAAAAAAAACGTATATTTTCCAAGATGTGTCACTTTTCTTGGAAAAAAAATCGTATAATTAAAAAACGACAGAATCAAGAATGAGACGTTTTTCTGAAAAAAAGTTTTCAACCGACACTTTAGTTTGTCACTTTTCATGAAATAACCAGGACCATGTCAACGACAGAAGATATGACGTTTTTAAAGAAAATGTTCGACACTTACCTGACCGAAATCAAAAGAGTATTTGTTCGAATGACACTTGCTCCATCTCTAAGCAATCGTAACAGTTTCACTTATGACGTTTTTCCAGACATAAATATGTTTAACTAAAAAAACTTTCTCACGTCTTACAAAAATTCAACAATACATAATCTAGATATAGAATTTTAAACCTGGCAAAAAGATCGATTTTTCTGGTTTTCTCCAACATTTGTTGCTGCTCTGTCCAGAATAAAAACCCTCCCAGCATAAAATAAAATTACCAACTATAAAATTATTTAATAAAAAACAATTGTTATAACACCACTGTGTATTTATTACACAATCAATGCTTATTATAATACAACATAAATAACCTCAAGCGTCGTCCTCTTGAAGTTTGGCCAAGAAGCTCTTTTTCTTTTGCACGACACGGTCTTTGCGTTCGGCCAAAGTGAGCTTCCTGCGTAGACCATTCTTCTTCTCTGTGGGCTTCTTCGTGTCCTTCTTCAACAATTCAGGATTAGCTCTGATGCTAGAGTGGGCATTCTTGTAGATACCCTCAACCTGGTCAGCATTGATTCCAGCTTTGATGTACTGACTGAACTGTCTCTTGAAAGCCTCGGGGTCTTCCTCCTCCAACGACTTCATATAGTCAGCAACGTGCACACCAAAGATGTGGTTCCTGTGCACTTCAGCATTGAAGTTCTTGGATTCGGCGTCATAACCGGGGAACCTCTTGGTGGAGTGAGGAATGTTCAAGCCACCATCGACGGCGCCCTTCATGACGGCAAACACACGCGCTCCGGTTGAGGTCCTGTTAAGACCTACATCCAAGTAGCACCTGCGAATTTTTTTTAGCTATATATCAAAAATTGCAAGGGGAATAAAAAAATTTGATCAAAGTCAAAATCAGAGACACATTATAATCAGAAAGTTCAACGCGCGCGCATCCAAGCTGGAGCTTCCGCAGGTGAAAAACTCACATTGCGGACTCGGGCTCGGAGTTGCGCAGGTCGAGTCAGATGACGCGCATGTGTCAGAATGGTCATCATGTCAGTTACTAGTTATTGAAGTTGTTAACTAGTACAGAACATTACCTGAAGGCTCCTGGACCTTGTTCAGCAGCTTCAACATTGTATTCGTCACCGTTCACATCAGTGTTGCCCTGGTACAAGTTGTCCAAGCCCAGTTGTTTCAAGAGACGACGAGCCAGCAACAAACCAGTGCAGTATGCGGCTGAATAGTTGGTTAGACCTACCTTGACTCCATATCTGAATATAACAGGGAATTATTGTCAGCTTACTAGATCTAGATATGTTGAAGCAAAGACCATAAAATAGATAGAGGCATTATGGTTTTGTTTCATTGAACGTCATATGCTGACTGATGTAGAAGAATACTAGTATTTTTTTCCAGAAAAAATAATGATATTAAGAATCCGGCGAAGATTGAGGAAAATTTACCGGTCGGACAATATTTGGTAGTACACTTACTGAACAATGATATCATTTTTAGTGGTTAAATCCCATAAAAATATCATGTGGGGGTGCGTCTTCTATTATTTATGTAGTCTTTGGTTAAAGTGTATCAAAAGAGTGGCGGTTCTGGTAGCGAAATGACGCTCACAGAGTAGCTACTGTTTTTGAAGTTGATGTTGTCCAATTGCGACACTGCATATTTATGGGGGAAATGAGCAGTAATTTTTTTGGACGTATTTAAACTTGACTTAATTCAACATTGATACATTCCATCTTCAAAATATGGCTTGACTGATAATGATAAATTTGTTAAGTACTTGAAGTTGATGTAGGGTTTGCAAGAGTCTTGGATCAAACGTGGCCATCATAATTTAAATCTCCATATTCGAAAAATTTTAGACTAAAAATAAAATAGAACCAACCATTCATAAATACGTAAATATGAAGTCGTCACTTCCCTACAAAAGCAATAGTCTATCAGACACGTTATGAATGAAAATAAATACTCTTTTACTATATTTTGACAGCTGTTCACTATAGGCGCTTTCGGTATAGAGTGATTCGATTTTTCTCTTTTTGTTTCACGTTAATGAAAAAAAAACAAAAGATGATCGAATCAATGTTTCCGTAACCGCCTTATTTTTATTTTATGGAGGCGGATTGAGCAACGTTGCCATATGTAATTAATTGAACAGGGTGTACAACTAAGAGAGGTCGCCGGTCATATCTCCGTAAGTATTCATCCCACATTTTTGGAAAAAAAATCATCATAAAAGTTGCTGGACATTATTTCCAAGTTCGTGCGATGTCCGGTAGGGTGCGTAATACAATAGTGAAATAGAAATTATAGGTTTTATTGTGAATATTGAACGGTGACCTACCAGATGAATAATTTTATATTAAAGGAGAAATTATGAACATTTTTCATATTAAACTTTTTTTTGTAATCTGTCAAATAAAAGGTGGGGGAAGGGTCGAATGTTGATTTTTGAAATTGTTGATAACTTTTGATTGGCTCAAGCGATTCCAATAAGCTTAGTGTCTTTTTAAAGGCTTATTGTTATGCTTTTTTATGGTGTTATATCACTTTACGAATTATTTTATTGCTGAACGGTAGAGGGCGCTTTCTGTTAAAATTAATTATTTCATCGATTTTTTTCAAAAATATTAAATACAAAGGTGTTCTTCGTAGCGACAATTTTTTATTATTTATTTGTTTTCTAAGCATACACTGCACGGATCGAGTTCCGCGACGCCAGCGCGGCAACATTCACACTTTAATTACGTTTTCAATGCTAATTTTGGTTCAAAATAAGTTATTAACTTGCCGTTTGCGCAATTTTTTATATATTTTTTTACGATCTTTCAAACTAACGTAAAAGAAGAACATCTTTGTATTTAATATTTTTTAAAAAATCGATGAAATAATTCAATTTAACAGAAAGCGCCCTCTACCGTTCAGCAATAAAATAATTCGTTAAGTGATATTAGACCATAAAAAAGCATAACAATAAACCTTTACAACGACGCTAAGCTTATTGGAATCGGTTAACCCAATCAAAAGTTATCAACAATTTTAAAAATCAACATTCGACCCTTCCCCCACCCTTTATTTGACAGATTACAAAAAAAAAAAAGTTGAATATGAAAAATGTTCATAATTTCTCCTTTCTCCTTCTTCAATATAAAATTATTTATCGGGTGTTTATCGCCCCCTAGCGGATATCGCACGAACTTGGAAATAATTTCAATCAGTTTCTCTTGGCAACTTTCATGATATTTTTTTTTCCAAAAATGTGGGATGAATAATATGGGATTTTTTTGTATTTATTGCAGAGCCAAAATTAAATATCATCAAAAGTTGGTGCATGTTCGATAAACGTATTGGGTGCAATTAGAATGGTTGCAAGTCAAACTTCATACTCGGTGGGTCAATAAAAAAATCCGTATGTTTTCAAAAACAGTTTTGTCTAGAATGAAAAGTTATGCCTCGATACTAAAATTGTGGCGTCCTTTTTTTTTGAAAATCATCATTGTCCCAAAATTTTTTTTTCAATATCTATTTCCTTGAATATACATTCATTAATTGATCAAAATCAAATCAGCTGTTTGTCAAAATTCAAGCATTTTTGTGAAATTCACTTTTATTTCTTTGGAGAACCACATACATCTTTGTATTAAACATAACTTTAAAATTCCGCAAAAATCATTTTAACATGGTAAACTCAAAAATAAGATCAAAAATAAAATTGAGAAAACTGCCAAGTCAATTTTTTCAAATAGAAACCCCCAATTTCAATCATTTTATCTTACCAAGCATTAAAAATAAAGGTGAGTGTATAGGATTGTCCATTCCAAAGATTCTCATTTTTATTTATTTTTTTCAAGCGAAAACCATGCGCCGGACGAATCAAAAGAACAAATTGGTTCAGAAATAAAGATTTTAAAAATAATTTTTATTTTGAAAGGAAGCAGTCGCGTACAAGTTTTTTCTGCAAAAATATTGAGAGCAAAACCCATACCGACGCCACTGGTAAAAATAATCAAATTGTACAGGGTTATTCATTATATTTTGACACCCATCTACAGCTCTTATTGCGAGTGATAGAAAAAAAACTTTAAATACAAAAGTTTTGGTTTTTTTCACGTAGTATCTTCTGGTGATAGCGGAATCAACAAATCGAAATCATAACATAGAAAAAATTCATTAAGTCATATTTTTTTAAATGGAACACCCTGTATATTATTGACTAAAATGAAAGATCTCTTTAATCTGATTTCAAATATATATGGTTTGTAGGCATTTGGTTCAGTCACTTTGAAACTATTTGAATTCAAAAAATATATTTTTTTAAACTACAACAAATATTCACAACACTAACTTAATCATATAAACTATCAACATTCCATTAAAAACGAAGCTACATGTTTTCTACATAACCCCCATAACCAAAACTTTTGTATTTAAAGTTTTTTTCTATCACTCGCAATAAGAGCTGTAGATGGGTGTCAAAATATAATGAATAACCCTGTACATCACAAAATGCATATTGATTCATAGAAGACGTGTACCAAATTTCATAAAGATATCTGGAATAGTATGAAAGTAATTATAAAAAAATAATTTATTTTTTGAAATTTCAACACCCTGTATCTTAAAAATTAGGCTTTTGCGAACCTATGTCCATATGAAATTTCGCCTTAAAATCATTCAAGGATTATCACCCTTAAGTTTCGGCATTCAATCAATAAACACCCTGTATAAGTACCCAAAATGATCCGCAATTATTTTTTTTTCAGAAAACAACAAAATAATGATGATCATGTAAGACGCCCAACTGCACTGATGAGTGAGTGATATAAGAAAAACCCATTTGATAAGTAAAGTATGTTTTGCGAAAACTTTATAATTGAGACATTTGAAAATAAAATAGTAGTTATTGTGAACAGTTTCTTCCTACGCTCCCGTTTTCGAACGTCTTCCTTCTTCGTCACACATTTTGAGGAATTGTCGAGTAATGTCAAGTTGCTGATGCTGATAGATTTCTATTGATTTTTTTTTCGGGCAGATTGTCTACATAATGTCGGATCCGTCAAATCGTTGTTTGTGAAGTCAATTTCATGACTGGACTTTCTATAATGAGAAATGACTCAAGAAATCATTCTAGACTACATTTTATGAATAGGTGAGTTTTTAAAAATTGCCGTCTTTATACTGGTGCCTTTTACTTTTTTGCGCTTGGTACGATTTATTTCAATTATATATTTTCTTTCCTTCGATTTTTTTTATATTCAAACAATGAGATATCGCGTTAATTGTTAGAAGTTGGGGGCACTTGACATTTTTTTCGTTTCCGAGCACTCATTTTGACCTCCCTATTGAATTAACCTCGAGCCGCCACTCGTATAAACTTGGTATTCACTTCAAAAACTCAATAAACGACAAATAAAGTTGCCTACAGCCGGCCATATCATGTCTGTTCTCGGAACAATCATAAACCAGTCAGAGCCAATCAGTATTTGTTATTGCAGTTTGCAAACTGATTTCTGTCTGACATTGACCAATCGAATAGTCGCTGACTGGTGAGAGATTGTTCTACGAATGCCTGGTCCACATTTTTTATACCTCATTATCAACCCATCTGTCACAATTCTTTCATAACCCTACTTTGAGCCAAAACAGAAAAATAATATTTGGAAAGTTATCCTGAGATCAACAAACTTGATGGATTGTTAGGATTTTTGCACACAAAATATGAAGGTATACTATTATTAAAAATAATAATAGGAAATCGAGACGAAATTAACAAGCCGTTAACATGATATTTTTCTCATAACCATACTTTATTGAAGTGGACTATCAATGTTTGAACTCAGTCATGAAATTATCAATAAATTTAATGGAACATACCTTGGCAACTCACGGGAGTATGCAGCACATACAATTTTGTCACCCTCAATTCGAGAGTAAGCCACTTGTGCGGTGATGTTTTTGTTGGACAAACGCACAATCAGCCGATACTTGGGGGTGTTGTACTTGTTCTTGCACTGAACAATCAACCGTTTACGGGCATAGTAGTCAGTTTTTCCCTCCCTGCGCCTCTTGAATTTAACTTGAAACCTCTTGAAGTACTGTTTGTTTTTCACCACTTTAACGAAAGCCTAAAACAATACAAAGCATATTAACACCAACCACAAAACGTTATTTATCCATGCCACAACACTGTTTGGCACGAAAACAACCAAAACAAATCGTCAAAGATCCGGTAAATTCGTGGACATCGGGTTTTTTTCGCTTGACGAAATTGAAGATGGAAGATTGCACTCCCGTTATTCGCATATAGTTTTGCGATTTACTCACCATTTTTCTTAAAACGGCAGTTTTTGGGAATCCGGACTCGAGCGCAGTCTTATGGCCGCCGCGGTCCAAACAAAAGAACGAAAGAGGGCGCTTGTTGACGTGTTTGACAATGACAACGACAACGTGGATATCGATGCTCTTCTTTTTTAGCGTTTTGGCCTTAACCTTTGCGTTACGAGGTTCCATCAAAATGTTCTCATTGAAATATTTTATTTCTGTTTACTTGGAACATGATACTTACACAAAAGATATGCACGCTCTGGTTGCAATAACGGGAGTCTAAAGGTTGATTTATAAACTTGCCGTCCGCCGTTACGGTTGACGTTCGCCGGTGACGTTAACGTTGCCGTCGCCCAATGCATTTATAAACTTTTATACCGTCGATTGTCGTCGAAGATTTTCAAATTTGTTGTTTACTTACTTTGAAGTTAATTTGTTCCAGTTCAGTGAGATTTGGTCACTGACTCGAGTATATTTTGATGCAAATCTTAATGTTATGATATAAAAACATGAATTATGGGAACAAAAACCTATTGAGCCATTTTCCTATGGCTTCAGCTACAAACGGCGAACGGCAAAAGATGGAAATGAACGATCTCTAGCGGTGCGCCAACGGCAGACGGCATGATATAAATGTATGCAGGCGCGTTCATATGTCTATCTCGAACGTCAAACGTTAGCGTTAGCGGTAGCGGTAAATCCTTGTTATTAGTTATAATATTGTTCACTCCTATGAACCTGTGTGTGAACTGGCTGGGTTCTGGTATTTTTATGTTTTTGTACTTATTTTTGTATTTTTCTCTTTTGTATTCTTGGTTTTATAACTAGCCTTCGAGCATTTGCCACGATTTCAAGAATTAACGTTTCTATCCCACACAATAGCAACAATGCAGTTGAGTACTGCCAACGTTTCTCATAACCAAAAGCCCAAAGGCTAGAGGTTGATTTATAAACTTGCCGTCCGCCGCTACGGTTGACGTTCGCCGGAGACGCTAACGTTGCCGTCGCCCAATGCATTTATAAACTTTTATACCGTCGATTGTCATCGAAGATTTTCAAATTGTTTGTTCACTTACTTTGAAGTTAATGTGTTTTGGTTCAGTGAGATTTGGTGACTGACTCCACATATCACTCAAAATATATAGGAAACTTGAATGTGAGCCAATGGTGATAAAGTTTTAGGCAACCAGAAAATCAAGTCGGATTTGTTTAGAGGACTACCCGTTGGATGGCGCTAGAGACGGAGGTTCTCCTTAACAACGGTTGCCATGAATAACCAATCTCTAACCCTAGACGTCATTGTCATTTCACGTGTAATTTGAATTTTGTGCCGTAAGTTTCTAATTTTCAATACGGAGATCATCTTGAAATTCGTGTTTGAACCTTGGATTGGACTATAATGTAAGCTTATCGTGAGTTCTTTGAGGAATGTATAGTATCGTCCCCTGGATGTGTGGATATTTTTAACAAAACACAATCCACATCTTTTCCAATGAAAGTTTTTCGACTCTGTTTTAGAAAAATTGGTTCAGCATGTCAAAAATCCGATTTTGAACAACAAAACTAAAGCACAACTGGGTATACAAGTCCTAGATTTTGTGGTTTGCATTTTATAGACTCAACATTCGAAATTTAATTTAAATATTGATTCACATGTCTTATCAAAAGTTATAAACTGAAAAATATGCATAGGTTGCATTTGTCTAGGACATAGTTTTTGGACATTATAAAATGAATGTTTTTAAAAAATAGTTATGCATTTTTTCAGAATAACTTTTGATAAACCATGTGATAAATATTTGAATTATAATTTCGAACGTGGTATAAATCCTATTTTATCCAATAGATGGCTCCACCGTATACAATAAAAACAGATTTCTTTACGTTTTTGAGAAAAAATAGTCAAAAGTACGAGGACTACCCGTTGTAGGGCGCTGGCGAATTTCATTTCAAACTTTTGTATGGGAGTTTCCTATATATTTTGAGTGATATGTGACTGACTCGAGTATATTTTGGGTAGAAATATCAATTTTATGATATAAAAACATGTTTATGGGAAGAAAAACCTATTGAGCCATTTTCCTATGGCTTCAGCTACGAACGGCGGACGGCAAAAGATGGAGATGAACGATCTCTAGCGGTGCGTCAACGGCAGACGGCATGATATAAATGTATGCAGGCGCGTCCATATGTCTATCTCAAACGTCAAACGTTAGCGTTCGCGGTAACGGCGAACGGCGAGTTTATAGATCCCACTTAGGGGTTGCGAAAGACATGCATTTCTCTCCCACAGATCCATCCACAGACGCGTTTCGCTGTATCACAGCTCATCAGTGCGGCTAGGATCTGCAGGAGAGAAATGCACCGCTTCGCAGGGACGTGATGTTTCTCATCACCACCAATCGATGGAGACGCTGTCTCCAAACCTTCGTGTTTGTTACGTCCCTGCGAAGCGGTGCATTTCTCTTCTGCAGATCCTAGCCGCACTGATGAGCTGTGATACTGCGAAACGCGTCTGTGGATGGATCTGTGGGAGAGAAATGCATGTCTTCCGCCACCCCTAGCCTTTGGGCTTTTGGTTATATAAAATGTCAAATGATTATGAAAATAATAACTTTATTTATATCATCTAAATTTTGCTTCCGTTTCTAAGCACCTCCACATGCACAAATTTACAGAAATAGTTATCGAAGGATACTTGGTTTTTATTGAAACAAGTCCCAACGCCGCCATGTTTTTTTACGCATTGATTTATATGTCTTCAGATTCACTTACCATGTTGGTGAGTTTAAATAAAGTTTAAAAAGTAAACTTCTTTGTCAACTGTGATCTTTGCATTATTTGCATTATTTTCTCTCTATTTTTCTCCCTTTGATCTTCACTTTCTTATACATCAATTTATATTTCCAATTTTGACCATCTTGTACATACATCATGTTTTCTCTTAATATACTCTTATTCTATAGAAGGGTAATAGGTTATTGTTAGTATTTTGTTACTTATAGTTAAGCATCAGCCCAAACAGCACCCAACGCTAGTGTCGGAAAGCTGAAAAGGGCCCATTACTTCAATTGATTAAATCTCAAGATACACTTGTGTTATAATGTTTTTTTTTAATTTGAAGTGATAAACGTCTTATTATTATTAACATTATCAAGACATCATCCAAAGAGGCAAGGAGGGGTTGATAAGCTTTAAAAGCTGGCATAGCAGAAGTCACAACTCTTTTTGCAAAATCTTGCCTTGGACATTACATAGATTCCGAATTTCATTCAGCACCAAAGATGAAAATGTGAATTAAGAAACAACATACTCATAAAAGATGGGGATCAATCAAGGATGTTGAATGGAGGGGATACGACATGCCTGTCTGACAAACCCAGTTTCGCCTTATTGGTACGAGTTGGACGGAATTGTGACGTGTCTGTTGACGTTTTGTGTTGCTGTTTTTGTCTTTCTGTTTTCTGTGTATGAACTTTTCAATAAACATATTGTTTTTCTTCATAACGGTTCATTTTATCGGAAGCGAACAACGGAACCTTTTTTGTAGCCTGAGGTTCAAGCTAACCAAATTTAAGTTTTTCAAGTTTTTATCGTACAGGGTGTTAAAAATGTAAGCAATAAAATGTGCGACATAGTCTGCCCCTGGTACGCTCAACAAAGTAAGTGTTTTTCGAGGCCACTATTTTAACAGGTGTGTTTATCATACCAATTTTTCAATAGATCATATTGAGTAAAGGCCATATCTTCGTAGAGTGGGCCTCTAGGGAAAAGAAAATGAGGAACTTATCATAATCTTTTCTCATGTTCTACCTGTATCCGAGAGTTTTCCCACATTTTTCCGAACACCCTGTATAAGAAAAATGGATACTTGGGATCAGAAAAATCTGCCTATTGTTATTGTAGCAAATACAAGGTAGATAGGACTTCAAAGTGAGGAATGTTTGAGGGGAAGATGATTGGATCTTTTATTTCTGACGAAAGTCCTGAAAAAAACATACAAATATCATCACACTTTTAGTACCTACTACACCTATATGTACTAAGTACGTATCTGTGTTCCTAACATTGATAACAATTCTCCACATAGTTAAAAAATTGTAACGGTATTCTTCTGGAAGAAAATTATTCTGTTCTAATTCTCATTTTAAATGGCAACAAATTAAATAGTCAGTATTTCAATTTTATGGACAGTACTCTTTGGCATTATTTTATTTCCCTTGGTCAGTATGATAATAAATGGTCGGTTGAAATAATGAAGGGTCAGTAACATAAACAAGTGGTAAGTAAAAATAATAAATGGTCAGTATAATAATAAATGGTCGGTTGAAATAATTAACGGTTGGTAATATAAAGAAATGGTCAGTAAAAATAATGAAGGGTCAGTAACATAAAGAAGTGGTCAGTAAGAATAATAAATGGTAGATATAAATAATCAAATGTCAGTATCATAAAAAAAGATCAAATAAATTAGTAAATGCCTGGTGAAAATAATTGACAGTCCATAAAATTAATAAAGCGACAGTAAAATAATGAATGGTTGGTCATATATTTTATTTCGTATAAATACAAACCTTTTTACAACGGAACAAAACACAACTTAGTAAAGAGAAAACACTCTGCCTTTATGTCATGATGAAGTAGTCAGATAGGTTCCTTTGAGAGGCGGATTTAGTTTGGGTTAGTTAGGGTTAGTTTGTGTTGGTAATAGAAATTGATGAAAAATATGCAACTGCTCGTTGGTTAACACTAGGTTAACATTACAATTATTATTGTATATTATAATTGACGTGTTGTGTATTGGTTTTATATGGATCAAGTTTGGGTAAGTTTGTGTTGGTGATCGAAATTGATACAAATATGCAGCGGCTCGTTGGTTAGCACTAGGTTAACATTACAATTATTATTATATATCATAATTGACGTGTTCTGTATTGGTATTATGTGTATCAAGTTTGGGTTAGTTTGAGTTAGTTAAAATTATCACTGACTATCGCATACTGGCCATTTATTATTTCTCACTGTACATTTGTGGAACTATTACCAGCTAAGTCATACTGAAATTTCATAAATTTTTACTGACCATTGGAATCACAATAGTGAACATAGAAATACAGGCCAAATAGTTCTTTACTGCTCAAAAATTCCATTTTTACTTATCATTTTTAACAGAAATACTGAGTGTTTTACAATATTATACTGACTGCTTGTGATATTATACTGTACATGATGAATTAAATAATGTTAAGTTTATTACAACCCATTTTAAATCACTTTAATTCTGTTTCTCAGGGTGAGTCAGGAGGAATGGGCCTTACTCTAAGGATGTAGTCTATGCTTCAAAATAGTAAGAAAAAACTGAAATGTTGCTATCCAATGTTCATTTTGTTTTCAAATTATAAGGCGAGAAGAAAAAATAGAGGATGTTCTTGCTTAAGTACAAGTAAAAGAAGATGTGACGACGACGACGAGCTCATTCACGGATTCCCCAGCAAATAGTGATCAATACGCATCACGAGCGAAGCATATACAAATGAATATTGGATAACAACATTTGAGTTTTCTCTTATTATCCTTGGAGTCATGCCCATTTCTCCCGACTGACCCTGTATACATCGACTTGAAATTTTTGAAGGTGTGTAATCTCGACTACTAAGCTACATGATAAATCTAGTTTTTCGAATTGATTAGTTTGGGTTAGATAGGTAGATGTGCATCACTCAAAAATCAGAGAATGTTTTCAATAATATACTTAAAAAAAAACAAATATTTCTATGATCATCAAAAATCAAAAGATATAAATAGACTTGAGTTCCATAATTGAGTGTATATTGAAAACATGTGCAGGACAGCTCTTTATACAAAAAGATATGTTCATTTCATTATCAAGTATAAGAGGGTCAGACCCCTCCCAAAATGCGAAATTCTTAACAACCCCTCGTATTTCAGTTACTATCGATACTCCTTGCCCAGTCCTATTAAGGTGACATCAATGACATCATATGAGAATGACAGTGACAGTGACAGCTGTTCAAATATACACAAACACAAGTGAAGTGAATTAGTTAAAAATCACGAAAATTATGAATCTTCACCAAGAAGAACCTCCAACAACCAAAGAAGAAGAGCCCTTCGGACTTGGTTGTGCTCTCGACTATTTTGCCGAATATGAAGAGGTCCTACAAATGATAGATAACCTCAAAGAAACCGTCCAAGCCGATAAAAGAACCCAGGAAAAGGCATATGAAAAGTTTTCTTTCATTCTTAACCAGTACATTGAACAACCACATTTACTCGACTCACATATCGATACTATATTGCAAAAATTAATTGGAATTGTCAGGGACAGTGACAATTCTATGCCGCTTAAGCATGTAACTTTTGATTATATGTTTATTATCGTTAATGTGCGGGGTTATAAGGATATAGTGGAGCATTTGCCTCATGAAGTTGCTGATTTTGAACCAGTTTTGTGTTTTCTAGGTATAATCATCCATGATAAGCAACTTGAATTCGAATTGAAACTTTCCAGAAAGTCAAGACCCCAACGATCCAGACACATGGAAAACCAGATATGTATTGCTATTATGGCTTTCCATAATAGTGATGATTCCATTCCATTTGTCCAGGTTTGATGATAGCAGTTCGAATAAAAAATCCGTTATGGATAGAGTTTTGGATTTAATCAAAACGTATGCGGTTGTGTCTGATTCGTGCAGAGATGCTGCTGCGTTTTTGTCTCATAAATTTATTACCAGGTCAGTTATTATTTATAATTCACTTGATAACTGCACGTATCTGTTATTTATTTATAACCACTTAACATTGTTTTTAATACTTCCGCTCTGTTGACACATTTGTACAGCTAACTTCACAGCAATACTTGTCCCTTGTCATGGTGCGTCCACATGAGCGTATTTCAAGGACGGCGTTTTCGCGTTTTGCGATAGGATTGGTTCGAGATATTCCCGCCGTCATGATTCAAAATTATACAACCAATCAGAACGAGCATGTCAATACGCGTGAACTGTCAAAACGCGTCCACTACTCTCTTGGGGACGCACCATCACTGTACACTGTACTTGTGGATGGATGCAGTCGTTCCAGAACCGGACTTTCCCTTTGTCCAGTGCGAAGTTAATATTTTGATTTTCGCTAAGTTGGTCTTATGTTTTAAGCGTACTTTAGTTTTTGCTTCATTAGAATGGGGACTTCATCTTTATTATTCAATACTAGACCCAATTTCAAGATATGATCTTTATACAGTGAGTGCAAGGTAAGGGTGTCTTTCATGGGGATCTTGGAAACCAGAAGAGATATGAAGATGGTTAACTTGGAAAAAAGTTGCGCATTTTCAAGCCTAACAATATGCCGTTTAGAAAGTTTCAAAATTTCGAGTACTTTCGGAGATATGCGTAAAAAACCGAAATTTGCCGATTTCGTTTTTATTTTTTTTCTGACGTTATTCAAAAGAGATATGGAAAAACAAAATAACATTTATCATGGCCACTTTTCAAGCTTCACAAAACAGCGTTTAGAGATTTTCCGTACGACGTTTCGTTTCGGAGAAACCATCATCAAGTTTATTTTTTTTATGGCGCGTAAAAAAAGTATACTATGAAATAGCATATTTTATCTCAAATACAATAGAGACTTTTTGCACCTCTCAAAATGACAGATATTTTATCTGTTATGGTTAACTTTATTGGAAATTACATTCACTTCATCTGTTATTGAGAGAGGTTTTGCTCCACCACGATTTCACTTTATTCGTTTTCTTGCGTCTGACCAACAGGCGAAACTAATGACAGTGTTCGTAATTATTTCTTGTTAATCAATTATTTCGCTAGTATTTATTTCTATATCTGTAATCATTTTTTTAAAACATTCGGACAAACCTGAACGATACCATATTATAATAAAATTGGGGATTGATAAAGTTATTTCTAAAAAGGACAGACTTTGAACTACACAATTTACCAGTGCTTAAAAACGAGTTCAACCTCCGACTTTCAACTATTTTTATTTCATACTGTACCGTGAAGTATCATTTACCGGACCCAAAACCAGTCCGGTAGATGACACTTTAAGCCGGCTCCAGACTCACGTCGCGAACACTCGTGAAGCCTCGTGAACACGAATGTGGATGGGTTTCACGGCTTTTCACGGAGGTTTCACGGAGTTCAGATCAGATTATTCTCGGCGCGACTTCGCGGCGTGAGTCCAGAAACGGCTGTAAGAGACTGTGAAATCGCATTGGTAGCATGGTTTGGCTGGCGCCGATTAAACCGATTAAAAAAAATTATCACAGTATGAAACAAAACAATGTACGATACACAGCCGTTAAATGTCATTAAACTACTCGTCTAGAAATTCCAGACTCGGCTCCTTCGTCGCCTCGTCCATAAACATCTCGACTCGTAATTTAAAAGGCCATTTACCGCCTTAGTAACGTGAATTACTATCAAATCATCTATAAAGTACAGACACAAACAAATTAGTTAGTGGTACAGAGCATAAACATTAAACAACAATAATATTTACAAGATGTCAGAAGCAGAGAAGTAGGGTTAGGTCCGAGTAAGGTCGTGTTCCGTGAGTGAGTTCGTGACAAGATGTGTCAGATTGTTGAGTAGTTCAATCCGGAAAAGTATGAAATAAAGGAGAATATTGTACTGGGTTTATTTTTTGTTTATAAAACATTTCATTTTGGTTTACGCGATCGTTTATTGTCATGTAAAGTAGTTATTTGCATCTTATTTTGATCAATCGCTTGAGAAAAAATTATTATTAGCAGTAGTATCCATTCAAATTTACACATTCCGGCAACATCGCTGTTGGAAAATAAGAATTACCATAACGAAAAGCTTTTCCTTATTTCCCCGTAATTAAAGGAATCCGTTATGGTTAATAGGGAGTTTTTGAACCCCTTATTGATTTCAACGTTATTAACGTATCCGGCTATACTAAGCATGCACAGAAAACAAAACATCATATACTTATAAATACAATATACCGCGTGCGTCCCATAAGGCAAATGAGAGGGATTTCCCGCGAAGAAGTGAGAAGGAGAATACAGAAGAATCCCATAAGGCAATCCTTGGTTAGGATTTCGATGTACTACCCATGCGCGAAATACCATTTCCTATTGGCTCGGTTTCAAATTGTCACGACGGAGATGGACAAGGAGCTAGAGCCGGCTGAATTGAACGGGAACGTTGAAAAGACGCCATTATTGATTCATGGTTGTTTGTTCTTTGTTGTGCTACCGTTGTTTTGGATTCTTTCGAAATAATCAAATTATATTGATGAAATTTGGTACCTATATGAGGGCTGTTTGACATGCAAAATTCATATCTGAGCACGGAATTGCTCTTACTTTTAGGGGACGCCAATAACACCTGTTTGTTTGTATGTTTAAGCAAGCTTTAAAACATTTTTATTCAAACAGAGGAATCATTTAGGACAAAAACAGTTTAAATTAAGAATAATTTCATTGAATCCCCACAACACTGAAAATTACCGTGTATTACAGCGGTGCCTACTGCCTGGTGAAAGAAATTCCGTTGTTTTCCTTCCGACAAAATACGTTTTTTTTCCCACTGCCAAAAAAAAACGACTTTTTTCCTTCATAAAATACAACAACACATAAAAGAACTTGAAAAAAATCAAACCCAAATATTATTTCAGAAACTAAATCAATAAACCTAATTATGTTCAGATTCATATTTTGAAAAACTCACTATGGTCCTCAGATCTTATATTCAACCATTTTTTAACAAAGAATCATTGCAAATTACGTAAATGAGTTGTTAATGGATAACTAACAAAACAGCAAACAAAAATTAAAATTTATTTTTTCCAAATTGACCCGTTTTTTTTTGGATAAAAAACACGTTTTTTTTTTAAACACTAACGGTGTCAAAGTTCTATTTTAAGGTTTTCATCTTGCGTTGCGCGACAAATGATTTGAGTTTACAAATTTGAAATATTTAAATTAAAGATATAAAACATGTTTTGTCCACAATAAATATTAATAATAATAATGAGTGCTATAATAATGACCAAGAGGCCGATATGCCGATATATATCGGTATCGGCCAGGACATTATCGGTATCGGCTAAAAAAGTGATATCGGTCGATCACTACCAGTTATACATCAAAAATTGTACCTATAAGATATTTCCATATAAGTACATACATTTTATTATAAGACTATATTATAAAATGGTACATATTGTATGGATATTTCACTAAATTTAAACTTGAAAACTGGAAAGGTCTGGAACAGTTTGTCGAAGTGTCTCTGAGAAGTAAGTATAAAGTTAGAAAGTTTAGTAAGACCTATGAACTGTGTGATTGCACTACCGAACAGAAAATAACTATTTTCTTTTGATTTTATAATAAAGTCCTTGACGGGCAGCTCTAATAAGCGATTATCTCCCTTAAACGGTCAAATTTCTTGGAACCAATTTTAAATCTATGTTTTAACACATTTGTGTATACTTTTATTTATAAGTATAATATGAACATTCGATGAAATTTTCTCTTAAGCGGGCACCTCCCATAAGCGAACAAAAAAGCTGGAACCGTGACTGCCCGCTTATGAGAGCTTTTGTTTTATTTATGTATATTCTAAAAGCTTGATTGATGGATTTTACCCTTATTTCATTAGTGAAAAACATACTTATGAATACAAATATGGTGGAAACCAAGAAAGAGCTGTTTGATTTTCCAAATCTCCGTGTATTACTCCTTCTGTTACAAAACTAGAAGAACGCCGATATCGGTCTACTCTCTATCGTCTATTGACCTACCTCTGAATTAATCTCACTTGATTTAAGATATCTACCGCAAATACCTCGAACTGTTATAAATATGAGGGATAATAATGACAAAAACATTATACCTACCTAGGTACACAAAGTTTATAAAGTAAAACCTTACCAATCTCTGGTGATACCTATATTGCTTCAAAAACTATCAAGTAACTATAATATTTCAATGTATAATCGAGAACAAATCACGAAACTAATTCAAATCGTTTTTGAATCAATAATAAATAATATTTTGTAGGGATTTTGTTGCACAAAAATGTTAAATCTTATACAATCTCACACCTTAACACAAAATCCTGGATCAGATAAGATGAATTCATGAACATATTTTCTACTCATGCTCATAATATTTATCACCCACCCCACATGTGAATTCACGTCATTTTTTTTCGGAATCCCGCGAAAAATTTAAAAATACGTCGATACAACAGCTGATATTAAGCATGCAGCACTGTTTCCGCCATGTTTTAGCCGGCGAATCACAATTCTCGAAAATCGATTCTGCGCATAATTCAATCTCCTAACCAAGGACAGACTTATGACAAATAAGAGCTTCAAAAACTCCCTAATAACGATAAAGGATTGAGATTATGTCACTGCGCATGCTCAGAATAACGATAACTATAACGGAATGAGAATTTAAGAGATGCAAAAAGTCTCTGATGATACACAATATGATTTTGCAATATTTAAATTGGAAAAAAAAGTAATTAAATTCCGAATAATTTGACAGTCCTCCATAGTTTTGGTAGTAGGCGGTGAAATGATGGCGCTGAGTATGATGTAGTAGGCTATTATTAGGTACTCATGTTTCGAAATATTGAATCAATAGTTATTCATGGTACCATACCACTAGGCCTTCAGGCCGAGTGGTATAGATTCCCAAGTGACTTGTGGAACATAACGCACGAGTGCCATACAATGTTTTATCCAACAAACGTTTTTTCATGAGATAGTCATTGAGTTTCAGTGTCAGACTGACTAGAGAGTGACATGTTCACATTTTGGTCAAAATAGGTTAATGTTTGTTTGGTTGCCACGAGAACGTGAGTTATAATCTATAACTCACTTGTAACTAGTGAGTTATTTGGCATTTTACTTTTCCAAAATTACATCAATAACTATCATGCGTTAGATAAAATCACGTTATTAGCCTTGTTCGCGGATCGGTTAAGAACCAGTTCTGAACCAATTCAGAACTGATTTGAATGCGCAGTTGATAAGATTTCAAGAACTGCGCTTGAAAAATAGTTCTGAATTGGTTCGGAATTGGTTCGTAACCGACCCGCGAACAAAGCTATTGATGATTCAAGACCTTTGTTCATATACGTAGGACGTAGTAGGTAGGTCACGTTATATTATGTTGAACAAATTAGTTAAGAACTATTTACTACAAACCCAAAAAAGTAATTTATATTTTGGAGAATGATCAAACGAATTAAAAAGTTCCATTTTGTAATAGAAAAAAACTGTAGCAACAAGACGCAAGGTTCAAAAAATCTATTTGTCAATATTACGGCAATAAAATTATTTTGACATTTTCTCATGCAGCGCCATCATTTCATCGCCTACTACACCAAAACCGGAATTCAATCAAACCTCATTTTTTCCTATTCAAATATTGCGAAATCATATTGTGTCATACATCGTTATACTTTTTTTACGCACTATACAGTGTGTCCAAGATAAGGATGCACACCATGGGGATCTCGGAAACTATAAGAGATACAGTGTCGGTTGAATTAGACAAAAATTGCGCATTTTGATACCCAACAAGATCCCGTTTTACAAATTTCAAAATTCCAAGCCGTTCCGGAAATATCCGATAAAAGCCGAAATATTGCGAATTCGTTTTTATTTTTTTGAAGCTATTCTGAAAGATATGAAAATACCGAAAACACTTTTTCATTGTCACTTTTTAAACTCTACAAAACAGCCTTGAGATATTTTCCGTACGACGTTTCGTTTCGGAGAAACCATCATCAACTTTGTTTTTTTAAATACGGTCCTGGATTTTTCATGACGGATTTCAAGAGCCTCTTATGTTCCTAAACCAACAACCTTGAAAATGCGCAATTTTTCTCCAATTTAATCATCTTCGTATCTCTCACGGTTTCCAAGATTCCCATGATGGACATCCTTATTTTGGACACATATAAAGTGATTTATGAATTCTGTTTTAAAATAATTGATAAATTAACAACATTGGATTGAAGAAGAATATTTCAGCAAAATTAAAGTCTCAAGTCAAGCGGCTTGAGAGATACAGCTTGAGAAACTCGACTTTGATTATTCTCCCTACTTGTGATAAACTCCACTAAAAACTTTTTCCAGAAATGATGTCAAAGAAAAGCATCTGGAATCATTTTTTGAATGGGTATTAGAAAGTAGCTTATCGCCACGTTCCAATGTATCGACGAAATATGGAACTCTTTCTTGTATCGCTGCAATTATCAAACACGGCAAAAGAGAGGATATTTTGCCACATGGACCCAAGCTACTGGCGTGGATCATCAATTCGGAATTCAAAGAGAGTGCAGGAACGCAGATTCAGAAGTTGGTGTACAAAATTGTGCAGAGAATTGGTAGGTATATGTGTCCTTACTTTATCAAACATCATGAATCCTCCTTAATCCTTGAAAATATATAGAAAAAACAAAATTTTCCATTGGTTTTATGAAACTTTGCCTGAGATTTCCGGCTATTTTTATGAGCCGCGCTTTGGTTTTTATCAAGATATTTGACGGGGTTGGAAAATTACATTTTGTGTTACTCGGGCGCCAAAACTTTCTCTAACGACAGAAAAAAAAGGGATCAGAGAAAATTCCAGCCACCCTACTCCGACATACGTCTAAAGTTAGAAAAACAGGACGCAGAAAAAATAATTGAAGCTCTGTCTTGCCCAACGACACGCCACCGGGCAAAACAAATTTCGGAAATACAGCAGTTTTTTCAATGCACTTTGTACGGGCAGTGGCTGACCTAGATTCGATGAGGTTTCTGTCTCTTTTCTTTTTCAATTCGTATGAATTCTTCCTCAATTCCTTTATTCTGATTCTTTTTGCTCCTATCCTGGAATATTCTTTCATGTGTTGGGGTCAATGCTTAAGTCCTTTGGTTGTTCCTTTATTCGGTTTACGAGGACATTGGGTCTTTTGTCTTAGGGCCATCCTTCACCAAAACCTGTAATATCAGTATGACCAGTCATTACTCCTGGTTGGATACTTCGAACATTCAACTGTGCCCTGTCTCCACGTCTATATCTTTGTCCAGGATGGGGGGGATCCCCTACGGAGAACCGGATCCGCACGAGATCTTAAGTCTGATCAAGCATTGGTATAACAGTTTCCTTCCATTACCATCGTTCGTTCAAAGTCGCAGCATACAGTAATACTACCCCACTTAAGTATCTGTACTTATTATGCATTTTTGAGAAAGAGGTAGGCAGCAAGGTCGGTTGACAACGGAATTTTGACCAATCTAATTATTTGGCAACCATTCCTTCAACTTACTTGACTTCTGGTTTTTCCGCATTTGGATACTTGTCTGAAAGTGACTATTTTTGGGTAGGGCTTCGATATGTCAAATCATCTTTGATAGACTAGGAGTCACTGTTTATAAAGCTCAAAGAGGACTTTGATATGGACCAGACTATCACATGTTTCTGCGGAGGTAATTAAGGTGAAATATATTCGAAGAGGGCTTCAGAAAGAACACCAATAACACCTGGCCTTAGAAGAAATAAACTCAGTGTCCGAACTAAGTGAATCCTGGAAACGGTGAACACCTCTGAAGGTAGAAGAATCAACTTTCACAGCAAGATACCAAACAAAAAGCCCAACTGCAAGAAAGTCAATCGGAAACCAAACCGGAAGTTAGGTTAGAAGGCAAGAAAGGAAATGAAGCAGAAAGAGAGAAAAGTGAAGTTAGGAACTGTAAATTTGGTCGGGTTCCAAATCAAGAAGGAAGGAAAGGATTTGGAAAGACCATAATGTTGGGTTAGGAGTGAACCAAGAATTAACCATAATTTCCTATAAGTCTAGCTGTCTAGTTCGACCAATATCCATTTGTGTTTTTGTATCTTACTTGACAACATATCTGACACGTGTTGACAGACTTTCCAAAGTAGACGATTAACGTAGTTAATAGACACTAAAAGCCAATCGTACATTTTTTTACGTATCCGTATACGTATACCTATCGTAACGAACTACGTTAATAAGAAAATAAGCTCTCAAAGACACTCACAACTCAAACGTATACGGAACCTTCAATTGTCATATATCATGTAACTGGCATTGTTATCTGGGATACATTCAAGACATTGGTAAAAGCCGAGAAAAAAATAACAATGGGGGGATCTGATGCTATCTGTCATAGCTTCGTCAGCTGTTTATTAGTCCGAGTGTTTAATCAGTTTCGACTGTCGAATTTCACGTTAACCATGGTTACATGTTTTTTACATTGTCCTCGCTTGTATAATATACTCTGTATCAAAATATAGGGCATTCCATTCGAAAAAGTTGAACTTTTTCACATTTTCCCAATTTCCAATAGTAATATGTTCTTTCTCTTGATTATCATGAAATCTTCAGGAAAAATCATGCAACTTTCATCTGATCATTTTTTTTGTATCTCTGTTAATAGGGTTTCTAAAGGGGTGGCAAATTATAAGGAAAAATCCTGTACACATGAGTTAATATTTTTGATGTCAAATGTCAAAAAAATTATGTTTGTTTTTGTCTAATGTTTTTGAGTACCTAGTATAAAAAAACATCACCTTATCTTATTTTTGTTAAAGCATCAAAAATCCTCCTGTATAAAACTTCAGAATGTCTCACTATTTTTATTCTGGGCCCGGACGCCCGGACTATAGGTGTCATTTATCCTCGTTGCCCCGCGTTTGACAGCTTTCATCGTATTCAAATATAACTTGGATACGATGAAAGTTGTCAAAAATTTCAATTTCAAGGCCAAATAAATGTGTTCTCATTGAACCAATGGGGAAAACACGTTTTTTTCGCTTCTTATTGTGTTCTCTACGTAAAAGTATAAAATAAATACAGAGTGCGGCATAATGGACTCCCACATTCCAAGCAGTTATCGAATAAAGCCCTGACGTAGTAGAACCCGAGAAAAAAATTACAATGAGAAGCGACAAAAACTTGTTTTCCCCATTGCTTCAATGGGTACCAATTTATTTGGCCTTGAAATTGAATTTTCTTGAAAATTTCCTACTAGTCAATTCTAACCAATCATAGGCTTGCATTTTATTATGTTGCTCTGGCAACGACCTAATTTTATCGGAAATCACCCCGCTCATAATCACGTTACTGAAAGATTAATAAGTGGAAATCGCCCTGGCTTTGCATCTGGATGTAGCTCCCATATAATTACAGTGTTGCCGTCCCCACTCTCCCTAACAATCCCAACCCAACTTTCACAGACAGAGATAAGGCAAACGGCAACACTGTGGTTGGTGCATGGGAGCTACATCCAGCCGCGAGTGCTTGACAGCTGTTAAAAACACTGACAAATATTTTTGATAAATGATTTATTTTCAACTTCCAATACAAAGTTGCAATGTTATCAATTATGGACAAGATTGGTTATAACTTCCAAATGTTTTATAAAATCCTGTTTCTCTTCTTTCTTCCTCAATGGCGAGTAGAGTAAGGAGCCGTTGGTTTCTTTCACTAAATGCGAGGTGAGTCTTGGGTTATGTTTTTTCCAATGATCAGTTTTGGCATGAAATTTTCTTGCCGAATCTCTCTAGAGCTCGAATTAAAAATCCGGAAATAATTGGAGCTGTAGGGAGATTATAAGTGACAATTTTCATCGTATCCAAGTTAGGTATATTGGAACCGATGGAAGCTGTCAAACGCGGGGCAACGAGGATAAACAATACTTATAGTCCGAGTATATAAAACTTTTGAAAATAAATTCGATCAACTACCGACGCTTTTGAACCTTAACTCTCAAACCACAAATGATTGATCCACTGATCGAACGGGGCTAACGATAAACTACATATGGTAACCATGGTAACCGTGAAATTCGACAGTTGAAACCAAGGTTTCTATATAACAGGTTGCCACACTTTGCCTGAGGTAAGAGACGGAGGGGGGAAAATATGACGTCTCTGCAGTAGACTGAATCCTGTCATTCGATTGCATCGGTCTGCATCTTATCGTGTCATGTGTCATTCGCAAGGTTGCCAGAAGTAGTGTTTTAAAAGAAGATCTACTGATTTCGCCCATGGGTTTCTGTTCTATTTATATGTTTGACATTTAGTTTCAACATATCGATCGCTACGGGTACGGATACGGTTGGATTTTCGACTAGGCTTTAAGTTATAATGTGACCAAAGCGATTGAATAGTTGAATGTTTTTATTTGCTCCATC
This sequence comes from Orchestes rusci, assembly GCA_958502075.1. Lineage (NCBI taxonomy): Eukaryota > Metazoa > Arthropoda > Insecta > Coleoptera > Curculionidae > Orchestes > Orchestes rusci. The sequence goes on along the minus strand of OY293305.1, from coordinate 76,461,631 downwards.
TTTTTTTTTCCCTTGTTTGGTCTTATATCTCTTGGCGTTTTAATCATAGTTGTTTATGATATACTAGGGCATCATGTTGAAATTAATGTACGCGAGAAAGATTACCATGAGGTCGAGTGGTATACATTCTCAAGTGACTTGGAAAACATAATGCACGAGTGGCATACAATGTTTTATCCAACAAATGAAGTCACATAGCAACACGCTTGGTGGCATTGATGATTTAAACGAGCCATAGACGATGCAATCTGTCGTAGTCCAGTTTGGTCTGTCATTAACGTCACTTTCAGCCAATCGTCGAGTGACGTTGGCGCTAAGGATATAATCATCCTTTTCTTTGTTAAGGTGTTGTTCCTGGACACCCTGTATAAATGCACACCAAATGACAGTCTATTGACCGAAAAGTTGTGTAACTGTAACCCAACTTTAAAAGCCTTAGCATCTTTCCAATTTTGAAAGAATAGCTTGAAGTCAGTTTTTATTTTTTTTGTTCAGTAAGATTTTGATGTCTTTACTCAGGTCTTACTTTCCTACCTCCACGCGTCGCTAGTTGGCGCTACCAACGCGGTAACAGATCTATTGTGGCAAATCTAAGTGCAGCCGGGGATTTGTCCAGTGCAACCATGCCCATCTCTGCCAAAGAACAACCAGAAGATCAAATTAATGTTCCTGATGAGGTTGAAGAGGTCATTGATCAACTTATACAAGGACTAAGGTGTTCTGATGGTGTAGTACGGTGAGTTCCATCTACCTCCAATGTTTGACCTTATTGTTGAAAAAATTATGATTATCAAGATGGTCAGCAGCCAAAGGAGTGGGAAGAGTAACATCACGCTTACCCAAAGACTTAGCTGATGAAGTGGTCGGCTCTGTATTGGACTTACTAGGTCCAAGAGAAAACGATGCTGCATGGCACGGAGGATGTATCGCTTTGGCTGAATTGGGTACATCCATTTTGTAGCATTTCCCAATATTTCTTGTGCGATTTCTTCAGGAAGACGTGGTCTTCTTCTACCTGAAAGACTCCCTCAAGTAGTCCCTTTGATACTGAAAGCTCTTGTTTATGACGAACCCAAAGGATATGCGTCAGTTGGATCCCACATAAGAGACGCAGCTTGTTACGTGTGTTGGTCGTTTGCTAGAGCTTACGAACCACCAGATCTGGCACCGTATGTCAATGATATTGCCAGTAGTTTGTTGATTGTTACTTGTTTTGATAAAGAAGTAAGAGTGAAAACACTCTTAGACATTTCACTAAAGACTCACCCTCATAGATTAACTGCAGAAGGGCAGCTTCAGCAGCCTTTCAAGAGAACGTAGGTCGACAAGGCACCTTTCCTCATGGCATAGATATTTTGACTACAGCCGACTTTTTTTCTGTTAGCGTCAGAAATAATGCCTATCTGAATATCAGTGTATTTATTGCTCAGTTTGAAGAGTACACTGTGCCTCTTGTTGATCATTTGTTGACGAGAAAAGTGGATCATTGGGATGTTTCTATTAGGGAATTGGCGTCAAAGGCTCTACATAATTTGACCGGTCAGGTGAGTGAATTTATTTTGCTTTCTCGTGTGATTTCAGTTTATTTGTAGAGTTGAATAAGTTTAAGAATGGGACAGTCACGTGTTCGCGTTTGCGTGTTGTTTGTCTCATCAGTCAGTGGCGTCTCATATACAAGCAAAGATTTTGATCAGGGAAATTCAACAATCCATAGAACTGTAAAAAAAAAGGGACCGTTCTTTTATAATTGGGATGTTGAACGTTTAGAAAAAAATCGGATTCACTTTTAATATCTCAAGGATCCTTTTGCCGATTTGGTTGAATTTTTCATTTGCTCAATCAGCACTTACTAGATGGTAATAATGAATTCCATTGGCGGCCAGAGGGACAGTTTCACGGATTAAATTGACAAAAAAATGTGCACCACTGGCTTTTTCTGAAAATGTTCTATTGTTTCCATATACAGTAGCTGGGCTGAAACTAGATCTTTTTTGTCTACTGATATTTTTTCGTATCTTTCTTCGTTTTCGAGGAAACAAATCAAAACCTCTAAGCGTTAATCAATATACAGGGTGTTTAAGAAAATACGTTTTTTTATATAAACAATGGTCCGTGAATAGCATAGTTTTCAAGATAAAGGGTGTCAAAGTTCAATTTCTATTTTTTTTTTATTCAAATGAATCACATATTAATTCTGATAATTCAACAAAAATCGGTATACAGGGTATTTTTGACATAAGAAATTTTGCTATGACTTCATCTACAGTGTCTATCAATGATCTAATAATCAAAGATGAAACATTTCATTCATAAACTGTGAAAAATCGTGTGGCCAACATCGAACATAGAAGAGACGTGAGGAGGAGTTGAGCGGGCCACTGAGTGGGGATACGTTTGCACCTCACTGGAATGTGCTTCGGTTACTACACGCGAAGCTGCCAGTGGCGTAACTATTTTACAGAATTCTTAAATTCTCATTTAATGCAAGCTTGACACTTGCGAGTCATTCCAATATACCATATAAGTAAATAATGAAGCACTATAAACCAAACCAGAATTAAAACACAATAAACATTCACAAAATCAACACGAAATCCCACTCAAAAAACAAAATACGTCAATGTGACGAAATATGAATGAAACGTTTAGGCAAAATCCGATCGACAGGGGCGGACCCAATTTAGGTGCGTTGCCGTACTTGAGCTATTTTAATTTTCAGAAGAAAATACTGGTTTTTCCAAATCCTAAATAGCTAAGCAAATCTTGAAGAGATGTTTCAATTTGAATGTAAACGTCAAATGACTTTACAAAAACATGACCAAACACAATTTATATTGACGAATTAAAAATAATGCACTTTATTGTCGCCAATTTGAACTCATCCGCCATGTTTTTGCCAAATTATCACGTGTGTGTTATGGTTTTAGATGTGATTTTTTGCAAAAACATTGTCGGCCATGTTTTTGCAAAACACGATTGACCAATCAAAAATGATGCAATTTTTTTGTTTTTTTTTATAGGAAAATGTATCCCCTTTTAAAATATATAAAAATGAATATACCATTACATTTGATTTTTTTGGAAAAAACGCAAAAACATGCTACCATTTCAGTTAACGCCATCTAGCGGCGACGGCGAAGGTCAAACCTTCAAAACCAAAAAAGTTTTTTGAAGTGCAGATCATGCTCTTTCATATAAGCCCAAGCTCGTTTAAATCGGTCAAGCGAAACGGGAGAAATCGCCGTTTGTTTAATAAAACAATTGAACTTCCCCCACCACTTTGTTATGATAGATAGAAAAAACGTTTTAGACAAAAAGTGTAGGTAGATAGTCAGTAAATCCGAAAATGAGCTCATCGATATATTTTCATTGGACAAAATTCCATAAAAATCATATTTTTCTACTTGGTGTTGGTTGTTACGCCCCCTAGCGACCATTTCAGAAACTTGAAAATATTTTCCAGGTTTTTCTCTTGGCCGTTTTAGTAATAAAATTTTTTGCCACAAGCCTCTAGAATTTCGGACATTGCCCGTAAGACATAATTCCAGAATTTTCTCAAGTACGGTAACTACAAAATTTATCAATAAAACGCGGTTCTGGAAATTATACTTTCCTGAAAGTGTACGATTTTCCTGAATTTACGACGATGAAAAAACAAACCTAGAGACAGAAAAAAAAGTCAAATAAAATTTCGTACTTCCCAGTGATATACGCCATTGGTGAGGACAAGACGTCTCAGGAAAATCACTGAACCCATCTTTGAAAGGGAAATGAATTTTTCCAGAAACAGCCCCTATTTTCTAACGACATAATTATGCCACCGGGAAAACAGAACAGAGAACTCTCAGGAAACCCAGCTTTATTTCCACTCATTTGTTCGATAAAAAAATTGATAGTTAGGTATCAAAGCATGTGACTGTCCCATTGTGAAAGTGGTCAGATTCTACCATTTAGTTTTTCTTATAAGGCCCCTCAATACATGATCGACAAAGTCCTGCCAACTTTGTTCGAAAAAACTGAAAGCATAGACCTCAATTGTCGTCATGGATCAGTCCTAGCCATCGGACAAATCGTCCATGCTCTATCAAAAGAAAATAACGCTCAAATGACCGAAACACTGTCGCAAAAGGTCCGAGACCTCATCCCTAAGTTCAGAGAAAAGTTGTACTTCCGCGGACTGGGTGGAGAGCTGATGAAACAGGCTTGCGCGGACTTAATTGAAAAGTGCTCTCTAGCCAAACTGCCCAATCAGCACGGAGTTATAGGTGAGTCTGTGACTTATCAACAATTTGATCTACAAACTTACTTAGGCGAGTGGCTGTTGCTTCTCAACGAATGTCTATCATACGAAGTATCTAGCGTTCGCATGGCGGCAGTGTCAGCTCTTCCAGTGCTTCTAAGTGAATATCACAGTTCTCCCAGCAAAGCAGAGTCCAATAAAGTCATAGTTACGAACTACGTCAAAGAACTGTCTCTGGAGCTGAAACAAGCTACCAGAATGGGACATGCGCTAGCGCTGGGTTCTTTGCCTAAGTGCATGTTGCAGCCCAATTTCGAATTTGTGGTTAGTTCGTTGATCGGTGCTGCTAAAACAACAGAAGCTACAGCCAAGTGGGCTGAAAGTAGGAGGGATTGTGTCAAGGCTTTGACCACGGTGGTGCAGACTATGGTGGATGAGTTTGGTAAAGGTGAGAGGTTTGTTATCCGATTGTGAACATGAGGGGAGAGGCAAATTTACTTGATAACGTGTTTCTCTACAATATTCACGGAATATCTAGATTTTTTCCATCGTTATACAACAGGGTTTCTTGAACTTTTACACTTGATGAAATGGATTTTTACTACAATCCGGCAACGCTGGAACTATCAAACGTTGACAGATGCATGACAGCCTTTTCTAGTTGATAATTTTATTTGTTATTTTGCTTTGCTGAGGTTTGTGTTGCAATAAAATGTGCAAAATTCTGATAACCCTAATTACGAAAATGCAGTTTTTCATGATGAGTCTGAATTCTTACAAACATCTTTGACTTGCTTAAATCAGTTGTTATCAAAGCTTGAGGAAATTTGCCTAATTTTTTTAAGAGCTCACCTGTCTGATATCATTCATTTTAATGATCTTTGAGACAAAACTGAGGTGTTCAAGTTTCCTGATGTAGGTAAAACCACATATTAGTTGCCCACAGACCAGCATTCAATACCGTCATTCTTTCCCGTCGTTCTGCTCGTCATTCAATCATCATTAAAATCTATTTTTTTTATTTTTGATAGGTAAAAGCAAACCGAGGAGCAAACATTGGCGCTCTTTAATCGGTGATTACTACATTGATTTTTTGAACATCAATGGCATCAGTACTTACTGATCCTTATATTTTTCATATTTCCAAAAAAATGTGCAAATTGTCCATTTTGATCTAAAATAAGAACAGAGAAAAAAATTAGCACCCTTATTTTCAAGATGGCGTGGTAAGCTCACCTCTAATTTTTCCGAAAACTCAGAGTTAAGCTATTGAGGAGTTAGGAGGAAGTTAAAAATAGATTTTTGTCATCGTTCAACTTTTCGATGACATTTGTCGTTTGCTTGAAAATGGGTCTCAGTCTTGGCGATTAATGAATAATTTTTTTTTCTTGAGGTCTGCTTATAGAAATTTGTTGCTGGGGGCCAGATCTGGAGAATACTTCTTCGCTCCATCCTCCAAGCGTTCCAATAAACCTATACAGGGTGTCCCGAAATTAGGTTAAAATATTTGAACAATATATTCTACACTGAATAAATATTAGTTTGCTATATAAAAAATCTTTCGAAAACGCTTTGTTTTCAAGATACAGGGTGTCAAAGTTTAATTCCAATTTTTGTTCTATCTAAATAGATCCCATAATAATTCTGATGATTTAACAAAAATCGGTATTCAGAGTGTTTTCGACAAAAGAAATACAAATTCGATATTATTATGACTTTACTTTGTATGTGGCGCCATCTGCAAGTATTTTCACTGTTTCAAATTGTCATAACTTTTTTGCCGAGCCCTCTGTATTTGTTTTGAGTAAAAAAAAGATTATTTTTTTTAATTAAAAACAAAGTTGCTAGGAGCAACAATTCTCGAGATATTTGCACTTAAATAATTAATCCATGCAATGTGGTATTCAATGGCAAATTTGGAAAATAGGCGTTACCATGGTTATTTTGACAATAATTTCAATGTTTCTTACTAAAAAAAAGATACATCTAATTTTGGACGTTTAATTTTTTTCGTTTTTTTAATTTTTTTATTCTATACATTTTTTTTTTGTTAAGAAACATCGAAAATTGAAACTACTGTCAAAAATTATCATGATAATGCCGTTTTCAACGCCACCTCTGTCTATTTTCCAAATTTGACATTGACAACCACATTTCATGAATTAATTCAAGTGCAAATGTCTTGAAAACGGTTGCGCCTAGTAACTTTCAACAAGAGTATCGTTTTTACTTAAAAATAATGTTATAATCATTTTTTTTTACTCAAAACAAAGATACAGGGTTCGGCAAAAATGTAATGGCTATTTGAAACAGTAAAAAAACTATAAAGATGGCGCCACATACAAAATAGACTGATAATAATATCAAATTTGAATTTCTTTTGTCAAAAACACTCTGGATACCGATTTTTGTCAAGTTATCAGAATTATTATGGGATTTTTTTAGATAAAACAAAAATAGAAATTAAACTCTGAAACACGAAAAGCGTTTTCAAAGAAATTTTTATATAGCAAACTTATATTTTTATTTCATACTGTACCGTAAAGTATCATTCACCAGACTCAAAATCAGTCCGGTAAATGACACTTTACATCATCAGAGACTGTAAAAAAAATCACTTGACTACTCCAAAAATGACATTTTGCATCATCAAAGACTGTGAAATTTCATTTGTAGCATGGTTTGGCTGGCGCCATCTCATGATTTCAATTAATAACTCGACATAGAATGTTGGTAACATATAATTAACCTATCTATTACCCAAGTGGTGACAGCTTGGCTAGCGCCATCTCATAGTAAGAATGTGAGGCGGTCTGTCACTCCAAGTGTATGGTTTGACAAGAAAGCACTTTAAACCTATCAAAAAAAGTTTTCACAGTATGAAACAAAACAATGTATGATACTCAGCCGTTAAATGTCATTAAACTACTCGTATAGAAATTCCAGACTCGACTCCTTCGTCGCCTTGTCCATAAACATCTCGACTCGTAATTTAAGTAGTAATTTACGTTACGAAGGCTGTAAATGACTTTTCAAATTGCGAGTCGAGAGGTTTATGGACGAAGCTACGAAGGAGACGAGTCTGGAATTTCTAGACGAATAGTTTAATGACATTTAACGGCTGTGTATCGTACATTGTTTTGTTTCATACTGAGATACATTTTTTTAATCGGCTCAAAGTGCTTTCTTGTCAAACCATACATTTAGAGTGGCTGTCCGCCTCACATTTTTACCATTAGATGGCGCCAGCCAAACCATGTCACCACTTGGGTAATAGCATTGTATAAAAAAACTAGTTTTCTTATACAATGGTAATAGATAGGTTAATTATATGTTACCAACATTCTATGTCAAGTTATTGATTAAAATCATGAGATGGCGTCAGCCAAACCATGTTACTTATGTAATTTCACAATCTTTGATGATGCAAAATGTCATTTTTGGAGTAGTCAAGTAATTTTTTTTACAGTCTCTGATGATGTAAAGTGTCATTTACCGGACTGGTTTTGGGTCCGGTAAATGATACTTTACGGTACAGTCTGAAATAAAAGTCATTTACCGCCTTCGTAACGTAAATTACTATTTTCAGTGTAGAATATACTGTTTATTTCAACCTAATTTCGGGACCGCCTGTAAAATAGTTGCTGTTGATGGTTTTCCTTTTTCAAGATAGCTACCATAACTTTTTTGTTAACCCTGAAGTTAGAACTGATGATCTTCTGAATCAACAATCTCAAATACATGTTGAAAATCGCTTTTATGATTCGCAATGATTGCTTCTGGTTCGTGATGTTTTCTCGATTATTGACGAGGTTTTCTGATGATTTTTATTTAATTAAACTGCTTTTTTGTACAACATACACGTAAAGTCCACTTTTCAATGCATGCAAAGCAGGCGGAAAGTCGATAATTTTGGCAGCCGGGCCTAAAAGGTCCCTTAGCAACGGTTCCTTGGATCCCAACGCCTCTGAATTTAATAACCACGTGACAGTCTTGCATACTAAAAGGAACTTATCACGTGACAATCATGGTGACAATGAATCCGCACGACAAAAGAATACGGGAACACACCTATTGTAACCATGATTTGACAGTTGTCAATTCTCAGTTGTCTGACTTGTCAGCTGTGTAGAGTGTCGTGCAGTGTATCGATTATTTATTTTTGATTTTCATAATTATTCTTTTTCAAATGATCACAAACTAGTTGTACAAAAAGCATTGTTTGCACCACGGACGAAAGATGATTTTGACTCGGCTAATATCTGCCCTCGCTTCGCTCGTGCTGCTACTTATACCCTCGTCAAAATCATCTACTTTCCGCCCTTGATACAAAATGTACTATTTGATCACTTACGAAGATTTTTGATGATTTATGAGGATTAGTTTCGATAGTTTCTGTTGACTTTTGAATAATTTCGGTTATTTTCTCATATTTTGCGGATAATAATCAATTTCTTTGTACCCACAACATCTCATTGTAAAAATACTGTGTGATACAATTTTGACAAAATTTCGATTCAAGTACATATTTGTCTAGTCACGACAAGCGATTTGAATGAAATCTCCAGTTCCGTTTTTTTTTAAGTATAAAAGCGCATGATTTTAATTTTTATCTCGAAAATAATCCACCTTAATATATCAAAAACCAAAGAAGTTGTGATTATTTCTGAGAATCATCAAAAAATCCCAAAAATGCTTCCATAATCCATGGCTGAAATATAAAATTATCCTAGTAAACAAGAACTGAAGGTCGTTTTAGTAAAAAAAATCACCACAATATCTCAAAAACCAAAGAAATCGTTGTTTATTAGTCAAAAAATCTCATTCATGCTTCCATAAATCATCATCATCGTGACTACAATGGGAGATGAAACTTGAAACCCGGGCAACCCAAGACGGTGCTGTTGTTTATTGTTTACAACAACTTTAGTGAGTTTATTTGATTTTTTTTATGACAAATAAATCAAAATCACGTGGGTATCTGTTATTTCACCTGTTTGAAGGTAATCAACTAAAACCATTATAGATTTCAAAGAAGATCAAATAATGCGAATATACAACACGTTCTTTGAGGGTCTCCAAGATTATACTCAGGATAAAAGAGGAGACATTGGAGCTTGGGTCAGAGAAGCTTGTGTAACTGGTTTACAAGTATGTTAAATATATGTCATTTGTTTTACTGTTTTATTTATTATGACAGGTTTTGACATTATTGTTAACTGAATATTATCCACAAATGATAACCTCGGACTTGATGAACAAGATTTTGTCGAATATTGCACAGAAAGCAGTGGAGAGGATTGATAGAACTAGAGCCTTGTCTGGAAAAGTGTTTTATAGTTTTATTTACAAGTGAGTCACAATCCAAGAAATCCTTGTTCATCATCTGAGATATTTTCCAGTAATCCTCGCGTTCCAAATATAGAACACTACGACCAACTATCGTTGATATTTCCAGAAGAAGAGTGCAAATTTTTGATTTGGAAATCGGAAATTGCCACTTTTCCCAAATTTGTGCAACTTTTGCAATTCCCGTCTTACACTTACAACGTTTTACTTGGATTGATTTGCAGTATAGGAGGATTATCTGAATCCTTGGTAAAATTCCGAGTTCTATAAGTTTAAGAATGGGCCAAGCGGTCCTATTCTTATACTTATAGGATTCCACCATTATTGATTGGTTCCACTCCAGGTAAAATGTTCGGGAAGCTCTCTATTCAACTATCTGAAACAACAAAATTTAGAAGAAGTACGCAGGATATGTGAAACAATTTACAGGATTTTTGTTGATCATCACAAGCAAAATAGAATCACTATGCCTATGTTTGGGTATGTTAACACAAAAGGTGATTGGATTTAACAGCGTTTATAGTTTTTTGGACAAATTGTTCGACTCTGGCTGTGTCAGTGGAGTATTTATGGATCCTGAGTGCGATTTTGCCAAGAGGATTATGAAGCTGGTCCAATTGGAGATTGCTGGGTGTAAGGATATTTACAAGTTGATGGATGGTATCAGTGTGATTTGTCAATTCACTCAGGTGAGTGTATTTTATTTATTGCATTGACATCTATAAGGCTTTAGAGAACCATCACCATTATCCAATTCTGGACGTATGTCTCAGAGATCTACTGTTCTGCTATCTTTGTCGGATTATATTCTGTTTCAGTCGGCGCGCGTTTGGTTGTTGCCAATTTGGGCAAACCTTCATGAATATTTTCATTAAGGAGGGATTAGAATTGTTCATTTTTCGAGTAGGTGCATCAAGGTTCACTTTTCCTTATTGCCGCATAATGAGACACATTTAATAATAATATATATACAGGGTGTCCCAGCAAGGGTGGCCACCGGCCATCTCTCAGAAACTACTGGACCTAAAAGTTCAGGAAAAAAAAAATTATCACTAAAGTGGCCACGAGAAAATGCTGGGAAATATTTATAACTTCGAAATTTTTCCGCTAGGGGGCGCAATCAAAGCTTAAATATTTCTTAGCTTAGCTTAGACAATTTCACGTCTTTTTGGTACAGGGCTCATTGGCGTACCGATCCTCTTGTGAGTAGGGGAAGGTAGTGAAAGTGTAATTGTTCAAGTGGCTGTAACTTATAAACGACTTGTCCGATTTTGTTGCGTATAGGCTTGTTTGGAAGATAAATGTGAGTACTTTCGTATATCGCATCCAGTGATGCGTGATTGTCTCCAGAAAAGTTGCTAGAAGGCGTAATTTGAATTAAAAACTGTTATTTTCGTTTCTCAAAAATTTAAATGGTACGGTATAATTCTGATAACAGAATCGAAATGAAGATTAAATTTACAAGAAAAAACCTCCAAACCGCAGGTTGATATCTTTTCTCGTTTTCGAGTTATGGCCGAGAAAATAATTTTTGACACTCGAAAAGTTGTTTGTTCTGTAGTTTTATTTAACCTTATAAATGTTCGAATTGTCCTCCATCTTGTAAAATACATTTCTCAATTCTGTGCCTACAAATAGAAACAGCTGTTTCTATTTCAATTGGTGCAATGGAATGTATAGCATTCTCAATCCGCTCAATCATATTTTCTCTTGTAGTGAGACGAGTTTTGTAAACGATGTCCTTGATTCGTCCCCACAAGTAATAGTCCAACACAGTTAAATCGGGGGATCTCGGTGCCCATGGGAACAAACTGCCCCTTCCAATCCAGCGATCTGGATAACGGTTGTTTAAAAAATCACGAACTCTCCGTGCATAATGAGCTGGGCAACCGTCATGTTGGTACCACATGGACATCCTAAGACCAATGGGAACATCTTCTAAAAGTATTTGCAAGTCATTTTCTAAAAAGTTTAAATATGATTCACCATTTAAATGGCCATCAATAATATACGGCCCAATAATTTTGTTTCCTAACACTCCGCACCAGACGTTTACACTCCACCTGTTTTGATGATCCACTTCCCGCATCCAGTGTGGGTTTTGCCGCGACCAAAAGTGCATGTTATGCAAATTAACATTTCCAGAACTAGAGAAACGGGCTTCATCGGTCCATAAAATTTGGGAGAGGAATTGAGGATGTTCGTTGCACATTTCTCGAAGCCAATAGCAATGGTCTAGTCGCCTGTTGAAATCATCTTCTGATAGAGCTTGGTGTAAGGAAAGATGGTATGGACGAAGTTTGAAGTCTCTTAAAATTCGGAGCACTGAAGAACGACTTAATCCTAGATGGTGGGAAATTTCTCTTGTGCTCAAATGCGGTGAAGCTTCCACGTAAGCGAGAACGTTTATAATATTGTCTTCATGGTTTCTTACCGGACGTCTTCTGATTGGAACTGGATTGAGCTGTACACTTCCCATTGTTCTTGAACGTATTGCCATTCGCCGAAATACCTTTCTACTGTAGTGCCTTCGTTCAGGATACCTTGCAGCGTATTCACGTGCCGCAATCGGAGCATTTCCAAAACATTGAAAATATACGGCGAGCATATCAAAAGCCTCGGCATTGGTGTAAGACATTTTAACAGAGAATGTTAAAATGATAATTAAGAGATTGTTATGATTGCAATATGCAATATCTGTTTCAATTATCTCCATGAAAACCCGCCGATGTTTTTCCACAGCTACCTAGATTTTTTTTCAACCCATCATTGCAATATTTAATACATAATTAGATTGGGATTTATGCTCATGAAAATATTTTTCATTTATTATGAGTTTTGTTCTATTGAAATAACAAATGAAAACATTAAATTTTACATAATTTGGACTAGTTATTATTATTGAAGCCAAAAAAAAAAGCAGGTTGCAATAGAACTACACAACAAACAACTTTTCGAGTGTCAAAAACTTTTTTCTCGGCAATAACTCGAAAACGAAAAAAGATATCCACCTGCGTTTTGAAGGTTTTTTCTTGTAAATTTAATGTACCTTTCGATGCTCTTATCAGAATTATACCATACGATTTAGATTTTTGCGGTTAAATGAAAAACACTGTTTTTAATTCAAGTTACCCCTTCTAGCAATTTTGCTGGAGACAATCACGCACTACTGGATACGATGTTCGAAAGTACTCACATTTATCTTCCAAACAAGCCTATACGCAACAAAATCAAGTCGTTAATAGGTTACAGCTACTTGAACAATTACACTTTCACTACCTTCCCCTACTCACACGAAGATCGGTACGCCAATGAGCCCTGTACCAAAAAGACGTGAAATTGTCTAGATTTTCTAACCATGTTGATAAAGATATACCTCAATCTGAGAATTTCCGGAGAAATTTCGAATTTTAATATTTAAGCTTTGATTGCGCCCCCTAACGGAAAAATTTCGAAGTTATAAATATTTCCAGCATTTTTTCGTGGCCACATTAGTGATCATATTTTTTTTCCTGAACTTTTAGGTCCAGTAGCTTCCGAGATATGGCCGGTGGCCACCCTTGCTGGGACACCATGTATACAGGATGTTTATTAATTAAATGCCGATACTTAAGGGTGATAATCCCTGGATGATTTCAAGACAAAAAGTTCATGTGAACATAGGTCCGCAAGAGCTTAATTTTCAAGATACAAGGTGTTGAAACATTAAAAAATAATTGATTTTTTTATAATTACTTTGATACTATTCCGGATATCTCTATGAAATTTGGTACACATCTTCTAGGCTTCAATATGCATTTTGTGATGTACAAACAATTTCATTATTTTGACCAATGGCGTCCGTACGGGCTTTGCACTCAATATTGTTGGAGAAAAAACTTGTACGCCACTGCTTCCTTCCAAAATAAAAATTATTTTTAAAATCTCTATTTATTTCTGAGCCAATTTGTTCTCCTGATTTTTTTTCGTCCGGCGCATGGTTTTCGCTTAAAAAAATAAAATCTACTTAATTGCATTGACACCCTGCTGTGTCATCCAATATTTTTAAATCAGTGGCGCCCTCTCCAACATTCCCATGCATTTTGATGTATAGAAGACGTGTACCAAATTTCAAAAAGATATCTGGAATAGTATCAAAGTGATGATAAAAAAAGATTTTTTTTTTAAATTTCAACACCCTGTATCTTAAAATCTATGGTCTTGCGGACCTATGTCCATATGAACTTTTTGTCTTAAAATCATCCAAGTATTATCACCCTTAAGTATCGGCATTCAATTAATAAACACCCTGTATATATACTGATCATATGGTGTGACGTCAAAAAGATTGGTGAATTCTACCAACATGAAAAAGAAAAAACAGTTTTTCCTTATTTTTAATGGACTTTCAAATCTAACAATAAAACAAAATTCATGCAAGTTCCCTATTATGTGGTAATATTGTTTGTCTTCAAGACTAGTTTGAAAAATCTTTTTCTTTGCTGTGCTTGCGAAAAAGGAATGAGTACTTTCTTATAATATTAATTTGTCGATTGTGTGATAAAAAATGCAAAAATGTGTTTACTAATGAAGCAATGAAAAATTTGATTTCGAAATAGAATTGTTTTATTTGAAGAAAATGGTGTTTACTGTATTAATATGTGAATGTTCGCCAATAATAAAGCTTTTATTAAAAACATTTTTTTCCCCAAACATTCAAATAAAAATTAATGAGGTGCGAGTCCAAGCACCTCATTAATTTTTATTTGTACATATTTTCAAAAAAGTTCCAATATTGTTCATCATCTCTATGAACTTGTAATCGTGGCTGTGTTTTCATTGTTTGTATATTTCTTGTTTTTCTTTTATTTGTATAACTATACCAAGAATTTTACAATTTGCCACCAATTTTCAAAGACTGTGATAACTCAAATGTATTCAAAAGACTTCTAAAGGAATATGTTCGTTAACATTTTAAACTGTGGTGCTGTATTGTTTATATTTTTACCTGTATAATATGTTACTATATCATAATACTTCAGATTATTTGAATATTTTATGCCTCCTAGGTATAATAATTGAATTATTATTTACTAGATTATCTAGTAAATAATACAATTTATGAGCATGTATCTAGTCTAGATACATGCTCATAAATTGTATTATAATATACCATTTTAAACACTGTCATTTTAAAAGCTCATGCCAAATAAAGATATTACCAAAATCCCACAGGCCAATCAGTTTGACATCTTTCCAAATGAAAACACTAGAAAAGATGATCGATAGGTATTTGACGGAGGAGATTCTTTCGAGATCTCCAATTCACAGGAACCAGCACGCCTACTGCAAGGGTAAGAGTACGGACTCGGCTCTCCATGCCGTAGTGCAACTAGCTGAAAGGACTTTAAACGACAAAGAGGTCGCCTTGACCCTGTTCTTTGACGTAGAAGGAGCATTTGATATGGCTAAAACGGACGTCATCTGCGAGTCCCTTACGGCCAGGGAAACCCCGGCCTCCCTGGTTAGTTGGGTTCGGTCTGCTCTTCGTGACCGCCAGGTGAAAGCGTCACTAGGTGACTGCCATGTAGAGGCAGACGTGCAAGGAGGTTGCCCCCAAGGCAGCTGCCTCTCATCCAGGCTTTGGTGTCTGATAATGGACAGTCTCCTGACTAGACTGGAGTTGGAGGGCTTTTATGCGCAGGCCTACGCCGACGATGACCTTATACTCGTGAGACGTAAACATCTGGAAATTGTCTGCGAGCGTATGAGGTCAGCGTGTAAAATTCTGGAGGTATGGTGTAAAGAGATGGGGCTCTCAGTGAATCCCACAAAAACGGAGCTAATCCTCTTTACAAACAGGAGGAATCTCAATAAGTTCAAACCACCCATTTTGTACAAGATGCCGATAGCACTGAAACAGGAGGTCAAATACCTCGGGGTGGTCTTAGACAGTAAGCTAACGTGGAAACCCCATATTGAAAGGACAGTTAAAAAGGGCATAGCCACAATGTGGATGCTGCGCCGAGCGGTGGGTAGGCGGTGGGGCCTAAAACCACACGTCGTTCACTGGCTTTATCGAGCCGTGATCAGACCGAGGATCTCATACGGAGCCGTGGTCTGGTGGCCGGCCACCGAGAAAGCCACTAACGAAATCAGACGAACCAGACTTCAAAGGATGGCCTGTCTGAGCATAACCGGTGCAATGAGGACTACACCAGGAGCTGCACTGAACATTCTCCTTGCGCTGCCAGAACTGGCAATCTGGATAAAGAGGGAAGCGATGGCAGCATACATAAGGATGTCAGCTCAGGAAGTATGGAAGGACAGATGCACAGAGGTTGGCCACACTAGATTAGCTTCTATTGTGAGGTGTGAGATAACGCTACTGGCGGCGGGACTGACAGCCACGGATGGAAGACTTCACAGAAGTTTTGAGGTACACCTTCCTTCCAGGGACGAGTGGCGGACCACGCTAGCAGAACCACCAGGTAGCACGCAGATCTGGTTCACCGACGGCTCAAAGGCCAACTCTAAGGCTACAAGAGCCGGAGTATACAGACAAGACAGGAATGCCGGGGAGGCTTTCCCTCTTGGAAAGCTCACAATGGTCGTCCAAGCAGAGGTTTTTGCTATCCTGGAGGTAGCAACTAGGGAAGAGATTCAAAGGGGAACAGAAGATAACATAGTTATCCATTCTGACAGTCAAGCGGCACTGAGAGCATTATGCAAGCCAAGGATCAGCTGCCCGCTGGTTCAAGAATGCAGTGATGCTCTGCACGCCCTAGGCGAGAGCAAGAAGGTCAAACTGGTTTGGGTTCCGGGACATATGGGCCTTTTCGGAAACGAACGCGCGGACGAGCTAGCCAGACTAGGCTCTTCATCACCCCAGCCCGGTCCAGAATCATACCTGGGCCTGAGTAAACGACTGATCTCCGAGGCCCTGAATGAGTGGGCTTGGGTGAACACAGTCAAAAACTGGAGGAATAACACGACTTGTAGGCAAGCCAGAGTGATAATCACACATCCCATGCATCAAACCAAGGACGGCCCAATTGCTGAACAAGAGTAGGAAGGCACTGAGCATCATCGTAGGCATTTTGACAGGACACTGCAAGCTCAACCGACACTTGCATTTACTAGGAATAGGCGAATCAGCCCTATGTCCCTACTGTAGAAGGGCGGAGGAAACCTCCTACCATCCAATGGGAGTCTAGGGTCCTAGGAGCGACAACCATTCCTCGGGTGGAGTTGGGGGACCTGAGCTGGGATGACCTGCTCCGCTTCACAATGAAGACAGGACGACTGGAGTGAAGAGGGTTGGAAGCACGGGGTTGGCGAAAAGGGCCACTAGGCCTACTCGCCGGGCTTTTGTCCCCCCACCCTTACCATTACCATTACCAAATAAAGATATTATATTATTATTACAAGTGTTTGTTTGTGTTCATGGTTTTAATCTTTGACTATTAGTTTTTTCACAGTACTTAAATTCTTGATTTGAAAAGTGAAAAATTTCTACTGCTCCATGATTTTCGCATAAAAAGAATCTATCAGCATCAACAAAAACTTGGGTTTAAAAATTGTAATATTTTGAAATCACATGACATGAAAACCCCTGTAAAATTTCAGGTTATTAACCGATTTCAACCACTTTTTGAAATGTCAAGTTTTGGAGGGTCTACTACAGGACAAATTTTGAAATGTTTATTTCAATTTTCAAGGTATACTGCACTACTTTTCCGTGATAAAAAATATCGAATTTTTATTAGCGATTTTTTTATTAAATAAATCACTACGCCACTGAGTTCAGAGTGCCTCCAAATGGCTGTGACCAAAATGTCAACAAAATATATTCATTAATAACAGAGCTACGACAACTTGAAATTCATAGATTCTTTAAGCTAATGGTCACAAAAAAAATACCTTGCATCACCAGCTGCCATGGAAATTGAATTTATTTTATTACCTGTAACAATGAACTACAAATTGAATAACGAGATGTTCAAAATAACATAACATTTAATGAAATTAACGGAATTACATTTGCATTACAATAAAGAACAAGTGGATTTTTTCAATACAAAATAATAAAATTTTGGTTTGATAGGTTCAATATTGTTTTCTCCGAGAAATAAAAAAAAAAAAAAAAATGAAAAAAAAAAAAAAAATCGAACTAAATATAAATATTCTTGCCGATAAATAGGTAATTTTACATTGACACTTAGTAGTGGCAACAAGTAACTCCATCTCCATGGCGGCAACTGTTGATGCAGGAAGTTTTTTCGTGACCGTTGACTTGGAAAATGTACGAATTTTAAGTTGTCGTAACTTTGTTATTAATGAATATATTTTTTCGAAATTTTGGTCACAGCTATTTGGAAGCACTCCCTATCCAATGGCGTATTCATTAATGTAATAAAAAAATCGCCAATAAAAATTCGCAATTTTCTATCACGAAAAAGTACCGTAATATGCCCTAAAAATTGAAATAAACATTTCAAAATTAAATTTTGTCCTGTAGTAACCCCTTCAAAACTTGACATTAAAAAAAAAAAATGGTTGAAATCGGTTATATAATAACCTGAAATTTTACAGGCGTGTTTCCATTCTAAATGGGTCACACTGTAGGAACCCAAATTAATATTTGTTTATATTTTTCATACTCGAAATGTTTCAGATAAAATCGATTTCTGACGTACGTATGGAAAGAATCACATGTTCTCGTGCGGTGTTGCCCGATTTCAATAATTTATAACCTCTTCTTACTTTTTCTGTGTATTCCAGGTTCCAACAGACGTAAGTGAAACCGCGCTAGTCCAGCTCAGCATCTTGCTTTGTCATCGACATTCTTACGTAAGAAGATCAACAGCAGCCAAACTATACGAATCTCTTTTAATTGGAGAGAGCTGCAGGATTCCTGCTGATAATCTAGATGAAGTGATGCAAGTTTTGAGCGACACAAATTGGGAACAACCTGTTGAAGTTGTCAAGCCTTTGAGGAACAATTTGTGTCAATTGATGGGGGTTAGAGTGCCTACTGCCGCCAAAAAGACCCAATAATTGAAGGGGTTTTTGAGTAACACTAGGTTTGGTGGGCTTCCACATTAATATTTATTGTGATACATTTTTTCATTATGGTAACTGCGTTCTAATAAAAAATTGCTTGGCATTGTTGTGGTTTGAAATATTATTCTTTATGTCGATCACTATCAGTATTGTAGCAGTGGTAGTCAAAGATTTTTGTGATTCATCCACATTCATCAGAATTCAAACCGAAATTTACACCCCAACTGTCATCGTGTGACTGATCACATCACCCTGATAAAACATGCAGCCCCATTGGTTCCTGAGATCGAGGAAAGGACATCCATATTCTCCATCAACCCTCCGCGATGACACTGAAGCGCCGCTGGATCATAAAAAAGGCCAGTTCTTTCCATTATCAATTATTTTATTACTTATTTAGAATTGGTGAGTTTGATCGTTTTGATAATATTTGATCTTATTCGCTATGTGCATTGAACTCCATACTACCTGGAACGGACCCCCGTATTATTGAGAGTGAAGCAGGTAGAGATAGCGTTAGTTACGGATCTCTATCTCTTTCTAACTCATTGGCCTATGTTCATGGAGTAGAGAGAGATAGCGATTGTTACGGATATCTATCTCTTTCTAACTCATGACTGGAATGACACACTTTTCGATTCGTTGTAGACAACGACCGGGTCCTTTCCAGGTACGTAGTATGGAGTTCAATGGCTATGTGCAACTGGTTGGTGAGGAGACGAGAAACGATCCCGCGCCACCAGCGGAAAAAATTCGCAGTTTTGTGGGCGCGCAGTGTTGCCAAATTTGAATCAAGACCTTCCACACGAAGCGAATGAAAAAATTGGGTTTAGCAGAGAATCAACTAAATTTATTACACTATTTTGAGGAGCATTTTGTTTTCTCGGTTTTCTTGATACATCTCCATCTTCATCTTACTGTCTTCCTTCCTGATGCTATTTGAACCTTTTTCTCCACTCTGGGGGCCACTTGGCCTCATAGTGGGGCTCCACCTCGCTTTTGTCCTCGGACCCCATGATAGGGCTTCGCCGCAAGGGGGCCCCGAGTCTCAAAATGGAGCCAAAACTCGTTTTCGGGATTACTGCCTTGTGGTAGGGCTCCGCCTCAAGGGGGCCCCGAGTCTCATAATGGAGCCAAAACTCGTTTTGGGGATTTCTGCCTTATGGTAGGGCTCCGCCTCATGGGGCTCAAAGTGGGGCCCCGCCTTATTTTGCGGTTTCCAGGATCCGTGATGGATTTCCGTTTCAAGAGGCTTCGTTTCTTTGCTTGTACTCCTTTTTTACTACTTCTTTATTGTTTTTTGCCTATTGACTCTTCCTTATAATGTTTATTGCATATTTCTCCAACCTACCGTATTGATTTCTGGTAAATTATAAATCCACTTCGCGACCTTCATTCAAATTCACCGGAACTACTGAGAATTCTGCAAAGTTGGCAACAGTGTAGTTGATGTTTACATCTTCATAACCTCAGTTTTCAACGTCAAACCACTAAAAACGATAAACTATACACGTAAGTATTGTAATTACAATTATCTTCTATTTTATTGATGGAAATAATGATTATCAAATGAACCTGATGAAAATTATTCGTACTGATAGTCACTGGAGGTCGTATCAGGTATTTTTCTCTATATTACCATTTGATCATGTATGAAAATAGCCCACAGTTTTGACACCAGATGTCACTGTTCGGAGTTCGGATGTTGCACATAGCCAATAATTGAAAAATTCCTTTTGACTAACTTTTTAATCAGATATTTAATTTTATCTAAAACATTACAGATTCAATCATTGTTGGAATTTAGTGCGATATTCTCTTTTTTTTTGCTGATGATTGAATGAAATGAAATTATTAAAAAAATTTAAGTTGGATGTTGCTTTTGGGACATTATGTATAAATAATATTGCCCGATTTCAACAATTCAGTATAAACCAAGCAACTTTTGTATTACTTTTTTTTTACACTTTGTGTGAAATTAGTAAGAGGGGGGTCAAAATATTGGATTTTCCACAATATTCATCAGCTTTTATCTCGAAAGCGACAAGAGATAAGATAAATATACCTCATACACATATAAACGTAGAATCTAAAAATGAAATAAAATACAGGGTGTTTCATTAAAAATTTCCAAGTTGGGTGCTGCGTACAGATTTTGGGACACCCTGTATTAATAATACTGCTTAATTTGAAAAAATCAGTATAAACCAAGCAACTTTTGTCCACAACTTTTTTCTGTACACCTGGTATAGAATGAGTTGGAGGGGGGGTCAATATAGTTAATCACCCTGTACATATATTATTCAAGTTTTTCAATTTGTTTTCTTCACGATAAGGTCGGACATGCATAATCGCATAAATACCCATCATTATATTCACTCTTTCTTTTAATTGTTCGCGATAATACATACTTTATCATGTTTCCGTACTTGTACAGGGTTATTGATTATAAATGTCCCCTCCATCTAACTTTTTAATTTGACGTTTTAGAAAAAAGTGTTCCAAATGAAAGTTTCATGGTTGAAAATCAAATTTTTAAAAAACCTGTTTTCACATAAACAGGGTGTTCCAAAAAGTCTTGTCGAGTTCTAACTTTCTTATTTCAAATTGATACCCTATTTTTTTATTTGATGTTTGGATTCTCCTTCAAATTTTAATCATTTTTTATGTAGCATATCCCATACATAAGTTTGATGTTTAAAAAGATATTTGATATTTTATAAATTGAATAATACTAATTCATTGTTATAAAAAAGTGAAATACATATATCTATGGTTTCGAAGTATTGACGTGATTGTGTATGTAGGATATACCAAAACTTCTCTGATTTTAAATTGATACCCAAAAAATGAACAAAAAATGAAATAACGTCCTACATAAAAAAAATCTTTTGAATGAAATGCAGAATTATTTATAGTCCGTTTCACGAGGGTTTGTACTCACGTCATTGATTGTCTCTCCTTTTCTAACTCATGGAGAGGTTTAAAAACAGACTGAAACAGAATTAATGACGTAATAAACATCGGTCGTTACTAGAATCCAAAATGGCCGCCGAGCAACAGCTGATTTCTATCATCTCCGAATAATAATAACCTAAAATTTGGTTATGTGATCAAGTGATTAATCAAAACAATGTTGTTGTCAAAACACAAGTCAGTTAACTTCTCCAATGTCACAGTTTTGTTGTATAAAATGCCTCGTCGGTATTCAGAATGTGAATAAAATACGATAAAAAAGCTTGTGGTCTACTTTACAAAGGATGGAGATGCTGAAAAACCTTTTTTACCAGTTGAGGCAGTTTTGGAGGTGAGTTATTTCATAAAACTAGTTCTTTGTACCTATTCATTTCCTATTCTATCTCCTGAACTTTTGTAGAGAGTATCTGATGCCCTTTGAATTGAAATTACAACTCTTAAAAGATCAGATCTTATTGAATCAGAATTGATGAGGACTTCAAGGCATCCACGTCAATTGCAGTCCAGAGATCAGAAAGATAGATGGATTATTGGAGCAGTCATGCGTTGTTGAGAAAAGAAAAAAAG
Source organism: Orchestes rusci (assembly GCA_958502075.1). Classification (NCBI taxonomy): domain Eukaryota; kingdom Metazoa; phylum Arthropoda; class Insecta; order Coleoptera; family Curculionidae; genus Orchestes; species Orchestes rusci. The sequence goes on along the minus strand of OY293305.1, from coordinate 76,439,454 downwards.
GGCTAGTATTGTTATGAAATGAATATTTTGGGCAGGCAGAATTTGACATTATTTTAGTCTATATCCAGTTCGTGTTCATGATTTCAGTCTCCTCATCTATGTTCCGCTGGTACTTGTTTGTAATAAAATTACGTTTATTATTTTCTTCTCCTATAGTAAGGAATGTGACTTATTTATCACCTTATGATTGGACAGGAGGTGATGTCTTGCAGTTGATAACTGATCTGAAAAATGTTTCCATTTTTCACTCCCCCTCAAATGGCCGTTATTTCATGAGTTAGGTATAAAAAAATTATTGATAATTTATCATTTTTTTATAACTTAAAATAACGGCTATTAAGGCGGTTTGCAAATTACAAGGAAAATCCTTTACTCCGCATTTTCAAAGAACACAATAGTCTGACGCTTTGTTCTTTTTGACACTATCATAAAACTTGGAAAAATACATACACTCTGTAGAATCAAAATATACACTCACGATCGGATAAACAGCACATGCCTAAAATTTGATAAAACTTTGATATTATAATATAATATAATATGATAATCGTTTATTAAGCTAATAAGCTTTGCAAAGTCATCCTGCTTCAGTTATCAAAAAATTATTGGTGCATTGAAATGGTTCAAACAATCTGTCATTTGATCGGTCATGGCGATTTTATTCAAAATATTGTTTAGGTCTCTTTGTTCACGATACAAAACAAATGTGTAAGTTCTGGAAAAATTGGTTAGCACCATCCGAAAGGGAAAATTTGTGTACCCTATGAAAATCGAAAAGAATCGCTGGTTTAGTGAACTGACAAATGGATTCAAGTTCTTTAATGCACCATTACATCTTTGATAACTGTTGCAGGATCAAAGTGTTATCAAGTTTTAGGCTGTTAATCTACTTTTGGCCAACAAACTGATGTATTAAATTTCGTTTACCTAATAATTCATAAAAAAAAATGCTGACTAGCTGATTTCTCGTGGGTTGATGTTCATCCAGTGATGGGGGGACGTCTACTGATAAGAATAAAACTATAAAACACAATTGTGGCGAATGTATCCCCCAAAAAGATCAGCTCCTCAGCAATTTTTTTTTTCAATAATGATATTTCTACTGGACGAATGTATGGGTGGATGTATTTTTTCACTCTCTCGAGCTTGCAATCCCTCCATGTGAGGATTTTTCAAAAACTAAATATCTTGGAATTTCATTCTACATGATTTTCTTAATGCGCAAACAGAAGCGAACTGGAATAGCGTTGAGTCTAATGGTAGAGTCACAAGCAGTGCACGCTGTAAGCTGCCTAGTCTAACGATCGCTCGCATCCGGATGGCGGATATACACGCGACTACGCTTCCAATGGATGACCAGCCTGAATCCAAAATCTAAATGGAAAACAAATCTGAACGTGTTCTGGAGAGCGTTTTGGAACATACTTGTTCGGCTTCAATACAAAATTTGAACGCTCTTGAAACTATATGAATTAGCTACGACATACGTTTTTTTTCAAGTAATGACGTCATCTATGACGTGAGTATGAACCCTCGTGAAACGGACTGTATCTACAATTTATAAAAAAGCTTGTCCTGACTGCGTCATCAACGCTGAGCCAAAACTATTATAGATAGAGCCATGAAATTTTGAAGAGATGTTCTGCTAAATATTTCTAGGTGTGCTAAGAGAGGATTTTGCGAAATTTAATCCCTAAGGGGGTGAAAAGGGTGGGGGTTGAAAGATGAAAAATTATGTAATTTTGGTCACATCGATTTGAAACTTCATATTAATAATCTTGAATGAAATCAATGAAATACGTGTTTCGTCGTTTTCCAAAATTCAACTCTTAGGAAGGTGAGAGGGGTGGGGGTGTGAAAAATCATAAATCAATAGAAAAATGTATTTTTGATCACACCGACTTGAAACATTATTACAATGATCTAGTGAATTTAATAAAACACTTGTTTTGTCGTTTTCCAAAATTCAACCCTCAATGGGGTGGAAGGGGCGGGGGTGTGATAAATAATCTATCAACGCCGAGCCAAAACTATTATAGATAGAGCCATGAGATTTTGAAGAGATGTTCTGCTAAATATCTTTAGGTGTGCTAAGAGAGGATTTTGCGAAATTTTACTCCTAAGGGGGTGAAAAGGGTGGGGGTGGGAAAAATCATATATTGATGAAAAATTATGTGTTTTTGGTCACATCAACTTGAAAAACTTGATTGAACACATGTCTCGTTATTTTTTGAAATTCAACCCCTAAGGGGTCAAAGTCGGGCTCAAAGGAGATGAGGTGAGAAAAATCATTAATTGATAAAAGATTATGTATTTTTGGTGAGAAAAATCATTAATTGATAAAAGATTATGTATTTTTGGTAACATCATCCTGAAACATCGTATAAATAATCTCAAATTAAATTAATTAAATACTTGTTACGTTATTTTGCGAAATTCAGTCCCTAAGGGGGTCAAATTCGGACTCAAAGGAGTGGGTGGAAGAAATCGTTGCTTGATAAAAAATTATGTATTTTTGGTAACTTCATCTTGAAACTGTGTATAAATAATCTCAAATAAAATTAATTTAATACGTGTTACGTTATTTTGCAAAATTGAGCCCCTAACGGGGTCAAATTTGGACTCTAAACGGAGGAAAAGAGAATCGTTAATTGATGAAAGATTATGTATTATTGTTAACATCATGTTGAAATTGAACATATGTATCGTTGTTTTTCAAAATTCAACCAAAGTCGGGCTCAAATAATCTTGTTTGAAATTAATGAAGCACGTGTTTCGTTTTTTTTTTTCAAATTCAAATCTTATCTAAGGGGGCGAAAGCAGTGGGTGGCAAAAATCCGAGCAAAAATCATAAAATAAATGAAAAGTTGTGTATTATATTCTTGATCACATCAACTTTAAATTAATAATCTCAATTTAAAGTGTTTGAAATTTTATATGACACCAGCAGTAGCCGTCACGGCTTCGTCCGCAATGATCATCATAGTGAAGTTTCAAGTCGATGCGACAAAAAATATATAATTTTTCATCAATATATGATTATTCACACCCCCACCCCCACCCTCAAAGTAGGCGGAGGGTTTTGAAATTTTGAATTCTCACTCAATTTTTCATTAAGACCAACTTTCTTCAATAACTTTTTGTCGTAACTCTTTTAGTCGTGAGAAAAATAGCGTTTGAGTTTATTTTCAGGACACTTGATTTTTTGGGACTAAAATTATTACACAAATTGGTCTCCATCCAAGCAGGGCTGAACCCCGCGACAAGAGCAAATGCGAAAGGCTTCAACCACATATAGAAAGAAAAATGTTGTAGAACATCATGCAGCTGCAGCTAAGTACCAGCAAAGCCATCTTGAGGATTATAGATCAAATGAAACAGGGGTTTCATTAATTTCATGCAAGATTATTAATATGAAGTTTGAAGTCGATGTGACCAAAAATACAATTTTTTATTGATTTAATTAAAATTGCTGTCGAAGCGGGCGAAGCCGTGGCGGGTACAGCTAGTACTTTGATACTTTTACACTTCAAAAGTACTTAATGACGTGACATTTTCGTCAATAATTCGAAATCATAGATATATTTGACATTTTCACAATAATAAATTATTATTATTCAATTAATAAATATCAAATATCTTTTTATACATTAAACTTACGTATAGGATAATATGCTACATAGAAAATGTAAAGAGTTAAAAGGAGAATCCAAATATCAAATAAAAAAATAGGGTATCAATTTGAAATAAGAAAGTTGGACCTCGCCCAGACTTTTTGGAGCACCCTGTTTATGTGAAAACAGGTTATTTAAAAAGTTTATTTTCAACCATGAAACTTTTATTTGGAACACCTTCTTCTAAACCATCAAATTAAAAAGTTAGAGGGGGGGGCATTTATAATCAATAACCCTGTACATATTTTATACAGGGTGGCCCAACGAAAATGTCGCACTCCTATTTGTGACTATCCTGGAATATTTTGGGAAAAACGCTCGGACACGTCAATTTTCATTTACAGAGGGACTTCTTTTCATGAGTAGCCATAGAATACAGGGTGATCCAAAAATATATACATTTTAAATGAAAACTTTTTTAAATTTTCAGGTTCTTCATGAAGTTTCTAGAAGTCTACACATCTTTAATCGTTGTGACGCTATTTGAATTTGTATAAAATTGTAGAAATAGTGATCATGTCGTGAAAATAATGATAAATACAGGGTGTTTCCTAAAGATTGGTAAAAAATTCGTTGTGTGATTCCTGGGGTATTTTCATGAAAAAAAGTTCCTATAAACATTTGCCGAAAAATGCTTCCTAAGGGAGCTACGCCCCTTTAAATAGGGCACCCCGAAGACGGTTTTTCCTCAATATTTCCGAAACCTTACATACAAAAATCATGAAATTTGGTACATCATACAAACTTTTAATGCTGAATGAGAATTTGAGCTCAGAATTTCAAAATTTTAATCAGGGGCGTACCATACTGGCGTACCATACCATTTAAAAAATTGGATTCTTTTAACCTTTAACCCCGCCAGTATGGTACGCCCCTGATTAAAATTTTGAAATTCTGAGCTCAAATTCTCATTCAGCATTAAAAGTTTGTATGATGTACCAAATTTCATGATTTTTGTATGTAAGGTTTCGGAAATATTGAGGAAAAACCGTCTTCGGGGTGCCCTATTTAAAGGGGCGTAGCTCCCTTAGGAAGCATTTTTCGGCAAATGTTTATAGGAACTTTTTTTCATGAAAATACCCCAGGCATCACACAACGAATTTTTTACCAATCTTTAGGAAACACCCTGTATATTCTAGTTTTCATAGTAAAAATGAGACATTACTTCAAAATTAAAAACAACTCTCCTAGTATCGAAAAAAGGATAATCAGTAGATCGGTAGACGAGGCTCCATTGAGTGGCCGCCGCCGCCGAGATCACCTGTCTTGAGTCCTTTAGATTACTTTTTTTGGGGGCATTTGCAAAGTGAAATGTTCCATTCAAGATCTTCGGAAGCGGATTAAGGCTGAATGTAGACAAATAACTTCAAATTTGAGACATAAATTCGAACTTAATCTTTGTTATTGTATGGAGTTGAATGGACAATGTTCAGCACTTACTACAACATTGACTATCCTCTTTATGGCAAATCAATTTTCATTTTAATTTGAATGTGACGGTTTTTTCGAGTTATTTTTTGTTTGAGATCAATGATTTTCCAAAATGTCAAGAAAATACTTAAAAAATTTAGTGAAATATGATGTTGATGAGTTCTGTTCAACTTTGTGCCACTTTACCGTTGATTTAGATAAAGGAGAGTAAGGAGACTGGGTGGTCGTTATCGTGTTTTCACTGGTCAGAATCATAATATTTTTTATTGATCTCATTGAAAACAACCACAAAGCCAGAAATTTATTTCCTAAAAAAACAAAATCTATCGGTTCCAAATAATCAATTACATCTCAAATATGAATAAAATGTCTCTATTTCTGTGGAGTACTTGAAAATGATTGAATACCCTTTAGTCATCATACCTCCAGGCTTTTAAATAAATTACTTGATTAATGTCATAATGTAACTGCAGTAGTCGGTAAATAACCATTCCATGATGTTGGGAAAATTTTTAACAAAACTCAAATCTGCAGCTAAAATCATGGTTATAGTCATTTGTGCAGTCTATTGTGTTTGTCTGATATCAAAGCAAAAACCTGTCCTTTTCCTGTGGAGGACTTACTTAGTAGCTTTCACAGTATTTGTGGGTAATTGGGTACTTCAAAATTTCATACTGATGGTTAAAAACGAACATTCTACCATTTCAATCGCCTATTGTGTATCTTTAATCCCCTATTTGCTGGAACAACTGACTATTACAGATGCACTTTTAACTAAAAACGCACATATCAACCGCATAGCTCACGAAATCAGTAAACTAAGCTACATCAAGAGTGTTGGATCTACATTTCTAACAATTTGGATAGTTATTGCTTCAATACACATTGGGTTGATTTATTCTATACATAGTGGACAAGTTGTTTCAATGTTCACCATGAGAATTTTTATTACGGAATGTATAGGAATGGTACTGATAAAGATAACGATTGACAACTTGAAAGTGATCAATGATGAGCTCGAATCAAAGAATGTGATTCGCAATGTTGAAATGCTAAGATCATTGAAACAGAGACACAACGAAGTTTGCAGCATCATCAACTTGATAAACGGATTATTTGGACGTTACTTTGAAATCTACAACATGATGATAATTTGCGGGACCTGTGTAGAGATGGTGAATAAATGGAATTTCTCCAGTTACATCGCTGTTCAGAAAGTGACTGATATAATAGTCCTGGTAGGTAATAAATTACTGTTCTCATCTATAAAGTGAAATGGATTTCTTTACAGATCTGTATGTTCATATTAATATCGTTGGGAGAAGCAGTGAAAAAAGCAGGAAAAAACACCATAACTATATGTTATGATCAGTTACTCTATATGGAACAGCTTGACTTATCCCGCACACAAGGCTATCATGTGTTGACCAGTTTTGCTCAGCAAGCCTTCCAAAGAAGTCCATGTATCAGAAGTGTAGGATCGTTGATAATAGATCATTCTTCCATCAACGGTATATTGACTTCTATTTGTTCTTATATCATAGTCTTGTTACAGTTTGCTGGAAATAATAACTAAAAATGAATTTGGTAGATGGATTTGAGATTAGAGGAGAGGAGTGTAGTTGGTCCTGAGTTCCAGGAATTGATGCTTATTTGTATAATTTTGTCACGCACACAAATGTATGAATGCACTGAATAAAGCCATAATATGTTTTTGATGTATTATCATTTTTTCTCAAACAATTCACGACTCCCTTGTTCGTTGTTAACCTGACTAGATCGGGTTGAATTGATAAGACCTAAACCTAGATAACTTAAGCCTACCAGGATGTCCTTCAGTTTTATGAATACGACTCAATACCTTCACTTTTCTGAATGTTGACCCATTTCTTGATTTTTTCAAGACTTTTGCAGTAACCACATTGTTCGGATCTGTACAGGGTGTTTCCGTATATTTCGTCTGCAATACATTAACAAAATCTTTTGAAAAATAGCAAAATTAGGCAAACATAACCGCACTTGGTCAATTTTTGATCATACACCAAATTATTTGAACAAAATCCATTGGCAAATGATAAAACTATGCAAACATTACCTCATTATGTCAAAAAAAGGGAAGTTGTGTTTTCGGGTTCTTAAGGGAAATTTTCCAATTTTTTTTTTCATAACATCACTCCCCATATTTCAAAGAACATTGAAAAAAAATCACCTAAATTGCTTCAGCCGTTCTCAAGTGATGGAGTGACCAAGAAAAACGGGATTCAAATTTATATATTATAGATAAGATGAAAGCCTGGATAGAGTCAGCATCAGCACTGTTTTAGTTTTATGTTTACGTTCACTGAATGCACCTATTTTAACATTATGGCAACGTTGCTTTATCAGTTACCTATGATCTGTTCTAGTTTAAATTTTTGTATGGACGTAGAATATAGTTATTTTCCTAACAAGTTCGCAAAGTGATGCTTTCCCGCACGCAAAAGCAGTTAGACGAACGACGCGAAGCGGAGTTCGGATAAGCTTTAAGGGCGGGAAAGACACTTTGCGAACGTTTTGGGAACAATATTTTTTCTACGAGCGTTCACAGATTAGACACGAAAAACTTTAGATAATATATTATTTGAACGCACTTAAAAACATAGAACTTGAGAATAATGATTATTTATGCTTAACAATATATTTATATTGGAAGAACAATTTGTGGCGGCAGCTGGAAATTGGATAATATGGGTTTAATCAAAATCATAATTGATTTATTTTATATTTGAAATGCAAGGGCATGTCCGATCACTGTTCATAAAATTTCCTCTTCTGTCGCCTTATTCCCTGCTATTGGCAACACTGTTTTGATTTGACATGACACTCTAGACAGCTGCGTCATTAAGATCAGTCAGTCTTCGTTTAATCGTTTATACTTTTATAAATTTGATTGTCCGTTTGTTTGTATACATACATGATCAGATTTTTTTGATGCCAGTATTCAGCTCAAATCTTTCGAAGATTTCTGATAAACACAGTAGTTTGCACCGAAATCAAGCAAGAACAACTCACAAATGCCGATTGAAAGTCATCATTATCAATGTTTGTTTACGTTACTGGCGAATGCGTTTTTAACGCAAAAAAAGAATTGTGTGTTTCATTTTGATTTTGACTGAAAAGGGAAAAGTAACAAGAACATTATTTTGTGAATTACAAAGTGCATTATCTACAGTTTGGTTGGTATGGAAACGAAGTTTAAAACAACAAATTGGTAGGTAGTTATTTGAGGTGACATTTGAGTGCAGGAAAAGTTTTTCCCGCACTAGTGCGGGAAAAGGTTACTTTGCACACGCAAATGAGTTTGCGAAATGGCTACTTTGCGCACGCTCGTAGAAAAAACTCTAAAAATGAATCTGGACTTTGTCTGTAACTCGCATTAACGGGTAGATATTCTAACAGACGCACACAACATCCATTTATGGGAAAAAATAGAAATACTCTTCTCTCATAATGTCATTTTTGTCTTGATATTGAAAATGGCCGCCACTGCTATGCTTTAGAGTTTAGAGTCTCTTTCTTTTCTCAGGTCTATGATTTGAATTGACATCAATATCATTTGGTGAGTTCGAGTTTACGCTCAAAGTGTTTAGAGCGGAAACTCGAACGCGCCTATTGTATTTACTTATTGACATTACGTAATTCAAGATAAGATCGCAGCGCCGTTACGGTAGATTGCGGTACTAATCCATGGGCCATTATCTTCTTTCTTTACATTCGTTTTTGTATGATTATCATTGTGTTTTCGTGTCTCCTTCTGAGTTTTGAACGTTTTAAGAGTTGTAGATTGGGTTTTTTGGACTTTTTTCAATATGCGATTGAGTATATTAGAATATATTCGTTATTTAGAGGGGTCACCACATTTCAAAAGTGATATTTCGACGCACGCGACGGCAGTGACCCATGATTAGTAGTGACCATAGCCAATTAGCCAATGACCCACCGCCTAAATTTATCCTTGGTCTTTTTGGGCACTTCGGAAAAGATAAATATTTTTTTGAACTATTTTCCTTTGTTTATGCCAAGAGGCCATTGAGCGCTAGTACTAGTGCGAGTGGTCATGTTAGAACTAGTGCGAGTAGTGTTGCTAGTACCGCAAGTGAAAGCTGACCTCTAAATCCTCCGATGCTGGTTTATTTCTTCTTAATTTCCTTTCTGCTAGCTACCCGAATATCTTTGCTTGATGAACCCTCCTCTATGTCAATTTCGAATATTTATTTGGAACAGCATTTTTCCGTGATATTCTGCGATTTTTCTGTCTGAAATAACTCTGAATAAAGAAAAGCAACGATCTACGTCTTCAGGCCTTGTAGATCGTTGCTTTTCTTCATTTGTTTAAAGGACCTCTTCGAGACTATGGACGAATTCTTTTTATATAATATAATCCTCTCGCATCAGCCCACAGAATTATAACCAAGAAAACCACCAACCTGCTACTTAACCTTATGAAAATAGTCTTGTTTGAAAAATGAAATGATCACACTGCTCGAATATGATCCGAAACTTCTTTCCCAATTTTCAACGTGTTAATCCAAACTTTGTTTTCCGTCTACCAGTTCTCTATTGCTAAGTTTGATTTTCACAATGGACAATTGTTTTTTGAAAGTATGAAAAATATAAGGATTAGTAAGTTTGGATGCCATTGATGAAGACAAAATCAACCTACGACCAATGTAGTAATCACCGATTAAAGAGCGCCAATCAACATCCACTACGTCACGGAATACATTACCCTTCTCCGTCTGGCGTATTGACTGTGATAGCTCTTTCTCTTTCGAGAGAGTAATTTAGCTCCACCCCGTTCTCGATCATACAGTGAAATTTGCGTTTTCTTTTTTATTAATTTAGTATATTCTTGGGTATTTCGGAATTTTTTTTCCGCTGATGACTTTCAAATATTGTCTAGAATACGTATATGAAATTTAAAGTCATTTGAAAATGTATGCAAATTGTCCATTATTGTTATTACTTTGGAAAATCCCTCCTTTGCAAATGTATAAAAACAAGATAAAAACTAATTTCAGGTTTTTTTTATGCCTAAGAATCACATCCGGGCACACAGCAACAATGATTAATTTCTTTTATTTTCAAACGTACTAACATATTGAATATACGTAGCAACATGAATGAAAACAGAGAATATTGAGATGATTATGTTAATTACTTCAATGCTTTCCAATGCAAATCAATAAAAATAATGACCTATAGAACAGTTCGGTGAATCCTGCCTAGAGGGCGTGTCGCTTAGATTAAATAGCGTTTAGTTTGTTTTGTCACGGAAAGGTGACATGTGACATCCCGAATGAAAAGTTGTGTTTTCAGGTTTTTTCGGGGGATTTTCCAGCTTTTCTCACCATAAAAACAATCCCAAGACTTCAAGGAACTTTTCAAAAAAAAAATGACTCAAATTGACCCAACCGTTGTCAAGTTATTGATCTTCCACAAGAAATCGGTACTCATTTTTATTAGTAAGATTAAATGTATTCACTTGTTTTATTCGTTGTTTCAGATTATTGGAAGGAAAAAAATTAATGAATAATGTTTAAACAATTATTGTAGTCATAGATACCAAATTTGGCAATACCAAAAAACCAACTTCAAAACTGAAATATTTTGAAAACGGCTAGAAGTAATGCCAACATGTTGTATATTTTTGAGATCAGAAAAATAATGTCTATCTGATTATGAAATAATATATAGGGTGTTCCATTTAAAAAAATGCAAGTTGTGTCTGCCACACTTTTCTCGTGCACCCGGTATACGAAAAAATATTTTTTCTGGCGGTTCATGTTAATACCTACCAACTTTATATATAAAGTCCCTATCTAACTTGCATAATAAGCGAGTTAGTCTGCAAACGAAATATACGGAAACACCCTGTACACCTATTCGCTAATAACGAAAAAGCTAACAAAGAGACATTGTTTTACGGTTATCCGTTGTTAAACGGAAAGGTTGGTACAGAACCGTAATAAATGTCTAGAGTTACATCCATGTGAGTATAGTGCCCTCCTTAGAGAGAGAGCTAACCGCAATTTTTGCCGCCTTTTTTATGAATCAAACCACCAAGACTCTTTGTCTTTGGACGAATCTGGCCAAAGTTACAGGTGAATTGTTTCATTGTTGAATTTCTCAAAGACTTCTTTTAAATTGATCATAGTTTTGATGTGTTTAGGAGGAGTAACCAAATCAACGCAGTCACGCATATTTTTGTGGGCCTTACTTTGCTCTCTCGAAAAATTCCTTTCACGGATTTCCCTAGAATCTGGTTTGTTTTTTAAGAGTGGAACATTCTGATGGCTTCTTGGGGGAAATCTGGTTTTTCTCGAGTAGTGAGGTTTTCCGGAGCTTGTTCTATCACCTAGATATTTATTTATTTTATTTTATTTATTCAATTAAAGTCTTACAAAACACCCTTGAAGGTAATTAAAGAATAAGACTTAGATATATGTAAAAAAGTAGTAACAGATCGTGCGGTAAAGTAACATCACAAAAATACGAACAAGAAAACAAGACACATGTAGACGGACTAATATGCATTACCTACACGTTATAAGGTTTCTTAACTGTTTTAAATTTATGTGAAAAATGTCAACATCATTGCACCTATACAAATCATTCCAGTACCCTAACATTTGACTTAAAGGACTTTCTAACGGAGACTTAATTGTAAATAATTTATCACGCCTACATCTAAGGTTAACCTTGGGTACATGAAATGATATCGAGTTAATAAGCCCACAGCCTTGGTATTTTAGGTTATTCAGTAAATAATAGACGAATATCACAGAATGCAGTCTTCTTCTATCACAGAGCTTTTGAAACTTATATGTATCCACCATGCTTTGATAAGAAATCAGATACGGATAGGCATTGTTATCTCTAAAGTACAGAAATCTGAGAAATTTCTTCTGAACTCTCTCAATATGCTCACTATGACAACGGGCCGCAGGTGACCAAAGTATTGCTGCGTACTCCAGGTGAGGCCTCACAATTGCATTATAGAGGGTAACAACTGTGCTTATTTTGAAATTCCTTGAGTTACGAATAACAAACCCCAATTTCTTATAGGCTTTATTAACTACCATATCATAATGAAAGGTAAATTTCAAGTTGCTTTGCATGTATACACCTAGATCTTTGATTTCTTGCTTTCTTTGCAACGCTGCATCATTGATAGAGTAGACAAAGTTTATTGGATTTAACTTTCGGGAGTAGGTGACCAAGACACACTTATCGATGTTCAGGCGCATTTTGTTATACGAAAACCAGCCAGAAACAGCAGATAAATCTTCCTGCAGCTGAAGGCAATCTAGATATGAGTTTATTTCCTTAAAAAGTTTAAAATCATCCGCGAAGATCAACCAGGATGGATGTTTCACGCACTCAATTATGGTGTCCATATAGATAATAAAGAAGATATAGATGAAACATCATGATGAAACGGAATGGGTTCTCTCAGGTATTTTCGCTGCTCAGTGTTGATTGATTCAACGATCCTACACTTCTTATACATGGACTCATTTGGAAGGCTTATTGGATCTGCGCGTTGAGATTTGGTGTATCCACCAAATCTGCAAAACCCTCTTTTCCAAAGCGTGGCACGTTATCGGGCTGTTTACCAACAGCTGAAGCATTATTGTTCGGCGTTCATCTTGAACGTTTTCGGATGGGGAGCATTTTTTGAAAAAGAAATCTTCCTCAACTTCCTTGGCATAATGACACTGGAGCACTTGGAACTGTATCCTTATTCCTATCACCACTGAAGTGATGGGAAGTAGCACTCTAACACTTATTTTCACTTTCACTAAACTTGGCAGAAGGGCAGTCAACCGTGCACACACTAGTCCCCATAAATACCTTTGTGGTACACTATAATACCTCGTTGAAAAATACATTAATAAACTAGAAAGGCGTTGCTAACTAGAGTGCGCATATCATCGAAAGAATCGTTCAGAAACCGATCCCGAACTGTTCCAGAGGTAAGGTGAGAACACTGGACAGTGCAAGGGATCATTCATACTTGGTTGAAACGGAATTTTTTAATTGATCGGGTTGGATCAAACCATAGACTTAAAATAACAAGACACGTAACGCCTATACCTTAAGCATTGAATGTTTTGGTCCCAACACAATGATGATAGGCCAGTTTTGTTTTTGTTTACTTACCGGTGAAACGCCCGATTTTCGCCTGTTTTTTTTCTCTGGCCACACACTACACACTTTTTAGGCACTGTTTATCAATTATACACTAAATCCCGCAGTTTAGAACAGACAGAGCAAGACTTTTTCTGAATAATTGAGAAATAAGCTTTACTTACCGGTGAAGCGCACGATTTTCGCCTGTTTTTTTTCCTCTGGCCACACACTTTACACTTTTTAGGCATTGTTCATCAATTAAACACTAAATCCCGCAATTTAGAACAGACAGAGCAAGACTTTTTCTGAATAATTGAGAAATAAGCAGACTATAAACGCATTTACCTCACTTAAGCAGACGTTTGTCCGTCCTCAAAGTTGCGACCGGATGTTGCCATATTTAATCATGAAATGTAGAGCTTCATACAAATGTTCACCTTCAACAATGTTTTTGAACGACAGAAAAGTCATTTGTGACGGAAAACTGAGAATACGGAATTATAGGTGTTTAAGATTGATAATTTGGTAGTTTAATTAATTTATTTTGGCCGGTATTTTTCATAAAGCTCTAGAACATTAAGAGCACATGACAACGGCGCTGAAATAAAGTAAATAGCTTCACGAGGGAGATGTTGGGGTTAGCAATATTTGTTTTGTTACTTGTCTTGTTATTTTAAGTAAATTGATCAAACCTAGAAGAGGGTTCCCAGGTTCCCATCCCCACTAAAGCGGATGTACTTGCCTGTCGCAACCGCACTGTTTGCTTTGCCGCACCCACTTTCGAGTGGTTAGGAGGGAGCTGCTGCTAGAAATGTTTACTAATCACTACTCTCTAATCGAATCCCATCTAAGATACGGTCTCAGCTTTTGAGGTTCATTCTCCATGGGTTTGTTTAACCATGTTTTCCGGATTCAAAAACGAGACATTCGGTTTCTCTGCTGCATCCTCAGGCCCTACTTCACGGAGACGATTATTATTGTACGTTTCTTATGTATTTTTGGTGTGCTTTGTCAATAAGTATCTTCGATCTCACGACAATAAAGCTTATTTTGAATTTGAATAAGGGGGAAAATAATACAACAATCTATAAACAAATCACCTTCTATATTCCATATTATTCGTCAATCAAGTAAATCTAGTACAAAAACCCTGAGAATTGCTGAAGAGGTGAAAACACCAGTCAAAATGAAAACCCATCAATAGAAAAACGTCTTCAACAATTCTCGCTCAACATGAAAGTAGAAATAAAAATATGAAAAAATATATAATTGAACAACCCGTGCGACAGTATGTACAGAAATTTCAACAATAAGTGGAAATCTAAAGTGTATGAGGTATAAAATGAGGCATCAACAATAATAATAATCATTAATGCTTGGGTAACAGTGATTATACTGAAATGTAAATGTATAACAAAAACCTGTGATAAATATTGACTTTGTGATATGTGATATGATAAAATAAAACAACAAACAAGCTTGGTAGAGTCACTGTGAATAAATGTGGTTCCACAAAAGCGTTGCTTGTATCTACACTCACTTTATATGTATCTATAAGAAAATCCCACTGTTGTATAAATTAACTCATGACGACTTTTGGTTGGCTTGAATGAAGGCTTTTTCTGACTATTACATTCATTATTTTCCAACTGGTGTGGAACAAATAACATAAGCTGATAGGTATAGGATAGAGAAGTTTCCTCAGGACTCTTATCTTCTTTTCTTTGGAACTTGGTTGCAGTAAAACTAGCGGAACTAAACTCTACGCCCATTGCTATGGCGAAGATTTGTCGGTACAAAACACAGCAGAACATTATCAAAGCTTCACGAAAAAAAAAATTTTATTATTCTTCAGAGAAGAACTGCAGAACGTAAGAGAAGCCAATGACAAGGTCTCATGGAACACAAATAATGTATGTACATGCCATGTGGAGTTTTTAAAAAAATGTTGCAAATCACTTCCTGGAATTTAAAACTAACTTCCCCTCAAGTGACTGTCTGGAATTGAAAGCAGATTTCCATTTAAATGGCTTCCCTGTAAGTGACTACCTGGAAAACAAACTTTTCCTTGAGTAACAAACAAATTTCCCCTTAAATGACTTCCCTTTTAAGTAACAAACAATTACCCCCTTGAATAACTTCCCCTTAAGTGACTGCCTCGAATTAAAAACAAACTCCCCCTTAAGTACCTTCCCCCTAGATAACTGCATGGGGGTCAATTCTTGACCCTTCGCAAATTTGAAATGCATTTGCAAAAATGCGATCACCATGTTGATTGACCCCCTGGAACTGAAAACAAATTTTCCCCCAAGTTACAAATGTTCCCTTGAATGAGTGATAAACAGATTTCCCCTCATGTGTCCGTCTGGAAAACAAACTTCCCTTTAAGTAACAAAGAAACTTCCTCCTCTTGAGTAACAAACAAATATCCCCTCCCTTCAAGAGACTGCCTGTAATTGAAAACTCATTTCCCCTCCCGTGAACGACTGCCTGGGATTTGTAACAAACTTCCCCTGGAAAACAAACTGTCCTCTAAGTAACTTCCCCTCAAGCAAGAAACAAATTTCTTCTGCATTATATTTCCTTAAGTATAATAGATAATTCGCATGAAAGATGAGAATAGTGTCACTTTCATGAAAAAATTATCCATAAAGTTGAAACAAAAAAAGTTCAGCGACTTGTGCTTTTCACCATTGGATTCAGCATAAAATTTTCTATCGGAATCATAAAAAAAATGTACACCCTCTCCAAAACTTAGGATAAAAATCGCATCAAAGACAAGAAAAGAGTCACTTTCATTAAAAATGTATTCATGACCCGGAAACCAAAAAAGTTAAGGAGTTGTGCTTTTCATCATTGGACTTACAGTTTATGGCTTTCCTGCGGTCACGTCACTTTATTAGACGTTTGGCAGTATCTCGTAGATTGATCGCTCCACATGTGACATTTGTCAAATTGATCCGAAAGACCCTCGTCCAGACGTACGTGATTTTTTTCCAATGTGTAAGAGAGAGACGGAAAAGTATGACGTAACCGCTGGAAAGCCATGAACAGACAGTAGCATCAAATTTTCTATTAGAATCATCAAAAAAAATGTACAGGGTGCCTCCGAAAATTGGGTTAAAAATCGCATAAAAGATTAGAAAAGTGTAACTCTCATTAAAATATTATTCACAGCTCGGAAATCAAAAAAGTTCCGGACTTGTGGTTTTTATCATTATTGGAGTCAGCATTAAATTTTCCATTGGAATCATCAAAAAAATGTACAGGATGTCTCCAAAAAGTAGTGTAACTTTCATTAAAAAATTATTCATAACTCGAAAACCAAAATGTTGTGGACTTCAGAATTCAGCATTAAATTTTCCATTGGAATCATCAAAAAAATGTACAGGATGTCTCCAAACCAAAAAGTAGTGTAACTTTCATTAAAAAATTATTCATAACTCGAAAACCAAAATGTTGTGGACTTCAGGATTCAGCATCAAATTTTCCATTGGAATCATCAAAAAAATATATAGCGTGTCTCCAAAATTGGGATCAATAGGCAATTTTCATATAAAAAAAATAACAAATAACTATCTACTGATTTTACTTTGTTTTTTTTGTTTTAAATGAAAAAATACAGTCTTTTAGGGATAAAAATGGATTTCAGAAATTTCAATAAATCAACCAATTATCGATTAACGAACAAAAACACGACTCTTTTGTGAGAATTCTGAAAAATTGCAACCATCATGTTCAAGAGGATTTTTCTCAAAATTTTCCTAAAAACGGTAGTGAGTTTTAAAATGAATTCCGAAGGAAAATTGCCTGGAAAATTCAGTGGTAACAAAAACAGAGCCGTACCTTGTCTTCTTTTGGAACTATGATTTTTTTTATACAGGGTCCTTCATTAGTGCGTCGGGCAATCCTAGCGTGGTTATTTACAAAAGTAGAAAAAAAAGTTTTATACAAAAGTTGTAGAATGTGACTTTATGCATATTTTAAAAATATTTTCAAACATACAGGGTGCGTCACAAAAGTATGGCACGAAAAAGTATGATTTTTTTAAATGGAACCCCCTGTATATTGATTGATATTTCAATTCTTTCTTCAATTTGGAACAAAAATTGTGATACAACTAATGTTCCTAAATTCAACCGTTATCGAGATATCGCGTTTTAAAAATGGCATTTTTGCAACTTTGACCTGCTATAAAACTCAAACTATTCAAGTTAGAGGAAAATGGTTTGCACTTTCCTATCTTAACTTTTCAAGAGCTCTTCTGTCATTTGGATAGAAGGTAACGTCAACTGTCAACTTTTTTCGGCACATTTTGACATTTTTTTCACAATAATGGATTTAATCTCCTTGAATAGCTCTTGAAAAGTTAAGATAGGAATGTGCAATCCATTTTTCTCTAACTTGAATAGTTTGAGTTTTATAGCATGTCAAAGTTGCAAAAATGCCATTTTTAAAACGCGATATCTCGATAACGGTTGAATTTAGGAACATTAGTTGTATCACAATTTTTGTTCCAAATTGAAAAAAGAATTGAAATATCAATCAATATACAGGGGGTTCCATTTAAAAAAATCATACTTTTTCGTGCCATACTTTTGTGACGCACCCTGTATGTTTGAAAATATTTTTAAAATATGCATAAAGTCACATTCTACAACTTTTGTATAAAACTTTTTTTTCTACTTTTGTAAATAACCACGCTAGGATTGCCCGACGCACTAATGAAGGACCCTGTATTTTCCGAAAAATATGGAAATTGCAACCATAATGTTCAAGTGGAATTTAATCAAAATTTTCCCCAAATAGCTTTGGGGTTTGAAGTGACTTCTGAAGGAAAATTTCTGAAAAATTAACTGATAAAAAAATCAGGGTTGTATCCTGTACTTCTCAATTTATGAAGTTTTTAATTATTCCTGTAAAATAGGAAAATTGCAACCATAACGTTTGAGTGAATTTTTCTCAAAATGTTCCTCAAATAGCCGATTGTGCCCCCTTTTATGTCCAAAAAATCTTCATTCAACCTACCAACGCTAAAAATAGAATTTAAATATCAGATAGATAATTGACTGATAATTGTGGATAATACTAAGGGCCTATTCTACAATTCAAGTATATCCTTGGAATAAGCAATAATCCGTATAACCAATTATTATAATATGAGGTTATACGGAGTATTGCTTATTCCAAGGATAATACTTGAATTGTAATATCGGCCCTAACGAAATTAGTGGTGAATTTTGTCAGCAGATGTACCTACTACAATAGGTAGTTAAACTTGAAAACTACACATACAATTGAATTATTATTATATCACAAAAGTCAAAAACATGGCATTAGTTGAAACTGTAAATGGATCGATAACACTTACATCCTACAATGCCCATTGTTTACATTTGCAGTATAAATCTGCTAATGAGGTAAGTGGTTGTTCAAATTACACTAAGAGAACAGAGATTACGCTACAAAATCCAAAGGCCTATTGAAGCCGCCCTTCCTGTTCATGTATTGTCTATACTTTCGCTTCAAAATAACATGCACAGCACCGACTTCATTGCCCTGCACTTTTTTACCTTTAGTCGTGTCGAACGAGCAGAATCCCATCATTTTCATCATTTCCACCTCGTCCTCGGTTTTCCCCTGCAAATCTGCAGCAGAAACTGCTGGTCTTTGAGGAATCAAATCGCGACTTCTCCGGCCAATTGAACGAGATCGAGATCGACTTCTGGAATTTGACAATCGACGTCTTTCGTGTCGTCTTTCCCTGTCCCTGTCTCGCGATCTATCTCGAGACCTTTTCCTTCTATTTCGTTCCTTGTCTCGATCCCTATCTCTATCCCTGTCTCTATCCTTATCCCGTTTTCTCCCGGATGCAAAAGGCGATTTTGATCTACTACGGCGGCCCATCAAGGGAATCTGGAAAAAAAAACGAGTAATTTTCGATCTGCAATAGTGTGTGGAAAAAAAAACGGCAAAAAAATCGCGATTTTTACCTGATTTTTTTGATTTTTAAAACACCCACAACATTGGCAGCCATATAAAAATGTCGGAAATAAAACGTCGATTTTAGTTGTTATATTTTTTACGCGAGGCGCTGGTGTTTGGCTGTTTTGTAAAAATGCACCAAAACAGTCCTTAGGCGTGTTGTTCATAAGGGCGAAAGTGCGGTTCGTTTCAGTTCGAGCGTTGCGGCACTACAAGGTCTGCACCAATGTGGTTTTAATGTGTAATGCTGGTTGCTTTGAACTCATCAGTGTTATGATAGGACTTAGGGGGGAAATCGACAAAGCTATTCAAATAAGAGAAAAATGAGTTATTAGGAACGTTTTAATTTTGTTCTCATTGTCTCAAGAGGTCTGTGGCTACAGAGGATGTATGAGACAGTTCGAAAAGGACAAGAATCAGTTTTTGATTGACACCCTATTATAGTTGAATTATGTGTAAAATTCTTGATGTGTTTTATTCGAAAAACCATGGCATTACCTCTATATTCTTTGGTTTTCACAAAAACAGAAGTCTGGAAAAGAACTGTTCATTTTCCGTAGCCGTTTTAATGGTTCCGGCCTTCGAACATTGAATCACTAGAACAAGCATAGCATTCATGTAATAAATTCTCAGATTATTTGTGATAAGATCTGTACAATCCAACCATCTATTGAGCTCCACAAACACAGCACTCTTTTGGCAGAATTGGGTTGCATAAAACGATTGATCTGCAGTTCAACGTCAAAAATCACATGGACTTTTTGACGTTGATCTGCAGATCATCAATGAACTTTAGTTCAAAGTGTTTATGCAACCGGCTCTTAATCTTTTTCTCGAGCACCGATAAACTACTTTCAACTGGAAAATGACAACAACCGTCACTTTGACGAATCTATTAACGTCATGGTAACGCATATCAAATAGCTCGATTGATGCCCAACGTTGCCGTTTGTGATAAAAATTCATCTTCTCAACTTTTTAGTGTGGTGATAAAAATTCATCTTATCAACTTTTTAGTGTAATATCAAGAAAAATCGTTCGAGTATTCAACGACAAGTAGCAATAGTGATGGAAAAAAGGCTACACTGTCCTTGAATATTGAAAAGAAATACATTTATTTGATGATAGTGAACTTCAAGTCATTGTAATTGAATTGGGGACAGAAAATCTGCTGCGAGGTATTTCAAGGAAGTAAATATGGCAAACCAGGAGCTTGCTTTTTCCCTTTCTCCTCATGTTTACATTGACATGTTCGACGCACACAATATTGTTTGTCTATGCTTCTAGGGGTTCAATATTAAATTTGAAGGTTTCGGCGTTGTTTTGACTTATTTCATGCAAGTACACCCTTGAAGCAAATAATTTTTAAATACAAATTTAAACAAAAATAAGATGGAAAGTTTCTATTAGCATTAGCTCACTCTATACAAGGTATCCAAGAGGTATTGGTAGATATTTGAGGGACAGGTAAATGGGATAAAAATATGTCTGAAATGTTCTATACAATATTTTCTTCTCGGAATTATTCGTACTTTGAAGTTACACCCTGATGAACGTTTTTCCGTGATTGCTCCGAAACGGTGAAATCAATTTTAATATTGGACAGTATGCACTACCTAATATAGGGTCTGAAAATTTGAAATTATGGCAATATTTCAATCAACCCTTGGCTTCCACCCCCTTCCATAAGTCTTTTTTTTTCTTTTGTAATTTAATTAGAACAATTAATTAAGAATAAAAAAATTAATCATTTTCAAGAAAAACACCAATTTTCGTCAAATTGACCAGCTATAGTTACTATGACAACCTGACAATCGAAACCAGATCGATCGAAAAAACTGAAATTTGTGTTCCTACGTTCAATGAATAATAACATTGTGTTTTGAATAAACATTCCAATAAATTGTTTTTTTTTTGAAAACGATCCATTTTTTCGATGTGAATTAGTTAATTAAAGTTAGGTTAATTAATTAACGAACTTGAATAAAAATTGCAACTTAGCAAGAGACGTTCTTTTACTCGTCACGGATAAGCTATATACGAACTTACAGCTTGATGGTAATCAACTTTTTTTACACTGTATCAAGGACTATAGGATGATAAACATTTAATTTCATTTCATGATGTATCTAGCAAATTATTGCTGTGGTATTTACATGCGTAGCTATTGGCTAACGCTCCGAACGAAGTGAACGAACCGAACACGCCGAGCACGCCGCGCCTGATGCAACAAACAATTCGCGAGAAAATCGTGCTGTTTGAAGTGTTCCAGCTCTTCTGACTTTGGATGCCAATGTCAAGTGAAAAGCAAAAAAGCAGCAGCGTGGCAAAGATGTCCCTATTTAGGACGAAAAAAATGTTTGATTTTATTGAAATAAGTGAAGCTCATGTTTTGTGTTCAACAAAGCTGGTTGTCTTCCGAAAAAATATATCAGTTCCCGGTATTTTTCCCTCGTTAATATCATTTTTGCTATGAAAAGAGCAAGAACAACGAACCCTACGAATACCGGTTCTCATTTGCGCGCAATAGAACAACGAATTATTCTCTTTGAGCATTTCAAGTTTGCCGACAAGCGGCGGAAAATGTTTTGGTCGTTCGAAAAAACGATATAGTTCTTTAGATAAACTCTAGCAAAAAATGATCTATTGTAGTTTCTCATGTCCGTCATTTTGATTATAATTCACCAGAATAAATTTCTACGAACCAAAATTGTCAGTTGTGATTGATAGACGAAGAAATCGACACTGACGGACGGTTAAAATCAGGCAGCGCCGACAAGAAGGAGGTTTTTTTTTGCCACACAACGATCGTTTTACCCGTACCGTTTTAACCGGACGAGTAAAACTGCAGCTGTGCACACTTGATTTCTTATAAGCAATCTGTTGCGAGTGGAGACGCACAGAGTCAAACACATTCAATAGGGTTGTTTTTCTCGGGCCGCGCTTGCGCATATGTCAGGGCAACTGGTGGCTGGAAATGTCAAATTCTTGACACTTTTGATTTTGAGTAATGACATGTGACAATATTTAATGACCTCCAAAAAATTGTCAGTGTCAGTGTCAAGTTTGAATGAGATTTTATTGAGTCTCATGAAGAGTAACATATTTGTTGATACAGTGATACACAAATAAAACGTGAGCAAGTGAATCTAAACTATAAGTAAAGAACCACCATTTCAGTATAAGCAAAAGTCATATATTTGACATCTCTTCCGCGTTCATATTGCACGAAAGACGTTATTATGCTCTATCCTTATTCTACTTTCAGCTAGACAAGGATAGAGGCACGCTCGTGAACGCAGCACTGCTTGTCAGTTGCCCTGGTTAGAACGCATGCGCCTTACGCTATCAGCGAGAAAAACAACCCTATACGCTAGGTTTCTATGACGTCATGACGTCAGCTGTCAGACGGAAATATCCAAACAAACTATTTTTTATTACATCAAAAGCTGAATTTCCACTCTGCTAATCAATTACGCACTAACGGAACACACGATATATGTAATACACCCAAAAATATAGTCCGAAGAAGTCCAAATTGAACACAAACACTGATTTCAAACTCACACAATACAGAACCATATGTCACAAAAGCTTGTTTGGATACCAAATTCGGCCACGACCAATGCCTGTGACGTTTTCAAAAACGTCGCGTATTGAAATATGATTTTTATTGGTTTTGTTGCATCATAACAGATAAACCTCCCATAATCTTCATTTGGAATTATTTTTTGACGCCTATCCTTATTTTCTATTTGTCACATTCACGTAGCTGTATTGGCCAATCCTATCTGTAGAAACCTTCGAATGACATTTTGTCTGAGCAAGCGCGGAGAGCAAATTTTATCCTCAGTTCTTTTCCAACATTGAAAAACATTCAACTTTCAATAGAATATTTTGTTTGTGTTGGTTTAGTTTCTTTATCTCATGATTTAATTGTACGCCTCCCATTCATTCTCGTTGACAAGCGACAATATCGCTGGAAAACTACGCGAAACCAACCCAGTTTCTTTTCAGTTTAAAGATAAAAATGTGGTTTTGAGTAATTTTAGTTTTAATTGCCAATTCGATTCCTGTACCCATGCACAGACTGGCGCCAATTATTCGCAGTCGCGCCGAATTTCTCTGATTTTTGACATCATTTTGACACATTTGCATGTGGAATATGTCATAAAGTGACAAAAATCAGAGAAACCGGCCACGGTTGCAAATAATTCGCGATAGGTACCTTCAACACAAAAAATAATATTGTTCATGTTGGTATTCTTTCTCTCATTTTTCACCCCTTTTATGCAATACCGAGGACAAACGACAATAAACTAACCAACCACAGCAAAAGCCAAACAACTTTCGACCTACGTCATAACTGCCATCAAGCACGTTGTTATGAAGTTTGCTGGTGGCCAAATTTGGTCACCAGCAAATCACATAATAACTCGCTTGCACAAATTTATTGTTTTGTGCTCGCTTGGCAGGAATCGGAAGTTGTTTGGCATTTTCTGTATTTCTCTTTACTTCAGAGAAAAAACACTACTCTTCCTTCAGATTTCATTGTCAGTTCAATTCAATACAAAATTTCATTTCAATAAATGATTTTGTTTGTGTTAGTCTTTTTATTAGCTGTTTTGTTGAATATAGTCTCGGAATGTTCTGAAATAATTTTGCAGTCATCAATAATCGGAAATACAGTTCATTTTTTTTTTAAGTTCAGTGACAGATCAAAATTGTAGGTTAAAGGTTGGCGACCATTTTTTTTTAAATATGTAATAGATTGAACCGTGATTCGTTCTATTTCGCTATGTTCAAAATGTGTTTTTTTTATAACACTTACACTTTTACTCTAAATAAAATGAGTACAATATTTTTATTGTACACAATAGGGATATTTTTTTGGTCAATAAACAACCGCCTTGGTGCGGCTCATCCTCTTCAACAAAACAAACCATAGCACATGCGCTCTTAACCGCTGCATGACCAACAACGAAAATGGTGGAATCGGTGGAAGGAGAGCGACGAGATAGGAAGAGAGTTGAGTGCCGATGAAACTGCGAGGAGTACGTGTTTTTTAATTAATTACCCGTTAATATATCCGATCAAAAAGACACTATACAGTCAATTCCTTCGTTTTAAATACGGAAAAAACCGGCTGTTCATAAATCACCAAGAGACGCCTTTTGATGGGGCGTAGCTGAAACAGGCGTTCTCTGTGGACATTTTTACACTTTTCGGGCTGTGGTTACGGAGTGGTTCCGGTTTTCCTGTTTGGATTTTAAGAAATTCCAGTGGTAAGTAATGTTTTCGGTATTTATGTGGTTTTAATGTGTTTGTATTAGTTATTGCAATGTAAAAATTGGGTGTGTCAAGTACTCATTTGAGATTTGGTTCAAAATTGGAGATTTTCTGTTTGATATGATGTGTTGCACAATAGGGGTTTATTGAGAATCGATTAATTCAGCTGTATGTGTTTGGGGCATTCGTTTGACCCAATTACAACAACAAGAGGGACTCATGGCTCCCTGATAATGTTTGATTATGGGGGTAGTTTGGACATTTGTCATGTTTTTTCCCGGATTTAATCAGTTTCATGACTAGATTATTTGGTTGCAGAAAATTTGATTTTTCATCGTTTGTGTAGATGGGTGTTTTTGTTATTTCGGTGTAGGATAGTGTAGTGCAGATGTTAGAGTACGATTCATCTAAGAACTGTATACCCCAGACGTGTTCCTCTCTCTCAGGCTGCGTGAGGGCCTCATATAGCGTGAGAGAGACGAATACGTGGTCGGTGTACAGTTCTTAGTTGAATCGTAGTCTACTTATGGCTACCAGTGTAAATGAAATTCACCAAACGCATTAGTACATTTAGTGCAGATAATCTAACCTAAAAAAAAGACAAACATTCTACATCATATTCATTTACACTTATTTTTTAACCCAAATTTTCTTTTATGTTCATTTAAGGTTCGCTTAAGAGAAGCTTTGTTTAGAAAATACACGAAATCCGCTTCCCACCGTATTCTACACTACACTACACTACTTGTTACACCTCCTATTGACCTGGTGTAACTAGTGCAGTAATGTGCATCCCTCACTGTAGAACAAGCACGTTACACTTGACTGTTTGCAGTGTTTGCACTAACCGCAGTGTAGAAAAGTGTAGCTTATTTCCCAAATTCGCAGTTGAAATTTTCAATTATTTATTGATAAACATCGATTATGAGTGTGAAGTTCGAATACCTATTTTTTTATGCAGTCTTCACCTTCGAAATGAAACTTATCTTTCGATTTTGTAGCCTTTGTATCTTTCTACACTATTTTTAGTCCTATTCGCGTCACTGTTTCCCTCGTGTTTCCGCTAATAAAAACGTCGTAAAAATATTCAAAAACGACAAAATTGCCGTATCGCATGTATTTTTAGTGGAATTTGTGTGTCCTTTGGTGTGTATCGCCCGATACAGCTTTGTGGTTTGGGTTTATCAACATACATGCAGACTTACAATAACAATGACGCCTATACCTTCAGCATTGATTGTTTTAACCCAAACACAATGGTGTCCGCCTGGTTTTGCTTTCTGGCCACCCACTACAGACTTTCTATAGTTCACAGAGCTAGGTTATTTCCAGAGAAGTTGAGAGATAAACTCACTATTAACGCAATAACCTCACTAAAGCGGTTGTTTGTAAACAATAGCGTACAGGCCTCAAGTCAGGGTTTTGCGACCAGATGTTGCCAAGTTTCAACGCACGAAACATAAAATGGATGGAACGGATAAAGACTTTAAACTCCCTTTTGAAACAAAATCTTTAACTAGGAAACGGTTCAGAAAAAACAGGGTGTTTTCATCAGGAGGAAATTTGAAAAAGGTGGTTTGTTTCGTCCGGGTTGGAAATGTGCGTGAATTGTTTAAATGTTCAATAATAATTAATTATTATTATTGTTGGTACACAGAGCCGTAATAAATAATGTTGAGAGTTATATTAATGTGAGCAGCAGCCCTCCTCACATTACGGCTTTGTACCAAGCTACCGTTTTACATCAGATGCTGTAAAACTGTATTTTTTTTGTGATCAAAATTATGGCGGTTCGATAATGAACAAAATGGACGAAACTTGAAAAACATCAACATGGGATATACAGTAAAAGAAAATCAAACTGAAAATTTGAAAACCACTAAAAAAATTCAAAGGAGAAAACGGAACAAAAAAGCTGAATATTTGGATAAAGAAAAAAACGAACAAAAGGTAAAATAAGCAAGATAAAAAAAATTAAAGCAACTTAAAGTTGGAAGAGAAAGCATCAAACAAAAAAAAAACTGAAATGAGTGATAAAAGATAACGATTCAATAAGGCAGACATGAGGATGTCTTGGCAAGATGAAACTTCGCAAGAAATCGGTAAAAGTTGATAAAGTAATAATTTTATTCTAACCCCTCTTTTTTTGCATCCAAATCTGTTGAAAAATAAATGAGTTATGGCGTTTTAAAAAATTTCGTCTGTATTTCAGGAAAGGTTTTTGAAATCACTTTACAATTTATCCTTTTGTACCGATCTCAGAGCACCAAATAGTGTGTCCTAGGGAGTTTTATTGTGAATTTTGAGTAGCTTGTCAGCGCTTTTGTGGAAGTTAGATCTAATTTATTTATTGATGTTTATAATTTTATACTGATTAGGAAAAAGAAAAAAAGAAAAAAAACTCCAAAGACGATTTTTTTCGCATCATAAAATAAAACTCTGTCAATAATAATTGAAATAACCGAGTTATGGCGTTTTGATAACATCATTTTGTAGGGTTATGAAATCTTCAATTTCTAATTTTTGTTGACTCAGTTTTTGTATGGATTTTTATCAAAATATTTCCAAATCAACCCTCATAGATACAGACATTACAGACTGTCCAAGGATAGGGTTTACAAGAGCTAAAAAATGTAATTTTTCGGGCAAAACTTATTTTTGTTAAAAAAAAATGCTTGTAAAAAAATTTTTTTATTTTCTATACAGGTTTCGCAAAAACTTCAAGAATCTGATTTTTTCCATGAGTAAATACCTACCTCCATTTTTAGTTTTTGAGCAGAATGTCATTTAGAAAAGCTGAGTTTTAAAATAAATCATCGATTTTTTTAGTTTTTCTAAATCTAATCTGAATGAATTCCTATTTTTGTAAATCGTATTTTTTAAAAGGAATGAGTTTTTCTTGAAAAATGAGAGTTTTCATCGATTTGTGCTCTTTTTAGCCCTATTCGTGGAAAGTCTGTATTTTTTCATCAAAATTAAGATGTCTACTTTTCAAAAATTAGAACAAAAATATATCGAAAAATAATAAATAAGGATATTAAAATAAGCTGGAACGACAACAAAACAAAAATAAATTTTGAAAATTAATTTAACTAAAAATAGAAGTTAGAGATACATAATAATATTTAAATAAAGAAATAAATGAACAAAAGCTAAAAACGAGGTTGAAAAAAAGCAAAGTAAAAAACAGAGAACCAAAATTTTGAAATCATCAATGGAAAAAAAAGTTTAAAAGAAAAGAAAAATAAAGAATCTGTTACATATAGGAATCCTTGAAGATATATTTACATAAAGAAAGACAAAAACAAATAAAAATAAGGTGAAAAGACAACAATAAAATAAAATAAGAAAATGACTATAGTCCAGAAATTATGGAAACAAATTCAAATAAAATAAAATCAAAATAGGTAAAAACGAAGAAAATTGATGAAACCAAACATTAAACAATAAATAGAAAAAATCATTGAAAAACGGGGATATTTGCATACATATTTTTTTTATTAAAAATTCAAACGCGTTGAAAAAGTGACCTTGGTTGAAAATTTCGATTCCTATGATGTTCGAAAAGAAAAAAACGTCAGAATCCTTTAAATCCATGAATCAGAATAAGCATCTTCGAATTTCATACATTTAACACGACTTTCTGGATTGTCTTTCTCAATTTTTCGAACCAATCCTGAACTGATTCTGGACAAAACAACTAGTTTTTATTCAAAATAGTCAAATAATAGAAAACTACACGCAACTTCAATTTAAATGGCATCAAAAACCATTTTTTTTAAACAGTTGTTTCACCAAGAAAGTACAACAGCGGTCAACGACATTTGTCAGTCGGGAATAATAATTTTCTATTACTCAGTTTATGCCACTGCAAAGTGCAAATATAACCGATTTGCATAGCTGCATATTGCCATTCAAAACGCAGTGGTACCAGAGAAATTCTAGGATGTTTCAGAATAATACCCAACCAATACATGTCTGATTGCTCATCCAGTATCTTCCTCACCAGTTATTAATTTTTTTTTTTTTATTTGAGTCGTTTTCCATATACTTTTATTGGTAGGAATGTGACCTGTGTGAATTATATTACACATTTTTTCTGACCTTGTGAGTATCAATTGACTATGCATTAATTGTCCAGGGCAATATGAGTAGTGTTGAATCACTAACTGCCTTAGAATATTGAAATACTAGAACCAGCAGCCTTCAAACTAAGGGCAGGTTGTTTGGGTTCAACATCTCTCGGCAATGATGCCAAATTTGGCAGTCCGCAGCACAAATATGGATTTTTAAAAATATGCATAACATTGTCGAGTTCCACAACTGAATAATAGCCTTCATAAACTCATTTTATATGAGATGATAAATTAAATAAACTTTTTATTTCACGCACTGTTTGCTATAAAAATCAGACAATCTGTCGTTTGTGCCTATAATGTCAACCATAAGTGCAATAAAACGGCCGTCGACCGAGCCTCGTTAATGTCCAAGTAGCTGTAAATTTCCTTTTGCAGAAAAAATTCTGCAAGACCAATAAAGTGCATTAGCCGTTATTTTTTTTAATTACCAATTATTGCGGTATTTGAGTGTGAACGAAAAAATCGAAAATAAATTCGAAACCCCAGGCCGTCACTTATTATAATACAGTACCGTTCATTGTTATCAAGTTTATAATATAACTACCGATGATCTCATATTGTGTATCCCAATGCAAAGGTTATTTTATTATTCAACATCATTGTGCTACGTTTATTCCGTTAGCTTTAACCTGGATGAACATTGAGGTTGACTTATTCATAGTAATCAATAATCTAGTGTCTTATTAATGTCCACAGACAACACATTTATTACAAGATTATATGAATGTGTAAACACACCCATAGAAGCAGCGTAAATGACTTTATCATCTATACAGGGTGATCATAGTCTGCACTATTGCTCAATTATTTATGATTGAAGATACGGGGTCGTGAAAATGTGAAAAAACAGTCCATTCACAACCAAAAGTAACAAAGAGTAATCACGTGATTAGACATAGCGAAACGATTGAACTGATCACGTGTTGGTTCATCTCACGTGACCTCGCAATGGTTTCCCTTTATTTGGTTGTGAATCAACAAACTGTTGTAGTATTTAGTATTTCTTTCTGCGGATTAACGTGATGTTTACAATTGAACAACCGGAACCAATCAACAAATCGAGTTAAATTTGGCACCGACGGATTCCTCACTGAATTTTCAATAAATCATTCAATATGAATAATTACGGTACTACTTGAGGAACCACGTCAAAATCGAGCCTAAAATTATTTCGGAAAAATGATGACGTCCTACATTCAATTGAATATTTCCGGAACCAATCAACATATCGAGATGAATTTGGTATCGACGGGTTCCTCACGTAATTTTCAACAAATTATTTAATATCAATAATTATTTAATATCAATAATTACGGTACCACGTCGAAATCGACCCTAAACTTTCTTGGGGAAAAATGACCACGTCTCACATTTAATTGAATATCTCCGGAACCGTTCAACATATCGAGTTGAATTTGGTACTGACGGGCTCCTCATTAATTTTCAACAAATTATTTAATATCAATAATCACGGTACTACTTGAGGAACCACGACAGAATCGAGCCTGAACTTTTTTTGGAAAAAATGACAACGTCCTTCATTTCATTGAATATCTCCGGAACCATTCAACATATCGTATTGAATTTGGTATTGACGGGTTCCTTACTAAATTTTCAACAGATTATCCAATATGAATAATTACGGAACTATTGAGGAACCACCTCAAAATCAAGCCTAATCTTTCTTGGGGAAAAATCATCACGTCTTACATTCAATTGAATATCTCCGGAATCAATCAACATATCGAGTAGAATCTGGTATCGATGCGTTCCTCACTAAATTTTCAACAGGTTATCCAATATGAATAATTGCGGTACTACTTGAGGATCGACGTGAAAATCGAGCCTTTACTTCCATGAGGAAAAATGACCTTGTCCTGGATCCAATCAACATATCGAGCTGAATTTGGTACTGACTGGTTCCTCATTAAATTTCCAACAGATTATCCAAAATGAATAATTACGGTACTACATGAGGAACCACGCCAAAATCGAGCCTTAGCTTTCTTGGAAAAAAATAACAACGTCCTACCATACATGTGAGGTTATGTTTCCATAATTTTGTTATTTTCCAATGGATTTTGTTCAAATTAGATATTATGTAGGTTCAATTTAGGATTTGATCAAGAAATTTTGAAAAATTTGACTTGAACCACGTCAAAATCGAGCCTTAACTTTCTTGGGGAAAAATGACAACGTCACACATTTCATTGAATATCTCCGGAAGCCGTCAACATATCGAGTTGAATTTGGTACTGATGGGTTCCTAACTGAATTTTCAACAGATTATCTCATATGAATAATTGCGGTACTACTTGAGAAACGACGTCAAAATCGAACCTTTACTTTCATGAGGAAAAATATAACATATCGAGTTGAACTTGGTACTGACGGGTTCTTCACTAAATTTTCAATCATCCAAGATAAATAATTACGGTACTACATGAGGAACCACGTCAAAACAAGCCTAAACTTTCTTGGGAAAAAATAACAACGTCCTACATGTGAGGTTATGTTTGCATAATTTCGTTATTTTTCAATGGATTTTGTTCAATTAAGACATGTAGGTTCAATTTGGGATTTGATGCGGACATTTTCAAAAAATTGACTTAGTGAGGTTATGTTTACAAAGTTTTGTTATTTTCCAAAGGATTTTGTTCAAATAAGGTGTGTAGTAGGGATTTCAATCTCGAAAGTCTTTCTCAATCACGGAATAAGATGTACAATGACCCGAAAAGAATCAGATATCATTAAAATGATTCCATCACAACATAAAACATACAAATACTTACGTTTTAAATACATAAAAAAAATACCTTAAAAATATTGTCAGATATGCAACATATCATAAGTGAAAAACCACTGGAACGATTTTTATGATTTTTGATAAATATGTATGAATAATTGTTTCCGGCCTGAATGACAAAATAATAATTAATTTAAACATTGGAATGATATAAAAAAAAAGAAATAATGAAACAAATTTATTCAACAAAACATTTATTTAAAGAAATGATAACTGATGTGAGTTCATTTTTGAAAAAATGATGTGGAAAAAAGTCTTCAATCTCACAAATTCCTACTGTTTAAACAGTAGGAATTTGTGAGATTGAAGACTTTTTTCCACATCATTTTTTCAAAAATGAACTCACATCAGTTATCATTTCTTTAAATAAATGTTTTGTTGAATAAATTTGTTTCATTATTTCTGTAAACAGTAGGAATTTGTGAGATTGAAGACTTTTTTCCACATCATTTTTTCAAAACATTTATTGATTATGAGGTAGCTAGTTGATATTTAAAATTATGTCGAGTGTTTTATCATAAGCTGATAAGTGATAATTTCATGTATAATGGTGACGAATTGAATCCTCAGGCTGGTGCTACTAACTCTTAAGCTGTTGTAGTTTGATGCTAACCCATCAACAAGATCCATCTTATTTACTGTCATAGGTCATCTTTTTAGGTTTGGAGACCACAGACTGAGGCCCGCAAACCTAAAACGATGAACTAAGGATTAAAAATGTCCGCCAGCAACCTGAAAATGCTCAGCGAGGAGAGCCTCACGCGCCAGCCTGAGGAGGTTTTCGATATCATTTGTAAATTAGGCGAAGGGGCCTATGGTAGTGTTTTTAAGGCCCTGCACAAGGAGTCTGATAATGTGGTTGCGATAAAACAAGTTCCCTTGGACACAGATTTGCATGAGATTATCAAGGAAATATCTATAATGCAGCAATGCGACAGCCCCTATGTGGTACGGTACTATGGGAGTTACTTTAAAAACACAGACTTGTGGATTATAATGGAATATTGTGGTGCTGGCAGCGTCTCTGATATCATCCGTCTTAGAAAAAAGACTTTAACCGAGTGTGAAATTGCGACGATTCTGTCTGATGCCCTCAAAGGCCTTGAATATCTGCACTCAAACAGGAAAATCCATCGCGATATTAAGGCTGGAAATATTTTGTTGAACACCGATGGTCACGCCAAGCTGGCCGACTTTGGCGTGGCCGGCCAACTAACTGAAACCATTTCTAAAAGAAACACAGTCATTGGATCCCCCTTTTGGATGGCACCGGAAATAATTCTGGAAATCGGTTATGACTGTGTAGCAGACATTTGGAGTATTGGCATTACTGCTCTGGAAATGGCTGAAGGGAAGCCCCCATATGCTGATATACATCCCATGAGGGCTGTATTTATGATACCAACAAAGCCTCCACCGTCATTCAGAGATCCTGACAGATGGAGCGCTGAATTTATAGACTTTGTCAGTGTGTGCTTAGTGAAAAACCCCTGTGACAGAGCTTCGGCTCCCGATTTGATTCAGCACGTATTCCTGCAAAAGTCTGGCGGGGCGCAGGCTTTGGCCCCCATGATTTCTGAGGCTTGTGAAATACGTAAAAACCATAACTACACCAGGCTGCTAGGGCAAAACAATGCTTCATCCGAAGATGCTACGTTAGTTCCTAATAAGACCCCCGCTCAGAGTCAGAGCGCCACCATGGTGACCATACAGAGCGATCTGGGTACTATGGTTGTAATCAACAGTGATGATGAAGATGGAGAACGCACAATGAAGTCGGAAGAAGCCAAAAAGTATAAACCTTTATTTTTGGAACACTTTGATCAAGCTCAGGCGGAACAAGAAGCACAAGCCAGTGCTGCAGCTCAAAATACTGTTGAAGCTGATGCAGTACCTCAACCAACAACAGCTGAATCTTTGGATGTTAAATTGCAAAGAATCAAGCCGGTTGATACTGATTTTAGTTTTTTGAAGGATATGAGCTTTGAGGAATTGAAGGAACGATTTGACTTATTAGATGTGGCTATGGAGAAGGAAATTGAGGAGTTACAGACGCACTATATCCTCAAAAGGCAGCCTGTGGAGAGTATGATTCATAATAAGAGGGAGCGCAATAGGAACTTCTGATTTTGTATGGTTATTAAATATAATTTATGGACAAGTATTTTCACTGTTGTTTATGGGCGCAATAGAAAGCAAGGCGCGTCTAATGTATTGGTTTGGGTTTGGTCTGGAAGGTATACATGTTGTTTTGGAGTGTAAAAATAAAGTTGCCATATTGGGTTTTAAGACACTTGTTGATTATGTTTAGAATTTCTTATGTAAATATTTACATTACGCAGCCACTAATTGCCAATAGTAATGGCGAAGTGTTCAACCAGTGGCGGCTTGTGGTTAATAATTATTATATTGGGAAGTCAAAAGTGAATTCGAAAATAGGTATGCATACTTAAAAACACAAGTAAATAATCTGTCGTTTATATCGAGCTTCAAACAATCTAGTTTCAATTCCCGGCAGTTATTTAAGGGAAAACTAGTTTTCAAATTCCGGGAAGTTACTTGAGGGGAACTCACTTGAGCGGAGACTAGTTTTCAATCCGCAGCAGTCACTCGAGAGGATTTTTTTTTCAACTCCTGGCAGTCACTTAAGGGAAAGTCATTTAAGGAGAAACTAGTTTTTGATTCCCAGGAAACACTTGAGAGATTTTTTTTGATTTAATTCTCGGCAGTTATTTAAGGGGAAATTTGTTTTCAATTCTAAGCAAATATTCAAGGGAAAAGTTATTTTTTAATTTCCGGCAGTTATTCAAAGGAAAACTAGTTTTCAATTCCCAGAAGTCACATTTTTTTCAATTCCCGGCAGTTATTTAAGGGAAAACTAGTTTTCAATTTCCAGGAGTCACTTAAAAAAATGTTTTTAATTCCGGGCAGTTACTCACTTGAGTGGAGACTAGTTTTCAATCCCCAGCAGTCACTTGAGAGGATTTTTTTTTCAACTCCTGGCAGTCACTTGAGGGAAAGTCATTTGAGGAGAAACTAGTTTTTGATTCCCAGGAATCACTTGGGAGATTTTTTTTGTTTCAATTCTCGGCAGTTATTTAAGGGAAAATTTGTTTTCAATTCCAGGCAGTTATTTAAGGGAAAGGTTATTTTTTAATTCTCGGCAGTTACTTGAAGGAAAACTAGTTTTCAATTCCCAGCAGTCACTTTTTTTTCAATTCCCGGCAGTTATTCATGGGAAAACTAGTTTTCAATCTCCAGCAGTCACTTGAAAAAAATGTTTTTAATTCCCGGCAGTTACTTGAGGGAAAATTTGTTTCGTTATTTTTTGATTCCCGGCAGTTACTTCAGGAAAAACTAGTTTTCAATACCCAGCAGTCACTTGAGAGGATTTTTTCTCCAATTCCTGTCAGTAACGTAAGGGGAAGTCACTTAAGGGGAGACTTTTTGTTTTCAAAGGGAGAGGTTATTTTTTAATTTCCAGCTGTTATTAAGAGAAAACTAGTTTTCAATTCCCAGCAGTCACTTTTTTTTCAATTTCTGGTAGTTATTTGAGGGGAAACTAGTTTTCAATTTCCAGGAGTCACTTTAAATTTTTTTTTAATTCCCGGCAGTTACTTAAGGGTAAATTGGTTTTTCAATTCGCAGCAGTAACTTGAGGGAGGGGAAGTCATGTAAGGGGAGACTAGGTTTCAATTCCCAGCAGTTACAGTTATTTAAGGGGAGATTTGTTTTCAATTACAGGCAGTTTTTGGAGGGAAAGGTTATTTTTCAATTTCCAGCAGTCATTTTTTTTTTCAATTCCTTCAAGGGGAAACTAGTTTTCAATTTCTAGGAGTCACTTAAAAAAAAATGTTTTTGATTCCCGGCAGTAACTGAAGGGATTTTTTTTTTCAATTCCCAGCAGTTGCTTAAGGGGAAAATCTGTTTTTTAATTCCCGGCAGTTACTTGAGGGGAAGTCACTTAAGGGACGACTAGTTTTCAATTCCCAGCAGTCACTTGAGAGGAATTGTTTTTCAATTCCTGGCAGTGATTAAAGGGGAAACTGGTTTTCAATTTCCAGGAGTCACTTGAAATGTTTTTAATTCCCGGCAGTTATTTAAGGGGAAATTTGTTTTTTAATTCCCGGCAGTTACTTGAGGGGAAGTCACTTAAGGGGAGACTAGTTTTCAATTCCCATCAGTCACTTGAGAGGATTTTTTTTTCAATTCGTGGCAGTTACTTAAGGGGAAGTCACTTACGGAGAAACTTTCCGATTCCATGCAGTTATTTAAGAGGAAAGTTGTAATTCCCGGTAGTTACTTAAAGGAAAACTAGTTTTCATTTCCCAGCAGTCACTTTTTTTTCAATTCCCGGCAGGTATTTAAGGGGAAACTGTTTTCAATTTCTAGGAGTCACTTAGAAAAAAATGTTTTAAGTTCCCGGCAGTCACTTAAGGGGAAATTTGTTTTTTTTATTCTTGGCAGTTACTTGAGGGGAAGTCACTTAAGGAGAATCTGGTTTTTAATTACCAGAAATCACTTGAGTTTTTTTTTCAATTCTCGACAGTTATCTAAGAGGAAATTTGTTTTCAATTCCAGGCAGTCATTTAAGAGGAAAGTTATTTTTTAATTCCCTGCAGTTACTTGAAGGGAAATCACTTAGGGAGAAACTAGTTTTCAATTCCTAGCAGTCACTTTGGAGATTTTTTTTTTCAATTCCCGGCACTTAAGTACTTGAGGAAAAATTTGTTTTCAATTCTAAGCAAATATTTAAGGAGAAACTAGTTTTCAATTTCCAGCAGTCACTTAAAAAAAAAATTGTTTCTGATTCCAGGCAGTTATTCAAGAGGGAAGTTATTTCTTAATTCCAGGCAGTTAATTAAGGAAAAACTAGTTTTCAATTCTCAGCAGTCACTTTTTTTTTCAATTCCCAGCAGTTATTTAAGGAGAAACTAGTTTTCAATTTCCAGCAGTTACTTAAAAAAAAAATTGTTTCTGATTCCAGGCAGTTATTCAAGAGGGAAGTT
Source organism: Orchestes rusci (assembly GCA_958502075.1). Classification (NCBI taxonomy): domain Eukaryota; kingdom Metazoa; phylum Arthropoda; class Insecta; order Coleoptera; family Curculionidae; genus Orchestes; species Orchestes rusci. The sequence continues at coordinate 76,402,946 of OY293305.1, read as the reverse complement.
ATTTCTTAATTCCAGGCAGTTAATTAAGGAAAAACTAGTTTTCAATTCCTAGCAGTCACTTTTTTTCCAATTCCTGGCAGTTATTTGGGGGGAAACTAGTTTTCAATTTCCAAGAGTCACTTAATTTTTTTTTTCAATTCCCAGCAGTTGCTTAAGGGGAAAATTTGTTTTTTAATTCCCGGCAGTTACTTGAGGGAAAGTCACTTAAGGGGAGACTAGTTTTCAATTCCCATTAGTCACTTGAGAGGATTCTTTTTCCAATTCGTGACAGTTACTTAAGGGGAAGTCACTTACGGAGAAACTTTCCGATTCCATGCAGTTATTTAAGAGGAAAGTTGTAATTCCCGGCAGTTACTTAAGGGAAAACTAGTTTTCAATTCCCAGCAGTCACTTTTTTTTCAATTCCCGGCAGGTATTTAAGGGGAAACTGTTTTCAATTTCTAGGAGTCACTTAGAAAAAAATGTTTTAAGTTCCCGGCAGTCACTTAAGGGGAAATTTGTTTTTTTTATTCTTGGCAGTTACTTGAGGGGAAGTCACTTAAGGAGAATCTGGTTTTTAATTCCCAGAAATCACTTGAGTTTTTTTTTCAATTTTCGGCAGTTATTCAAGGGGAAATTTGTTTTCAATTCCAGGCTGTCATTTAAGAGGAAAGTTATTTTTTAATTTCCTGCAGTTACTTGAAGGGAAATCACTTAGGGAGAAACTAGTTTTCAATTTCCAGCAGTCACTTAAAAAGAAATTTGTTTCTGATTCCAGGCAGTTATTCAAGAGGGAAGTTATTTCTTAATTCCAGGCAGTTAGGTTAAGGAAAAACTAGTTTCCAACTCTCAACAGTCACTTTTTTTTTTAATTCCCGGCATCTATTGAAGGGCATAGCTGGGCACTTATGATTACAAAAGTGATCAGTTATTAATTAAATTATATTTTCTTGAAATGTAATTGTAATTGAATTACATTAATAGAAAATGTTATTGTTATGAGTGATTTCACAATTTTTGGGAAAGTAATTGGAAAAGTATAATTGAAAATAAACTATTTTTTTGAATAATTACAATTGATTGTTTCGTATTTTTGCGTATTTATTTATTATTTACTTTCTTTAGTTTCCTTGCTTTTTTACGCAACAATCATCACCAAAATTTGAAGAAAACCGCATCAGTAATAACTGATAAATGTACATTCATTAATATTATTAGGTATTAATTATGAATTGGTTACATGTTTTGAAAATATGAATTGAGGGGTAATTCTTCGGGATTCTAAATCTGATAGAAATAGTAATTATTAATATTATCTAAAATAAAATAAACCTTAATATTTTTTTCCGAGAAATAAGTAATTTTTTTCAAATAATTGAGTCGTCCATTTTTTCTCAAATTGAGGCCTAAAGTTCCTTATTCAATTTTCTCAACACAAAATATTCACTTTGCCAAGAAACTAATTTTTCTAACATCAATCACCACCGAAATTTGAAGAAAATCCTTTTTTTTTAAGGAAATTAAAGTAACAAGAAACAGAATCTAAAACACAATCATGTAATTGGAAAAAGTTATTATTGAATATTCAATCACAAATTACATTTTTAATTGTGATGATTACTTTTGAAAGTAATAATTGTACCCAGCTCTGCCTGAGTGAAAATTTATTTTCAATTCCAGGCAGTTAGTGTGAGATTCATTTTCGATTTTGGGCAGTTACTTGAGGAGAAATTGAATTCAATTTCCGGCAGTTCTGGAGAAAATCTCTTCATTTCCCTATATAACCCAACTTAATTTTCACTATCGATATAGACCCGATCAACCAAGTCCAGAGTCGCCAAAGTAATACGAAAAGAATATATCTAAGATCGATGATGCCAATATGTATCAAATTTTAGCCGCGGCTGATGACCCAAGATGCGGTTTAATTTTCCAATTTGTTTAGGCGTTTGGTTACGCTCGGGGGCTGTAGCAACCCAGTTTATTTGTGAATTCAAAATATTACAAAGTGTATTTTGAAATTAAATTGATTATTTACGAGTAAAATAATTGAAGAAGGTAAAATTATTTATTCCCTGACATTTGGGAGGTCATTGACCAAGATGACCCTATGAAGAAGCCCTGGTGTTCACACATGTAAAACACTCAATGTTCTCTGCTCTATACTCCATTTATGAATTTTTCATACAAGTTATTGATTATGATTGTCATCATTATATTATTCATAGTATCACTGATCAAGAAAACGCAGTTCAATAACCCTGGAGGGTTGTCAATGTTTCGTGATCAACTTCAAATGTGTCATTATGGCGGCCTTAATCGCACGATGTGTGTGGTATGATATGGTGATATATACACGATTCACACTGTCCAACGATATTATTCATTAAGTATGGAATCTCAAGGCCATTATTGGAAATAAACATCACGACAGTTTACTTATATGATGAGATAGTGATACCACAGCTTGTGATACTCGGCAAAACATCTATTTTTAGACGGTGATGCATTTTTCAGTTTGGTGCAAATTTTAAATTGTGGGCGGTTTATGGTATTTGAAATTTAGGTCTGTAAGCTTGATGATTCATTCTCTCCACAATCAGAAAAGCAATAAATTGTCTGTCTGATGGGCAGTTTTGTCGGGATGGTTTCTTGGAACCAGTTTTCAAGAGCAGTATCGATTTCATGAGAGTACAAAGGATTTTCTGTTGCCCAACTTAAATAGTATTTAGTCTACTATAGATAAAGAAAGTTGGTGACATAGGATGAGTTTCGTCAATTATGACCTGAAAAGGGTCTACAAATTTAAAAAATAAATTTTTGCTTTCAAATTGAAAGACACTTCCAATAATCCTCTATATGAAAATGAAAATATGTATGTTTGTGTTCTCATAACTCAATAACCGCATAAAGAAGTTGTATAAAAATTTGCAGAGTTATCAGTTTAATCAGGGAATAGTCCACGGGCATGGTTTTATTCATCAGCTCAAAGCAGATTATGAGAAATCAAGATTTATATAAAAATTTTTGATAAATAATGTCATTTGTTTCACCATTTGATGACTTTGACGATGAGGCATGTTCTATTGGTACGTACAAAACATAAAGCCGCGTTCACATTATTAAATAAATATTTGCGTTTTGTGGTAATAGTAATGTTTGAGAAAATTATTATTGGTGAAATAACCAACATTATTTTATCATTAGGAACTCAAAAAAATGTCCTTCCGCTTATTGTTCATGTCGACAATTTTTTTATCTTGACCGCACATCAGTGAAACCTTGCAAACCCCATACACAATAATAAAGTCTATTATTGTATTTAAAGTGCAATGTGAATGTAATGAGCATACCATGATTGTTCACTCCTTCATTACGCCAAGTTCATTGACATTTTAAACGAATATTCACTCTTTATTTTATTCTAATGCCAGCATTGTTTGGGTGAACGGCAACGCCTCTTTGTGTTTGATTTGATGGTATTTGCTGTGAGGGATAGACTGATTTGTGATAAGATATTGTGGTCGTAGTATAAGAAGTATGTTGCAATTAAGTGAAAATGTTTGTAGCAGAATGTTATCGATTGGATCAATGACATTTAAATGTAAACAACTATAGTTTTGTAAACGAATGAAAATACAAAAAATTGTGAACTTGAGTTGTATCTTATTCACGATCTTGTATATGGGAAAATGATGAAAATTGAAAAAATAATCTTTTTTAATTCCACTCCTTTAATAGGGAGTTTTTGAACATGTTTTTAACCCGTTATTGACGTCGGCTTTCCTGAGCATACGCTGGAGCCTTGAAATAACAGATAACGTAATACCTAAGTTATCTATGGCACTTTGTCGGTTGTCTTTTATCATTATTAAATTGTTACATATAAATCAGGATATAAATCATAGCGAGTCGGTTAGTTCTGATTAGTTTCGGTTAGTTCAGGTTAGATTTGGTTGATTTTGGTTAGTTTGTGCTTGTTTGGGTTACTTCCGGTTAGTTTTGATTAGTTTAGTGTTAATTCCGTTTAGTTTGGGTTAATTTTGATTAGTTTGGAGTAAGTTTCGATTAGTTTGGGGTTAGTTTGGGTTAATTTTGGTTAGTTCTACTAAGTTTCCGTAAGATTTGGTTAGTGTGGGGTTAGTTTGGGTTGATTTTGATTAGTTTGAGGTTAGTTTCAATTAGTTCTAGCTCGTTTTGGTTAGTTAGTTCTGGTTAGTACGGATTAGATTTAATGAGTTTTGTTTAGTTTGGGGTTAGTTTTAGCTAGTTTGGGTCAATTTTGGTTAGTTCTCATTTTTCTCAATTGATTTCGGTTAGTTCTGATTAGTGTTGATAAGTTTACGGTTAGTTTTGGTTAGTTCTACTTAGTTTCGGTAAGATTTGGCTAGTGTGGGGTTAGTTTGAGGTTAGTTTTAATCAGTTCTAGCTCGTTTTGGTTTGTTTCGATCAAGTAATTTTGGTTATTTCGGGTAAGATCTGGTTAGTTTCGATTAGTTTGGGGTTAGTTTTAGCTAGTTTAAGTCAATTTTGGTTATTTTTATTTTTTTTTCAGTTGATTTCGGTTAGTGTTGATTAGTTAAGGGTTAGTTTTGATTAGTTAGGGGTTAATTCCGGTTAGTTTTGATAAGTTTGTCGTTGGTTTCGGTTAGTTCTAGTTAGTTTTGCTTAGTCCCGATTAGTTTTGGTCAGTTTGGGTTAATTTTGGCTAGTTTGCGTCGATTTCGGTTAGTTTGAGGTTAATTCCAACTAGTTTGGGTTAATTCTGATTAGTTTGAGGTTAGTTTTAATCAGTTTAGGCCAATTTTGGTTAGTTTTCATTTGTTTCAGTTGATTTCGGTTAGTTCTGGTTAGTGTTGAATAGTTTAGGATTTGTTTTGATCAGTTTGTGGTTAATTCCGTTTAGTTTGAGTTGATTTTGATTAGTTCGGAGTTAGTTTTAATCAGTTCTAGCTCGTTTAGGTTAGTTTCGATCAGTTTGGGGTTAGTTTTAGCTAGTTTTTCGCCAATTCTGGTTAGTTTTCATTTGTTCCAGTTGATTTAGGTTAGTTCTGGTTAGTGTTGAGTAGTTTAGGATTCGTTTTGATTAGTTTGGGGCTGATTTCGGTTAGTTTGGGTTAATTTTGATAAGTTTGGTGTTGGTTTCGGTTAGTTCTAGTTAGGTTTGGTCAGATTTGGTTAGTTTTGGTCAGTATGGGTTGATTTTGCCTAGTTTGCGTTTGTTTGGGTTGATTTCGGTAAGTTTGAAGTTAATTCCGGTTAGTTTGTGTTAATTTTGATTAGTTTGGGGTCAGTTTTAATGAGTTTGGGCCAATTTTGGTTAGTTTTCATTTGTTTCAGTTGATTTCGGTTAGTTCTGGTTAGTATTTAATAGTTTAGGATTCGTTTTGATTAGTTTGGGGTTAATTCCGGTTAGTTTGGGTTAATTTTTATTAGTTTGGGGCTAGTTTTGATTAGTTGTAGTTAGTTTTTGTTCGATTTGGTTAATTTTGGTCAGTTTTGATTAGTTTGTGTTGATTCCGGTTAGTTTGTGATTAGTTTTTTTTTCATAAAATTCTTTGTGTTCCTATTGATTTTATTGTTTTGGAACTCTGCATGTTGTAGCTCTATACCGGAGAGTTTTTGCGTTTTCCAAATATTTTTGTGGGTTCAAACATGTTTCATCCAGGATTTGTTACCTTAGTTTGCCCTATATGGATGAGTGAATCTTATTTAAAAAAAAAAACAGAAATACCTCCTTTACCAAATAATTCCACAAAATTAATCATGTACAATAATTCATGAAGAAATTACATCAAATTGTCTTCAAAATGGTGCAAGATTCATTCAATTCGCTCAAAAGTCCTATAGCGTTTTGAAATATAAGGAAGCTTAAAAGTTGAAAATGTCGAAAAAATCGAATATTTTGAATTACTCAGGAATCTTCAGAGATAAAAAATCACAAAAATTCATGAGGAATTTTGAAGAAATTTTCTACAAAATGACGTAAAATTCATCAAAATCGGTCCAGGCGTTCAAAAGTTATCATCAAAAAAGTAAAGCTGCAAAAATCGTGCATCATATTCAAGAAAAGTGTCAAGGCTCATAACTTTTTTATTTTTTGAGATATCGAAATGAAATCTGCGCCATTTTGTTCGCAAAACATGTAACTTTCTCATGTATTTTTTTGGTTTGTCAAAAAAATTCTTGTAGAAAATTCGATTTTTTTAAAAGAAATTTCAAGATATGTAGGTATTTCCACACCCATGACAAAAATCCAATTCTCGAAATATTTCAAAAAATTGGGTTTTTTTTTCCGGTTGATGCACGATTGTCCTATTTCTCAAATTATTTTTTTTTGTTGTCTTTTGTTTCATCAGTTAAATATTTTTTCACTACAAAACTATTTTTTTTTATATTTCTGTGATCTTTTCAACTTTCGATTTATTATTCTTATTATCACATAATCATCCCAGATAGTACCAGGATATTTTTACTATAACATATTGGAGTAGATATTATATTTCACTCAGTATAGTTTCTCTTTGTGAGATTTTTTTTTTATTAATAATTGTTTTTGAAGTTTTGAACAAAAAATGGATGTTACTAAAAAAACATAAAACTAGGAATTACATTCATTTCAAGAATTTCTATTAGGTACTTGTAATTTTTCAATTTACTTCAGTCGTAAGCTGAAGTCGTAAAAAAATATTACTGCAGTAAACCGCTGCAACGGTAAGTGATGGAATCGGATTGGAGAATAACGGAATTTAATAACAAAATAAAAAATACTTGACAAACTAGAGATAAAAATTCGAAAATTAAAATTTAAAAAAGTAGCATCCTTAAAAGTAGCAAAAAATTGTGTTTCAAGTCCAAAATGAAGATCTTTAAAAAAAATAAAATCCGTTAAAATATCCATGTTCTGTGTTGGCTTGTATACCCAACTTTTGAATGTTTTCTGCATCTTATGAGACGTTTTCTTGATTGTTTTCGATGTCGAAAACATCGCAAAAATCTCTGGCAACCATCCCATACTATCAAAAACCCAAAATTCTATTGTATGTAAATATAGCGTCCAAAATTCAAGATTAAGGTCAAGTGAAAGGTTTTTGACTCCCGTCCCGCCAGTAAAATGTGTGTGTGGCTGGGTCGGGTATTTTAAAAATAAAAAATTTGTTTGGATGCTACATCCCAAATAAACGACGTTTTAAATTTAGCTTTTTTCTTATTGACGATGTTTTCCTGTTCCTGTCAGTATGGTCGTTAGGTTGAATCAAACCAAGGCCATTGACCGTTGGGCTGGCTACGCCCACAACTCCACTTTCTTCAAAAGTAAATGAGCATATTGTATTCCTTCAACCCTAATTAACAACGCCATTGTAAGAGTTTTAATTGCATGATACTTAACCTGCAATTAACATCATGTTTTTTTTTTGGAGTGGAGTGAAGACAGTTGAATAATATCAACTTGGGTTGGGTCTTATTGGTGATATACTAATCATATTGATTGATAAAGTAATTGAATTTCTTGGAAGTGGTTTATCAATAGGATCGATGAGTTCATTTCAGTTCATATATGGTGATGTCGCCATTATAAATAGCGGTTAGGTCTTGTTAAACAATCGGACATCATAGCACTATACAGGGTGTCTTATGTTCAATATCTTGCACAGCAAGTGTGAAGAGTTGCTTGATTTGGGTGCATGCGTTTGCAAATCTCTGAGCAAATTGGGAAGTGATGAATATCCTCTTAACTTGGCGAATTATAACTGAATAATGTAAACTGCTTATGTTATCGCTTTACGATCAGTTTAACCTGCCAATGATTGCTCCATTATTATTATGGAACGTTTGAATATGTAACAACAGTATCATTTCAAATAACAAACCATTAATTAACATGGCAACACTGTTAATATTGAGCTCGCTTTAGTTTCTTCTCTTGACATTGCCAAGTTGATGCTAGCTTCACAATATTGACCACTACACTGCACTGATTGATAACTTGGCAACGTGGATATCTGTCATTGATGTCATTGGAGAGACTAAAACTAGCTCAATGACAACAGTGGCGCACACAGTCCATTTGTCTGAAATCCTCCCTTTGTTTAAACAAAATCTCCTTACTTGATAATTTGTATAGCAGAATGTTCTATTGAACAATATGTTGTTCACTATTTTGTGTGTATACGGTATAGCAAATTTTAACCAAACACATTTTTTGGAAATAGGATAAATATAAGGATTAGTAAGTACTGATTCAATTGATGTTTAAAAAATCAACCAACGAACTCTATTAATGTATAGAAATCAGCGATTAAAGAGCGCCAATAAACATACACGACGTCACAGAATACATTATCTATCTTCGTCTGGCGTATTGACTGTAATGATCTAGCTCCGCCCCGTTTTTGATCATACAGTGAAATTTGCGTTTTCTTTTTTATTTATTAAGTATACTTTCTATTTTGGAAACATTTTTTCGCCGATGACTTTCTAATATTGTCTATAATACGTATATAAAATTTCAAGTCATTTGAAAATGTATGCAAATTGTCCATTACTAACGACATTTTTAATCAAAATTAAATTGTGAGTTGGAAATCACAAATAAAATGAAAACACATGAATCAAGCACATGTGAATATGACAACGCTGTTAACACTAGGCTACCTTTAGGCTCTTTTCTTGACATTAAAGACAGATGTCTATGTTGTCAAGTTGGTAATAGTTTCACAATATTGACGACTACACTGCACTTTTGATTGATAACTTGGCAACAAAGATATCTGTCATTAATGTCAATAGGAGTCAACCAGCTCAATGATAACCAGCTCAATGATAACAGTGACACAACACAGTCAAGAAAGGCACAACATTTGAAAAATCTTTCAATCAAAATCAAATATTTATCTCGAAAAACTTATTGCTTTTTCGTAGCCTTGTTCTCTTCAATAAAAAATACCTGATTTGTAAATGAGATGTCACCTCTACAAAAAAAAGACATGCACCAAGCAAAGATAAATATGACAACGCTGTTTACATTGGGCTAGCTTTAGTTTCTCTTCTTGACATTAATGACAGATGTCCACGTTGCCAAACTGGTATGTATATTTACAAAAATAGTGAAGCATATTATAAAACTATAGATTAATCTTTCAACAAAACATGTAATGTTCACAATATACAGACATTTTAAGGTTTAGAAGATTTTGTTGATTTTTTTATTTGAACGTGAACGTTAAATTTCAACAATGACATCAGACATCACCGATAAATCTAATTTTATCGTAATTTTATTACCTTCAAATTGAAGAAGAGCAGAAATGTGATGGGTATCTTTGATTTTCCTGACAAGGTCTGTATAGGGTTGTTTTTTGTCATAACTTGCAGAAAACTTTTTTTATTTTCATTTCATACTAAGCTTAATTGAATCTAAAACCACTACCAACTAAAAACCAGTCAAATACATGTGAAAAGCAATGAGAGATTGTCTTTATCACTTAACATACCTTGTCTAATGAAAATGATGAGTAACGCATGTTGATGATGAAGATAGATCAACGTTCATCGTAAGTACAAAATGAAGATTCACTTGGTCGGCAGTCAAATAAGGAACCAAATTTAGTACAAATTATCGATTCACAACTTTATGTTTTTGCGCATGCGTTAGTGACATCCGGTACAGTAAAACAGTAAAACACAACCACATCCAATCGGCTAAATCGTACATATCTTTGCGAAAGTTTCGATGAACTTTTTTATTTTTGTCTATAATGGTTCAGGCACTGGGTGACCACTTTTCTTGAATTCACTTATTTTTGCAAAGTGTAGTGACATCCGGTACAGTAAAACACAACCACATCCAATCGGCTAAATCGTACATATCTTTGCGAAAGTTTCGATGAACTTTTTTATTTTTGTCTATAATGGTTCAGGCACTGGGTGACCACTTTTCTTGAATTCACTTATTTTTGCAAAGTGTAGTGACATCCGGTACAGTAAAACACAACCACATCCAATCGGCTAAATCGTACATATCTTTGCGAAAGTTTCGATGAACTTTTTTATTTTTGTCTATAATGGTTCAGGCACTGGGTGACCACTTTTCTTGAATTCACTTATTTTTGCAAAGTGTAGTGACATCCGGTACAGTAAAACACAACCACATCCAATCGGCTAAATCGTACATATCTTTGCGAAAGTTTCGATGAACTTTTTTATTTTTGTCTATACTGGTTCAGGCACTGGGTGACCACTTTTCTTGAATTCACTTATTTTTGCAAAGTGTAGTGGCATCCGGTACAGTAAAACAGTAAAACACAACCACACCCAATCGGCTAAATCGTACATATCTTTGCGAAAGTTTCGATGAACTTTTTAATGTTTGTCTATACTGGTTCAGGCACTGGGCGACCACTTTTCTTGAATTCACTTATTTCTGCAAAGTGTAGTGACATCCGGTACAGTAAAACACAACCACATCCAATCGGCTAAATCGTACATATCTTTGCGAAAGTTTCGATGAACTTTTTTATTTTTGTCTATACTGGTTCAGGCACTGGGTGACCACTTTTCTTGAATTCACTTATTTTTGCAAAGTGTAGTGACATCCGGTACAGTAAAACACAACCACATCCAATCGACTAAATCGTACATATCTTTGCGAAAGTTTCGATGAACTTTTTAATGTTTATCTATACTGGTTCAGGCACTGGGCGACCACTTTTCTTGAATTCACTTATTTCTGCAAAGTGTAGTGACATCCGGTACAGTAAAACACAACCACATCCAATCGGCTAAATCGTACATATCTTTGCGAAAGTTTCGATGAACTTTTTAATGTTTGTCTATACTGGTTCAGGCACTGGGCGACCACTTTTCTTGAATTCACTTATTTCTGCAAAGTGTAGTGACATCCGGTACAGTAAAACACAACCACATCCAATCGGCTAAATCGTACATATCTTTGCGAAAGTTTCGATGAACTTTTTTATTTTTGTCTATACTGGTTCAGGCACTGGGTGACCACTTTTCTTGAATTCACTTATTTTTGCAAAGTGTAGTGACATCCGGTACAGTAAAACACAACCACATCCAATCGACTAAATCGTACATATCTTTGCGAAAGTTTCGATGAACTTTTTAATGTTTATCTATACTGGTTCAGGCACTGGGCGACCACTTTTCTTGAATTCACTTATTTCTGCAAAGTGTAGTGACATCCGGTACAGTAAAACACAACCACATCCAATCGGCTAAATCGTACATATCTTTGCGAAAGTTTCGATGAACTTTTTAATGTTTATCTATACTGGTTCAGGCACTGGACGACCACTTTTCTTGAATTCACTTATTTCTGCAAAGTGTAGTGACATCCGGTACAGTAAAACAGTAAAACACAACCACATCCAATCAGCTAAATCGTACATATCTTTGCGAAAGTTTCGATGAACTTTTTTATTTTTGTCTATACTGGTTCAGGCACTGGGCGACCAGTTTTCTTGGACTCACTGAGTTTTGCAAAGTGTATTTCGTTGGCACTTTTTAGTTGTTTAATTTTCTGCACTACCGACATCTTATTATCTATAAAAGTAAATTCGACAGTTCATAACTTGAAATCACTTAAAAAAAAAACAATCTACTAATAATAAAATTATTATTCTTCTGTGGGCTAACTATGTATTTCGTTAATATAAGTGATGCGCTTGCATGGCAAGTAGCGTATCCGTGAATTCGCGTATCCGTTTTGTCGAAAGGATCATTGACGGCGATATGTTCCAAAACTTAGGCTGGCCATTGACCCCAGACACGGTTTAATAATAATTGTATAAAATGTTTTTTTCTGGATTTTTAAAATAAATATTTTTCTGATTTGATTTAATTTGAAATCAATCTCCTGCAAGTTTGGTTATTGTAGGAATATTAAAGTTATTAATTTATAATCGGACGCCATGAAAATAAAATACGAATTTATTCAACATCGCCGCCATAGACATCCTTCTACACATTGTAACCATGTCAAAAAAAGTATCCATACGTAACGGTGCATCTTTATGTCACATCCTGCACAAACAAAACGGTGAATGAGCTAATCGTTGCACAAGAGTTAACACTATTTTTGAATGAGAGATAACTAACGATTTGAGATGAAAAAACTTATTTTCTACACAAGCTTATCGTCTATTTATTGACTGCATTGCATGATTAGAATTGAAAATGGTAATTTCTGTTGTTGTGAATGTGATTAATGGGTCAATGACTTTTGTTTTTTGTATGGCGCGATAAATCTAAACAAGTATCTACATGGGCGTCAACTTTTCCTATAAACAGGGAAAGGCACCGTAAAATAGTGAGTTAATCAACGAAATTAACGCAACCTGTGACCTTTTCCTGCTATATTAGATGGAGATGTCACCATTTGTTGACCAAAATAGCTAAATGTTACGCGTGCGGAACATGCTAAGGCTCCATGTATAGAAAAATCGATTAAATCGAACGAAAACAGCATGTCATAACATATATCGATATATTGTCCTGGTATGTGTTTTTCTTAGACTTCCATATACAACATGTTGGCTGGCAAACCAGTTTTTGACTAAAAACATACATAACATGCTAATCAATAAAATAACCAAGCATGCACACGTTAATTGTATGTTGCAAAACTGATCTGCATTTAAGATAAAAATGTTAATTGAGAAGTGTGGATGTTAATAAATGTGCCACTTTGTCTGCTACAATCCGTGCATAGAATGATTAACAACTCAAGAGTGTTTAGAATGATATAGATCTTCGACCTAATCGTCAATAATAGTCTTGTATTTGCCCTAATGAGGTCATCGACTTTGTTCAAAATCGATAGCTTGAGAATAACTGCTACTTGTCCTAGACGTATCATTAGAGACATTCATAGACTCCAGACTGATTTGATTAGATTAAGTCTATGAATCATGGAGTAATTTATTTCTTTAGTTATGACTTTTGAGTGGATTTTGGAGTACTGGTTCAGTGGTAAAATGATACAACAGGGAGCTTTTGACAATATGTATTGTAGCCGCCACCTCTAATCCATTTTGTTGACACGCGGGACAAAAAAACTTATGGCAGCACCGACAAAAGAATTCCAAACCTACACGCACAAAAATATGCATGAAGTCGTCGAAAAAAGAAGTAAAATAACATCATCACCTTGAAAATAAAAAAACTACAAAATGTAATCGGATCGTTTACCAAGTTATAACGAAGAAAATTGTTACAATATGGCAACCTCAACGTCCTGGCTTCGTTTGAGTGTGTTTCCGCGTTTCATATTCGTTGACGCTTTGACGTGCGGCGTTGCCGGACTGATATTCGGGAGCGCTTTCACTAAAATGATCTTTACAAATATTCTTCTTATCACACTTTCAAATATATGTTGATTCTAATTCTTATTTTATGATTTTTTAGACAAAAGAACATGGTTGAAGCCGGTAATATTTGTTAGAAAATAAATAGAAACTTTTTATGGAAATGTGTGTAAATCTGACAGGCAAGAGTACTGTAAAATAAACCCTATTCGTATGTTCAATTCAAAGTCATAAAGTGTGGATGATTAAAAATCAATTCCAATCAAATGAACATTTTTTAAATTTACAGATGACAGACTGTATATCTAATTAAACGGAACAGTAACCACTTATAACGATATGATGTAACAGTTAAAAAGCAATTGGCCATTAAGCATGGAAGTTGATATTACATTTTAAATTGCCATTCAATTTAAGACTTCTCTCATTCTTGTTTGATTTAAAAATTTAAATCCACTGTAACACTATTATTGGATTGATTTTAGTGAATTATATTTTGGCCAAGATTCTTGTTTGGTCGAGTCTCAATAAATCGATAAATGCAAAACAGGCTCTTCCGTCCAAGTCTGCCAAGGACTCTTAAAAAACCATTTTCATATCAAAGCAGGAGCGATTCAGGATTTAGGTCAACATCAAAGTAAACCAATGTAATATCTCAGGATACTTGACCTGTTCTAGGGTTTCTCTCGGGTCAGCAGTCCATATAAAACACTTTTCATACAGTGTGCCTGTTCTAGTTTTATTCAACATCAATGGTATCATTAATTGGTTGAATTTTTCGTTTTTTTTTAAAGAAAAACTTGTTTTAGTCAAGAATTCATATCTCCGAAACCCCTGGTTATTTTTTTCTGAAAATTTTAGAATAAACGCAGGAAGGTATCATTGATTATCCCTCAAATACTCAACCTCCTCAAGCAAAGGAGGTGTGAGTAAGAAATTCCCAAATCGAGCTCAATCAATTTTTTTTAAAGAAAAACTTGTTTCAGTTAAAAATTCGTATCTCCAAAACCTCTGTATATTTTTTCTTGAAAATTTAAGAATAAATGCAGAAAGGTATCAATAATAATCACTCAAATACTCAACCTCCTCAAGTGAAGGAGGTATGAGTAAAAAATTCCCAAATCTAGTTCAATCATTTTTTTTTAAAGAAAAACTTATGCCATTAGGAAATTCGTATCTCCGAAACCCCCGTATATTTTTTCGTGGAAATTTTAGAAGAAACTCAGAGAGGTATCATTAATAATCCCTCGAATACTCAACTTCCTCAAGCAAAGAAGGTATGAGTAAAACATTCCTAAATCCAGCACAATCTTTTTTTTTTTCATATAAACTTTTTTAGTTGAAAATTTCCTACCAGTCAAATCTAACCAATCATAGGCTTGCATTTTATTATGTTGCTATGGCAACGACCTAATTTTATCGGAAATCACCCTGCTCATAATCACGTGACTGAAAGATTAATAGGTGGAAATCTCCCTGGCTTTGCATCTTTGCATGTAGCTCCCATATGATTACAGTGTTGCCGTCCCCACTCTCCCTAACAATCCCAACCCAACCCAACTTTCACAGACAGAGATAAGGCAAACGGCAACACTGTGGTTGGTGCATGGGAGCTACATCCAGCCGCGAGTGCTTGACAGCTGTTAAAAATAATGACAAATATTTTTGATAAATGATTTATTTTCAACTTCCAATACAAAGTTGCAATGTTATCAATTATGGACAAGATTGGTTATAACTTCCAAATGTTTTATAAAATCCTGATTCCCTTCTTTCTTCCTCAATGGCGAGTAGGGTAAGGAGCCGTTGGTTTCTTCCACTAAATGCGAGGTGAGTCCTGGGTAAAGACAAACTTGTTTCAGTTAAAAATTCGTATCTCCAAAACCTCTGTAAATTTTTTCTTGAAAATTTTAGAATAAATGCAGAAGAGTATCAATAATAATCCCTCAAATACTCAACCTCCTCAAGTGAAGGAGGTATGAGTAAAAAATTCCCAAATCTAGTTCAATCATTTTTTTTTAAGAAAAACTTATGCCATTAGAAAATTCGTATCTTCGAAACCCCTGTATATTTTTTTGTGGAAATTTTAGAAGAAACTCAGAAAGGTATCATTAATAATCCCTCAAATATTCAACTTCCTCAAGCAAAGGAGGTATGAGTAAGAAATTCCCAAATCGAGCTCAATCTTTTTTTTTTAAAGAAAAACTTGTTTCAATTAAAAATTCGTATCTCCGAAACCCCTGTATATTTTTTCTTGAACATTCATGAAGAAAGGCAGAAAGGTGTCTTTAATGATCCCTCAAATACTCAACCTCCTCGAGCAAAGGAGATATGAGTAAAAAATTCCCAAATCTAGCTCAATCAATTTCATTTCAAGAAAAACTTGTTTTCGTTAAAAATTCGTATTTCCGAAACCCCTGTATATTTTTTCCTGAAAATTCTAGAGGTATCATTTATAATATCTCGAATACTCAACCTCCTCAAGCAAAGGAGGTATAAGTAAAAAATTCTCAAATCGAGCTCAATCATTTTTTTTTTTTAAAAACTTGTTTCAGTTAAAAATTTATTACTCCGAAACCCCTGTATATTTTCTCCTGAAAATTTCAAAATAAACGCAGAAAGATATCAATAATAATCCCTCAAATACTCAACCTCCTCAAGTGAAGGAGGTATGAGTAAACAATTCCCAAATCTAGTTCAATCAATTTTTTTGAAGAAAAACTTGTTGCAGTTAAAAATTCATATTTCCGAAACCCCTGTATATTTTTTCCTGAAAACTTAGAATAGACGCAGAAATGTATCATTATTAATCCCTTAAATACACTTCCTCCTCCTGAAAGTAGTTACTATATTAATTATTTTTATTTATTATTAACAAAAACTCACCTCCACTACACAATTATATGCACAATCACTCAATAATTCAACTGTCTATGGAATAATAAATGAAATAAAATTTATATTATTACCCCAATATTGAGGAAAATGTACAAATACAGCTGACGTGCGACGGTTGTCAATTGAATAAATAACAGATGTCGGACTAGAATGATCACGTGATTTTTTAGCGCCATGGCCTTGGATGCAGCTAAGCATAATAATTATTTCCCTAATGCCTGGTTTACATGCCACGATGCTGGCCACTTTCAGTCGCAAAATACTACCATACTTATTTCCTGCATAATTTATTCGACTTTCCCTACCCTACCGTGACTAAAGTTTTTTTTATAACTCCAGAATTAGATTAGTTTTGTGTAGGCCGAAATACGATACAGTTCCTGCAATCAATACTTGAAGCAGTATTTTTCCTGAGCCGTAAAAGTCGTGACATGCGTGAATGAGAAAATAATTATGTAGACCATCGTTAAACAAATCGTGTAAATATTGATTTTTGCTAAAAAAAAAATTGCAGTGAGTGAAGAATGCGGTTAATTGCTTCAATATTGTTTGACTGATTTACATGATTACTTCCGCATTTCTAATCCATCTTCATCCATCAATAAATCAGTAGTGGAATTTACATCTGATCCATCTTCATCAAATTGTTTCAATATAAATAAAATCCGATCAATGACCTTTAAAACAATCAACACATTCTTGTGCACAAAAAGAGAAACGGTCATCCCCCCGGAAAATCCAGGTTTTCCGGCGCCTAGTCTAGGCCATGCTTATTGATCGTCTGGAAAATGAAATTCCTGCAACACGTGGGGCACAAAGCGATTAATCTTCCTGGAAGACTACTGGGTATTTTCTGGATATATTTGTATTGTTGACCCCACAGATGATTCATTTCACAAAATACGAACCTATAACATATTGTAGTTTTTTTTATCTTCAATGTAAATAATTTAGTATACCCACCCATGCCATGCCAATCTTGAGTGTTTTTTTTCACTTTTGAGAGCCTTTACAACTTTATCATTGCTTGTTTCAATAGTTTATCATACTCCTGCTGTTTATTGGAGTGTTTTCAATCTGGATATTTTTCTCACTTTTGGCAGCTTTTACAACTTTTATCATGCTTTCTTTCATTTAACTTTTATTATTGTTTATCTATTATTTAATCTTGAGTAATCTTTTTTTATTTTTGAGAGCTTTTACAACTTTTATCATCCGCTCTTTGACGAATTAATATATAACTTTTCTTTATCTGGTTTTTATTTATTGTTTTATTGAAGGTTTTTTGATCAAGTATTTTTTTTCTACTTTTAAGAGCTTCTAAAACTTTTATCATCCTTTATTCATCTTTAACGGGTTTATTTATGTTTAATCATTAATAAATTAGTATTTTCTTGCTAGTTAATTCTAATCCTGCTGCTTTATTGATTTTTTTTTCAATCTTGGGCCTTGGGTGATTTCTTCTTTCAGTTTTGCGATGTTTCACAACTTTTATCAACCGTTCTTTTAGCTTTTACGGGTTTATTTCAAGTTTATCTTTGTTTATCCATCGTTTTATTTTAATTATGCAGTATTATTGAAATTTTCTCAATCATGGGGGACTCTTGCGAGCTTCTACAACTTTTATCATCCTTTTTTCTAGCTTTAATGGGTTAATTTTACATTCATTTATCATTATTTAATTAGAATTCTTTTTGCTACTTTTTTATCCCCATTTTTCAAATTTGGGCATTTTGCTAGTTTTCACAACTTTTTTCATCCAATCTTTTATCTTTTTAACGGGTCTTTTTAACTTTCAACATTGTTTATCAAGTGTTTTATTTCGGTTCTTTCTTATCTTGAGTTACTTTGTGTTAGTTTTTTCCACTTTTGAGAAAAAAACTATTTTTCAATTTTTTCTATGGTTTATATGATTTTAATTTTTTATTTTTAAGCGGATCAACCATTTCATTTTCATTATGCTATTTCAATAAATTTTATTACCAATTTTTTTACTGTAAAATATTTGTTTTTTGTTCATATTTTGATTTTTTTTTAGGAAGGCTTTTTTCATTCTGTTCATATTTTTATTTATTTTTTTTATAACCCTTTCTCAAGTTTTTCTGAAATTTGTCTATTTGTTTTACCCCACTTTTTTAATTATTTTTTCTCTGATGATAACTTTTTCCGCATTTTATTTTATAATTTATTTGATTTTAATTGTGTTTCTATTTGATGATTCTACCTTCTCCGTATTTTATTTTATCTTCAACTGCCTTTTTAATGGATTTTAATATTCATTTTTCCACTGTAATTTTTTTTTCGTTTACATGTCGATTTTTTTTTTGTAACGAAGGAATTTTAACTTTGTTCAGTGTTACTTTAATTTTTTTGTTCTATTAAAAAAGTATATTATCTTTGATAATAAACTGAAATATTACAAATTATGGATTTAAGTTTGTCCAAAGTAAAATACTTTTTTGTGCGTATCGGTTTGGAATTCTTCTGTTGGTGCTCGTATAAACTTTTTTGTCCGTTTTTTCATAATGTGAACAGAACAAATCAGAGGTGGCGGCTACAATACTTTCCATCTGAACTGAATTAACAGCGAATCGGTGAAAACACCCAACTGTTATTACAAGTCGGATAAATCTCACGCTTTGTCGAAGAAGAAATTATACGAAGCAAGATTTGTTTACATGCTAGAAATGTTCTTTGTTTCACTCGGTAGCTATGACCCACAATTCTTCCATGGTCGGCTGAGTTAGAACCTGATTATGGTTTATGGGTTGAAAAAAGCTAAATTGTGTCACGATTGCTTGCTTCGTTGGATGTTGTGATCAACGAATGAAAATTTTATTTTTTTTTATGAAAATTTCCTACCAGTCAATTCTAACCAATCACAGGCTTGCATTTTATTATGTTGCTATGGCAACGACCTAATTTTATCGGAAATCACCCTGCTCATAATCACGTGACTGAAAGATTAATAAGTGGAAATCTCCCTGGCGCTTTGCATCTGGATGTAGCTCCCATATGATTACAGTGTTGCCGTCCCCACTCTCCCTAACAATCCCAACCCAACCCAACTTTCACAGACAGAGATAAGGCAAACGGCAACACTGTGGTTGGTGCATGGGAGCTAAATCCAGCCGCGAGTGCTTGACAGCTGTTGAAAACAATGACAAATATTTTTGATAAATGATTTATTTTCAACTTCCAATACAAAGTTGCAATGTTATCAATTATGAACAAGATTGGTTATAACTTCCAAATGTTTTATAAAATCCTGATTCCCTTCTTTCTTCCTCAATGGCGAGTAGAGTAAGGAGCCGTTGGTTTCTTCCACTAATTGCGAGGTGAGTCCTGGGTTATTTCCAATGATCAGTTTTGGCATGAAATTTTCTTGCCGAATCTCCCGCGAGCTCGAATTAAAAATCCGGAAATAATTCGAGCTCCAGGGAGATTATAAGTGAAAATCGGCCTTGATGTTTGGTTTCAGTCTTTTAGTAGGATATATCACAAATCACACGTATTAGACAGTTTTCCACTTGTAATAATGAATGCTGCTTTTCCACTATCAAACACACTTTCATTATTGATATTGCACTAAAAAAACATTCAAAATAATCAACAGACGATCATTTTGAGCCGATTAATCATTACTGGCTGTCAAAATTTTCACTCCAGCAACAACAAGCTAAATTAACAAACATTGAATTTGGGTCATTCCCCTGAGCTACAATAACCTTGTCCATATATTTCCGTTAAGGGTGACTAAACTACTAAACTAGGCCACACGCGCTAAAACCTGGAGCTGGGCACCCTTAAAATAAGACTGGCCAATCGCAGGTGCATTGTTTAGGTTTAGCCCTTTCTTCTAGCTTACCTTCTGGACAAAGACTTAAAAAAAACGAAAATTTGGAGATTAATCTCGATCATTCTTCTGCATACAACGCTATGAATATTTTGTCGGATTGAATTTCTCAACCTTTCCAGCTACTTATCATATTTCATTCAAAAATAACACAGCTTATCTTACACTATTGAAGATAATAATTCTTATCGCAAATATATTCAATGATAGTATTAATTGCAGATAATTCAAAATGACTGATAGCAGTACGGCGGACGAGTTGCCGCCGCAGACCAACGGCATTGTCGATAACGGGTTGGATGACGAAGAAAAGGCCAAGATGCGACCGGCAGACATTGATGCTGATGTCAGAGAAATGGAAAGACGAAAAAGGGTCGAGTTGATTATGAACAGTAAATTGTTCAGAGAGGTTAGTCATGTGATTAGATAAAATATATTATCAGTTATTTATATACTTGGAACATGGAAAGTCTAGAACAAGCATCCTGTCAAACTGTTTGGGATCAACACTCTCGACAGTGATGCCAAATGTTTAATGGAAATATTCCCTTACACTGTCATATTGAGATAATTTTTCTGGACACACATTTTTAATTGTAGGAAACGTGTATAGATGGAAAATTGACACAATATGGCAACCTCAACGTCCTGGCTATGTTGAAGTTTATTTATTGCCGCGTCCAAACAAAGCATATCCTTCATATTTGCTGATGCTTTGACGTTTTCAGTGCGGTGGTGCGGCTGTAATATTCCGGGGATTTCAGACAAATCCCCCCTAAAAGTATTTTTCTGTTAACAAAACTCCTTTCTTGTCCCTGTATAGATGTTGAACAATTTTCCAATTACAAAATTCATCTTAACGAGCCTCAAAAGTAGTGTGTTCTTTGTGCTCGTATTGGTTCAATAAAATTTTAAATGATCATCACGTACTAAATTACAGGAAGCGAGAATCGTATTTTGGAAGAAAATTGCTTCAATTTTTTTGTGTGGATTGAGGTCAATGATCACCGCGTGTGTAATTGAATATGTACTTCATTATTTTTTAAGGTAATCAACGTTTTGCTAGATACAGGGTGTTCCTAAAGTCCTGCTCATATACAGTGTGACCCATTTGTTTTGGGAACACCCTGATAAAAAGTTTATTTCTTAACCGATTTGGTTCGGTTTTTTTTTGGATTGTAGAGCTCGAAAAATTGTATATTCTTGGCAAAAAGTGACCTTCGCCATTTTGACTTCAAGGCCTACTATGTTAGTTTTTAAGAGCAAAATTTCAGGAAACCATATTAGCGATTTTTTTAGAAAAAATCTGTGTGCGCCACTGGATTCAGCATCCTTTAAAACGGGTCTATACAAATTTTCAACCGAAAATATCAAGTTGAAAAAAATTAAAAATTCGCACTTTAACAATCTTTGATTCTATCAAAACAAATAAAAATGACACAAAACTAAAAATTTGTAACTTCTACCAAACCACCATCAACTTCAATGCATTTATCATTTCTTTTGATAGAATCAAAGATTGTTAAAGTGCGAATTTTTAATTTTTTTCAACGTGATATTTTCGGTTGAAAATTTGTGTAGACCCGTTTTAAAGGATGCTGAATCCAGTGGCGCACACAGATTTTTTCTAAAAAAATCGCTAATATGGTTTCCTGAAATTTTGCTCTTAAAAACTAACATAGTAGGCCTTGAAGTCAAAATGGCGAAGGTCACTTTTTGCCAAGAATATACAATTTTTCGAGCTCTACAATCCAAAAAAAAAACGAACCAAATCGGTTCAGAAATAAACTTTTTATCAGGGTGTTCCCAAAACAAATGGGTCACACTGTATAATGAAACATCCTGTATAAAGGAAGTAGATATACCAAGGAAAAAATCCAAAAACATTAGGCAATGGAAAATTACTCTAAATATACAGGGTATTTCATAATATAAATGTTCATACCAACGTAAACCTATTCTATTTTTTTTTATACGGGGTGTTAAAAATTGAAAAAAAATGACAAGGGAATTGTTTTTGATATTTTCAGGATTGGTTTGATATTGATTGTTTTATTAAAAAAAATTGATACATCACTGCTTTTTCTCTTATTAAACACTGTTGTTCATCACTTGATATAAGTGAGTTTTTGGTCCGATTTAAACAAAAAAAAATGGTTGATAGATCCCGACGATCAATTTCTATGCCAAATTAGTTCCAGGGGCGTACTTATGGGTTATTATGGGGGTTCAAAGAGGGTCAAATTTCGGAAAATCATATTAGGTAGTTTTCAGGTGAAAATTGACAACGGAATCACAATCAGCATCACCAAAAACACCCTTGTAGAAATTTTCAACCCTCTTATCTACAGGGTGTCCGATTAAAATCTAGATTAAAATAGTCTCAAATTTGATAAAAATCATTAATTAAACCACATTGTCGCAACACTATACAGGGTGTCTCACGGTGACCGTCCATTAGAATATCTCAGGAAATAAAGCAATTGGGATTCTGAAAATTTGTATGGTGGGATATCCATAGATGTTCTTCTCAAATGAAATAAAAGCAACGTTGCACGACTTCCGGTTATACCGGAAGTAGGTGTCAACTCGCTTTTAAATGGAACACCCTATATATTATTACATTTTTGGATTCTACGTAAAATTCTAGGCAGATTTCATGTATCATGTCCTATACCCAAGTATGAGCGTTTTTGAAATATTTTAGTTTTTATGTCAAAAATTACGTTTGAAGGCTCCTATTTAAATGTGGATTTCACCTATAAGAAAGCCTTCATTATTTAATTTGTATTGGATTTCTTATTGAAAAGGACCTACTTTAATAGATTTTTCACAGCAATATGAAAACTATTATTACAGGGTGGGTCAAAAATAAGATCAAAAATTAAATTCAGAAAACGGCCAAAAATCAATTTTTTCAAATGGAAACCCCTAATTTTTATAATTTTATCTTATTGTGCATTAAAAATATTGGTGAGTTTACCTAATATTGTTCATTCCAAAAATTCAAAAAAAAAATAAAAAAAGGAATTTTTGGAGAGGACAATCTTATACAAACTCACCTTCATTTTTAATGCACAATAAGATAAAGTTATAAAAATTAGGGGTTTCCATTTGAAAAAATTGATTTTTGGCCGTTTTCTGAATTTAATTTTTGATCTTATTTTTGGCCCTCCCTGTAATAATAGTTTTCATATTGCTGTGAAAAATCTATTGAAGTAGGTCCTTTTCAACAAGAAATCCAATACAAATTAAATAATGAAAGCTTTCTTATAGGTGAAATTCACATTTAAATAGGAGCCTTCAAACGTCATTTTTGACATAAAAACTAAAACATTTCAAAAACGCTCATACTTAGGTATAGGACATGATGCATGAAATCTGCCTAGAATTTTACGTAGAATCCAAAAATGTAATAATATATAGGGTGTTCCATTTGAAACAAGCGAGTTGGCACCTACTTCCGGTATAACCGGAAGTCGCGCAACGTAGCTATTATTTCATTTGAAGAGAGCATCCTTTTAAACCTCACCATACAAATTTTCAGAATTCCAATCGTTTCATTTCCCGAGATATTCTAATGGACGGTCACCGTGAGACCCCCTGTATTAGGTATCGATGATTTTTTTGTTTAGAACACCCATTCAGGGATTTCATCAACATTTATGGTAAATTAAAACGTAAAGGAAGGCTCAATAAGCAGTAAAAGTATTGAATGAACAATGTAACAAAAAAAAACAACACATGAACTTTTTTTTTTGAAAATTTTTGGTGATTCTCATTAAGACTGACTCCGTTGACAATTTATTTCTAAGGAATGTCATTTTTTGAAATTTGATCCCCTCCTCCGCCCCTGGAACCAATTTGGCATATGCTCAAAAAGTGTTTGTCGAGACCTATCAAACAATATTTTTTTTTTGAAAATCGGACAATAAACCAAAATTTTACAAGAGCACTTTGGTTTGTAGAAGAAAAAATGGATTTTGCAATTTTCATCATAATAATAATTTTTGCATAATAAAAAACTTCTGGTCACTTCACTGTTCAGAAATCACAATCGTTTAGCAACATCCGAATAAAGGTTTTTTTGGTACAAAAACATAATTTTTAACCAAAAAAAAAATATATATTTTTTTTTGGTCAAAATATTCAATATCATACCTATGCGCACACCAGTGGTGTAGGTAGAAACTTTATTTGACCCCACATGAGTACATCGTTTGTAGTTAGTAGGTGCCCACCAAATTTCAAAAAAATAAATAAAAGAAAAACCGTTTTTTTTTTAAATATTTTCAACACCCTTTATATCAAAAAAAATATTGAGAACCTATACAGGAAGAGGCCAAATGACATTTTTTCGTAAAAGTATGAGTTTCTTTATTTCCTCCCTTCTTGAAAATATTCAGTTTTCCCCTGGACGGATATTCTTGAATTTCAAAAATCAAAGTCACAATTGGGGAGAAAAATCGAGATACAGTGATGCCGGTTTGCTCAACCAATGAAATTCAGGAAATTTTAACCAATAACCTCAATTTGTCAATTTTCTGGAATCATCTATTCATCGATTTTTGCAAAAAAGACTGTATGTGTGCCAAATGTCAAGTTTTATCTTTTTCCTTGTGACCTGTACAGGGTGTCCCATTTTGGGTACTTTTGCGGGGTATCTCCGTTATTCTTATAGATAGAAAGTTGCGGTTTCCGCGACAGTGTGCTACTTTTTCGTGAAACTGAAGATGCCGTTAACAAAATTTTCATAGCCTTTTTAGTTTTTAAGATACAGGGCTAAACTGAAAATGTTGCATTTTAAGGTACCCCTCGTATCTAAACTATCAGATAAGTTATGGAAAATGTGAACACTGTTTCTTTTATAACTTTTTCCGTAGATCTCGATTCTGCCTTCGGAATTAGTATACAGGGTCAGGTCAAAAAGTTATCGGACATAACTTTATTTTTTAAAATGGAACACCCTGTATATTTATAGTCCATAAGATTTGTCTTTTCTTTACCTTTTCAAAAATATATAAAAGTATGCACTTAAAAAAAAAAATTTAGCCTATAACTTTTTGACCTGACCCTGTATACTAATTCCGAAGGCAGAATCGAGTTCTACGGGAAAAGTTATATAAGAAACAGTTTTCACATTTTCCATAACTTATCTGATAGTTTATATACGAGGGGTACCTTAAAATGCAACATTTTCAGTTTAGCCCTGTATCTTGAAAACGAATAGGGCTATGAACATTTTGTTAACGGCATCTTCATCTTCACGAAAAAGTAGCACACTGTCGCGAAAACCGCAACTTTCTATCTATAAGAATAACGGAGATACCCCGCAAAAGTACCCAAAATGGGACACCCTGTACTAACAAATAATATGCGACGATTTAAAATTTATTTTTATTATATTTTTTTTTTCAGGAATTAGAGAGAATAATCGAAACACAATTAAAAGATGGCTCAGGAACAACCGGTCTTCTACAACAGATCTCAGATATGGTGGGCGTCAATAAACAAAGCGGAAATGTTTTCAAAAACTCCAGTTGTGTGATCCCCATCAACGATATTAGAGGTAAGTCAATCATTTACTGATTTATTGCAGCCAGTTGTATACAATCATAAACCGTTCGTTATTAACATTGCCATTTATTACGTCTGCTCTATAAATAAATTTACTAAACCACCATCAATTTACATGATTTTAACCTCAATGTCGGTTGACGTCATTCAATAACGCCTCTAATCAGTTATTTCCTAGGTGGCCTTTAATTCGTTGTAATTAGGCTTGTAAATGGGATTTGTGTCATATGAGATGATTGACAAGACCATTAAGCATTTAAATGTAAATCATATTGATTTACAATAATAAAATGAACAAAAGAACGTGGTCCACCAGAACTACATGAATTATATAATGCGATGAGTCATTGTGAATAAGTTTGTGGTGCTCCCATTCTCTCCCTTTCATCAAAACTACCGTTGGCTTGTTATTTCAGGAGAAAGTTATCGCGTTCATAAGATATTGGTTTCTTTGTGGCGAAAAGTTACAGTTAAGTTCGATTGATCGTCAGCTGGGTTATTGGTTGATGGATAATTCGCAACAATAATGGTGGATCTTTACCATTATGACATCATACGGTCTATAACAGTTTAGCGGAAGCAAAGAAGAATCATTTCGAGATGTTTTTTTCAGTCAGACCTATAACTGCGCTGATGACGCCCAATAGGAAAGGTTTCTAGATTGGTCTGACTGAGGAAACATGTTGGCAACATTGTAAAACGTCATAGTTCTCGCATTTGCTCCATGTGGTGTTCTCTCTTTCAATATCTTCATGCAATACTCATATGTACAATAATTGAACTAAACTGCTAAACCTGCATTGTACTCAAGCCTAGCAAAACAGATAAACTTCAATCATACAATACAGGCGAAATGAGTGCCTCCACCAAGATTGAATACTGGTCACTACCACCATAGCAGAGGCCAGCGGGCAGATGCTTGCCCCAACAACCCCAACATTTTTTTGAACAGTCAGTCGTGCCTCTCCTACATTAACGTTGTTTTCAGACTTGTTCTTGGCTTTGAGCAATAGAAGGGTTGGCAAAAAGTTGTTGACGAGGAAAAATTAATCTAGTTGAAGTTGAATTGCGAAAATAAATAATCATCTCTTTCGCTATATTATCAATGATATGGCGTTCACTACAATGTAGAAAACTTGTATCCACTACTGATTTTTCACCCATCAACGCCCAGCAGACGCCCGGAAGTAAGATGAAATGTCAATTAACCTGTCATTTCTCAAAAAATTCCTTGTAAAGACTCCGGGTATCAGGATCGCAGAAATGGGCGAAGATCTCTGCACCAATTCTCTCAACCAGTCATGGTGGACGTCTACCACCTGGGAGGCTGGGCTTCGCAATCAGCATGCGCCGTGTCGACGAATCAGGCTAGAGTAGGGATGTTTCCTACGGTGTTTGTTGTGAAATTAAAATGAAACATTTGTTAAATTTGCAGTTCAATGAATGTCATCAACATTTTCCGTTTTCATGGTGGATTGCTGGGTTTGTGTGTGACATTGTTTGAGTGTCTGGTATTAGTGATGTGTTGAGTAATACCGGTGAATAAGGTCCATTAGACATTTGTTCAACGTAATCTTGCACTTTTGGAATCAGCGCGAGGTTGTGTAACTCGGTGATTGGCGTTCTTCTCGGCAAGTTGAAGTACACATTTTGCGCCCTTTGAATGCGCGCAAACTGTGAATCTGTGAAGTTCCAGTTTTTGATGCTCATTGAAGATCCATACAACGTGTCGCAAACTTATTTTTAGTATGCGAAATACAGGGTGTATTGTGGAAATGGCCAAAATTTCATTAAATATTTCAGAATCTATTCATTGTCGAGACACAGTTTAAAAGTCTTCTTCAGAGATAATAACCTCCACCCTTAAACAGTTGATATTGCGAACAAATTCAGGGTGAGTTTCCCCACTTAAAAATAATAACAAAACTTTATATAAAGGTGTGTCCGGAAATGCTTCGTTACAGAGCTACAGGTTGTTGAAGTTTTATTTTTATTTTTGTTTTTTCTAAATAATATTTGAACCAATGTCTATATTTCCATAAAAATCGGTATTTGAGGGTTTCTTTTTATGCGGAATTCGAATTTTATCTCAGTTTGGCTCTAACTTGTAGAGGGCGCCACCTACACTCATTTGTCCTGACATGTACAGCCATAACTTTTTTGGACGTAACCGTATGACATATTTGAGTGAAAAAACATATTTCTCTTTTATTTTTATGCAAAAAAGGCATAGCTGATAGAAGTCGCTACGTGCCACCATTTTCGAGATATTTAGATTTGAAATAATGAATAAATATGATAATGAAATTATGGCCGAACATTGTGTTTTATTGATAGTGCCAAAAATACAGGATAAGTTTCCTCACTTAAAAATTAAAAGAAAATTTCATATAAAGATGTGTCCGGAAATGCTTCGATACAGAGCTACAGGGTGTTAAAGTTATCATTTCATTTATTTTTTTCAGTTTTTTTATTTGTTTTTGTTCAAATAATATTACACAGAAGTCGACTTTTATGTTTTTCACTGAAAATATGAAGCATTAATGCGTAATATGTTATAACGTCTAGCAGGTTACCTTCGCCATAATTTCAAAATCCCATGTATTAATTATTTCAAATCCAAATATCTCGAAAATGGTTCCACGTAGCGACTTCTAACAAGTATGCCTTTTTTGCATAAAAGTAAAGGAGAAATATTTTTTTTCACTCAAAAATGTCATACGGTTACGTCCAAAAAAGTTATGGCTGTACATGTCAGGACAAATGAGTGTAGGTGGTGCCCTCTCAGCCAAACTGAGATAAAATTCGAATTCCGCGTAAAAAGAAACCCTCAAATACCAATTTTTATGGAAATATTGACATTGGTTCAAATTTGTTTTAGAAAAAACAAAAATAAAAATAAAACTTCAACACCCTGTAGCTCTGTAAAGAAGCATTTCCGGACACACCTTTATATGAAGTTTTCTTATTATTTTTAAGTGGGGAAACTCACCCTGAATTTTTTCGCAATATTAATGAAACACCCTGGATATTTAAAATCAGGGAAGAATTCTCAATCGAACTAAGAGATAATATATAGGGTGTCCTATTCAAAAAAAGATAGGAAGCCTCAATTTTTTTGACTCCTGATGCTCAATTGTTTTTTCTGATAACAAATTCTGATAATTCAGAGAAAATACTACAACTTTGCCCATTTGAACCATTCTCTAGGGTTAATATTAACGGAGATAGCTATTCGCCAAAATATATGTGAACACCCTGTACACAATTTGAGGACATCATTTTGTAGAATGGAAAAATTATAAAACTTCCAAATTTAAATTGTGCCTTGGAAATTGATAGTTTCTGAAATATTCAACGAAATTAATTTGGGCCATTTTTATATTTTACCTTATATTACACAAACTAAAAGTAATTTTGCGATACAGCAAATGGATCTTCAATGAGCATCAAAAATGGCAACTTTTTTTCCATTTAACCGATCTCGTAGCACTTACGGTTCTGGAAAAAGCAATAGTGGTATCAATTAAAAATTAAAACGGACACCCAGTATAGTAGCCTTTGATCTAATGGACAATAAAATATGCTAACTGTTCACAATAAAGGAAAACGCCCTTTGATGCGGAATACATATGATTTTGTTGCCACGAATAGAGATAACTGCTGTTTTCTTATTTATTAGTTATTTACCTGGGATGGCGGTACGATTACAAGTCTCTTTTCACTTAATTTAATTTATAGCATGTGACATAAAAAATGTAGGTTTGTTCCAACCTACACAATCTTCAATCTTCTTCATCACTCATTATGATAGAATATTTTCACTTAAAAAACGCAAATAACGGTCGGGTTGGAACAAGTCTATTGAAACAAGTTCCTGTACTTCAATGAAATTCAACTGAATTTATTAAAAAAACTCCTGGAAATGTGTGATGAATATTTGTGATTTGCCGTTGCACCTTAGCCATTCTTTATTTCAGGTATAGAGTCTATGGGTTATGGAAAAGGCGAAAAAATCCTCAGATGTAAATTGGCGTCCGTCTTCAGACTGATCGATCTGTATGGATGGACTCAGAGCTCCAACACTTTGATCACAGCTAGATTGAGTCAAGAAAACGAGCAATTTCTGGTAAACCCTTATGGAATGTTGTTCCATGAGATCACAGCGTCCAGTTTGATCAAAGTCGACATGCAGGGCAGCGTTCTTGAACAAGGCACAACCAACTTTTCCGTAAACGTGACCGCATTCTCGCTTCACGCAGCTGTTCACGCAGCCCGTCCCGATCTACGCTGCATCATTCACGTGCACACTCCATCCGTGGTGGCTGTATCCGCCATCAAACAAGGCCTGTTGCCTTTAAGCCAAGAAAGCGTAGTAATCGGCGAGATCAGCACTCACGCTTACATGGGCGGATTGTTGGACGCTGACGAAAAAGACAAGCTGGCTAGAAATTTGGGACCCATCAACAAGGTGCTCATGCTGTCAAACCAAGGTGCTCTATGCTGTGGTGAAACGATAGAAGAGGCGTTTTTCAACGCCAGAAACACGATTCTTGCTTCCGAGTCGCAGCTCAAACTACTTCCTTTAGGTGTAGATAATTTAGTTTTATTGAACGACGAAGCACGAAAGAAGATGTACGATGGGGCGCATCGGGCGCCTGAAAGTTCGCCCAGGCCCGATCAGCCTTCGATTTTGGAGGGGAAGGTGGAGAGAAAGTGGAGAGTTGGAGGTATCGAGTTTGAAGCGCTTATGCGGATGATGGACAATGCGGGTTTCCGCACTGGCTATATCTACAGACATCCGCTAGTCAAGGGAGAACCGCCCAAACCTAAAAACGACGTTGAAGTACCTCCGGCTGTTTCTTCGCTTGGATATTTATTGGAAGAAGAGGAACTATACAGACAAGGGTGAGTTTACTTTTGATTGTTGTAAAATGATTTCAAATAATGTTGAAGATTGAACAACCGCACATAGTTGATTTTTCTTTTTACACAGTACATATTATTATTATTGTGGAGAATAACACCCCGAACGTAGGCGATTTGTTCGAATCAATGTTTGTATTTGTTTCTATACACAGCACCACAAAAGAATACGGGAACACATCTATTGTAACCATGATTGACAGTTGTCAGTTGTCTGACTGTCAGCAGTGTAGTGCAGTGTATCGATTATTTATTTCATAATTATTCTTTTCTCAATGATTACAAACTGGTTGTACAAAAAGCACTGTTTGCACCACGGACGAAAGATGATTTTGACTTGGCTAATATCTGCCCTCGCTTCGCTCGTGCTGCTACTAATACCCTCGTCAAAATCATCTACTTTCCGCCCTAGATACAAAATGTACTATTTTGTGATTCAACATATTACTTACAGTGAACGATAAAAAAGTTACAAAGCCCTGTGGGTGCTTCATAGTTGCGGTGCTTGCGGAGCGAGAAATTCGTACATGATTTCAGAAAAGTGCATTTTTCAGCAAAACGGTTGCTCCTAGCGTGATAAAAAAAAACTTTTCTAATCAAAATACTCGGAAAAACAGTTTTTGCTATTCTAACATGATCTACAGAAACCGGCAAAATAGGACTGATTAAAGAGGAACTTCAAGTAGTATGTGGCGCCCTCTACACCATTTCACAAAACTGCCACAATATTTGAATTTTTCATCCAAAAAAAAACCCTAAGCTCCATTTTTCGTGAGTTTTAGATGTTTCTCTCAAGAAATATTTGAATCGCAAATAAAATAATTCAAACTTTGACGCCCTCACTGTGGTAAGATAGGTCTAATCGTTTGTTTTTGTCGTAAAGAATCAGTGGTAGAACGATGACCTTCCAGATAAATAATTTTATATTAAAGAAGGAGAAATTATGAACATTTTTGTAATATGTCAAATAAAGGATGGGGAAAGGGTCGAATATTAATTTTTAAAATTGTTGATAACTTTTGATTGGCTTAACCGATTCCAATAAGCTTAGCGTCGTTTCAAAGGTTTATTGTTAAAATGGCGCAAACGGCAAGTTAATAACTTAGTTTTTTTTATGTTTTTTTTTGACGTAAAATAAATAATAATATACGCATTCACCATAGCGACGACTTTTTCATTAGGTATCTGTTTTCTAAGCCTATTCTGCACAGATCGAGTTCCGTGACGCCAGCGCGGCAACATTCACACTTGAAGTTTTCGTTGCTAATTTCGGTTCAAAATAAGTTATTAACTTGCCGTTCGCGCCATTTTTAATATTTTTTTTACGCTCTTTCAAACGTGAAAAAGCACCTTTGTATTTAATATTTTTGAAAAAATCGATGAAATAATTAATTTTAACAAAAAGCGCCCTCTACCGTTCAGCAATAAAATAATTCGTAAAGTGATATTACACCATAAAAAAGCATAACAATAACAATAAATCTTTAAAACGACGCTAAGCTTATTGGAATCGGTTAAGCCAATCAAAAGTTATCAACAATGTTAAAAATTAACATTCGACCCTTCCCCCACCCTTTATTTGACAGATTACAAAAAAAAGTTTAATATGAAAAATGCTCATAATCTCTCCTTCTTTAATATAAAATTATTTATCTGGCAGGTCACCGTTCAATATTCCCAATAAAACCTATATTTTCTATTTCACTATTGTATTACGCCTCCTAGCGGACATCGCACGAACTTGGAAATAATTCCCAGCAATTTCTCTTGGCAACTTTTATAATAATTTTTTTTTCCAAAAACGTGGGATGAATGCTTACGGTGATATGGCCGGCGACCTCTCTTAGTTGTACACCCTGTACAGATTTTTCTGGGATATCCTGACTATGACATGGTATATTTTACTTTTGGGTTTGACTCGGCAAAAATAATTGTTTCATTTTCACAAATAATTCTTCAAAATGTCACATCTTGGCAACATGGTATTGCATGTGTGTCACTCAAAGATAACTTTCAAGGAGTTTTCGCATTGACTGTTTTTAAAAATAGTCGAATTTGTAAACTTCTGAAATGTATTTTTTTTTAAACTTCATATTTCATAATTTTTTTGTTCTCATCGCTTTTATATCCTATTTTCTATCTATTCTATCAAAAAACCCGTGCAAATTCGAGGGGTCCCAATATCTACCAGACCCTAAACTACAATTTTTTATAAACCAAAAAAAATTGATAAAGGAATACAGACTTGCCCAGTGGTCCAAGAACCGAGTAGCTAACCGATTGCCGGATAAAACTGGGTTACCTTGTATATTCCTATGGACGTAAATAACATTCACATTCAAGGCTCTGTCCAGGCTACCAATTTTGCTAAATTCAGACATGTCTCATGGTAGCCAGGATCATTCAAAACCTGCTGGAGGTCAGCAACTACGAACCTTTTCATATTTCATTTTTGTAGTCATCAACGCCACCTAAAAATTTTGCAACTAATCAGTCCAAGTATGTATGTATGTATGTATGGACAAGACCAGCTCATGTATGGTTCACAAAATGCCCAGTTCAACGTTGAGCTAGTCTTGTACAACCGGGCCTTATTGAAATGCCTTAGATCATAAATCAAGAACAAAATTCAGCTCAAAATAGAATGCAACACACACATACATAATCCAAATTGTCGTCAGTGACAACGAGAAACAACATCCATTGAACTCCATACTACGTACCTGGAACGGACCCGCTTATGATTGAAAGAGAAGACGCAAAGATAGCAACTACGGATATCTATCTCTTTCTAACTCATTGGCCTATATGCATGGAGTAGTGAGAGAGATAGCAATAGTTACGGATACCTATCTCTTTCTAATCCATTGGCCTATATAAGGACAGAAATGACACACTTCACGATTCGTTTTCGACGATGACCGGGTTCAATGATCCAAACTGAAAGAGCAACAATAAGAAAACTATTCGCTGACAGAAAGTTCGCAAGGAAAATCGTAAAAAACATATAAATGTTTGTTTTTTACTGATGGATGGTTTCTGATGAATATCTTTTGAAAGGTTGAGAATTTGAATGAATTTATCAACACAAAAAGTGTCTGTACCTACATTCTGCATTGAATGGTGAAATAATATACAGGGTGTACCATTTGAAAATCTTGAGAAAAACTGCTTTAAAAGTTGTCACATTCGGAATCAAATTTTGGACACCCTGTACAAAATAGAAGCAAACCATTTGATTCCGGACTCACTTTATTGGAATTGTCACTGCAGAACTGGAAAAAACAGACCCAAGACCATCTTTGAAATTATTTTTTGGAAGGTTGCAAAACGATTTTTTTTGTTTTTCTGTTTTTTTCCTCGAAAACTATCAAAGCAAATCAGATGAAAATTTCGGACATAGGAAATAACACGGAAACAAATCTTAATATCCAAAAAAATACATTGTGTTTCATTTAAAAAATAAATAAAAATGTCGTCACTTTTTTCTGGACCACTCTGTATTTGCGAAAATATTTTCCTGATATACACTCATATGTATAGTATAGGTCTGCGCCTGAACAAAATTCCTAACCTGAATGGTATACGAGCTATGGATGCCTCGTGAATTGAAGCATCAAATTTAAGCACAAAAGAAATTGTCTGTTCCAAAGAACACAAGTCTGCGGACTAAACTTTTCCTCCATGCATAACCAATGAGGTCGTTCCCTAGGGGTCCAACCCCCAAGTACCACCCCCTTTCTGACTATGTAGTTTGAGAGAAACGTCCCAGATGTCGTTGGTGGTATAGTTTCATACCAAAGGTACCTTTCCTATGATATTCTTTCATGCAAATTATTCTTAATCGTAATACATATTCTCAATGCCGTTAGGCTTCACAAGAATAACGTATTAGACCAAAATGTAAAAAAAACTCTTTTCATGTAGGAAAAAACATCGATGTCTAAATACAATTTTAGATTGTATACATGATCAAATTAAATTTTTTCGTCAATTCGTCTTTTACAAAATATAACCGTTTCGTGTTTTTTGATTATAACTCTATCGATTAGCCATATGGCTTGGGTTTAGGTTTTATTACACCATCTTTGTTGGTTTTCAAAAAATATTTGATCAAAACCCAAAATCTTCATTCAAAGATATTGATAGTACTCTAAGTTGAATTTTATGTTTATGACTTCCTGCATAATCATTTTCCCTCCATCCCTTTCCCCGATTATTTTTAAGAACATACCCAATGGCCCAAAAGAATGAGGTTTCAAAGAAACTCCAGTGACGTAGGCTTCCCTTTTGTTACACCTCTAATGGGGAATTCTTCTCTTTTTCAAAATTGCCCTAATCGTTGTTTGGACTTTAATATTCACGAAATCACGAAATTTTCCGCCTATAAATTTTTTATAGGGAATCTAACCTTGAACATTCGCTCCGCCCCTTTGTAACTTCTAGAGTCGGTGACGTCATGGACTCTCACAATGTGTTAAGTTATGGATTCTTGTTGCATATGCAACCCAGATAACGTCAAATGACATTTATTTGATGAAATATTTATATTAGAAACTCACAAATGTAATCATCTTGATAATTTTAATTTTGGGGTATCTTTAAATTTTTCAAAAGTTGGCTATAGGACTTTTTGAGGGTTTCTCTTGAGAATCGGTATTTTTTCCACACTATTGCATAGAGTGTATTGATTTTGGACCAGAGAAAAGATTTTGACTCATATTGAACGTTATTGAGTCCAGTAGCGTGCGTTTTGTTTATTATTCAATATACAGGGTTTTTCACTTAAAACTCCTCACGTCAATATCTCGGAAACAAATAGGAATATTTGATTTTTGTCAAAAGTAGTCGATGTATGGGGTCAAGTAGTTATTTTTCACCGTTAAAAAAATTCGACGCCTACCAAGAGTAAAGCGTCGCGACTCATCGAAAATATTAATCGATTGCGGGGACTTTGAAATTACGCGCATGCTAAAGTACATGTTATTTATAAACTTTTTTGTTATTCAGTCGAACTCATTTATTCTACTCAGTTTTGACATAATATACAGTGTGTCCAAGATAAGGATGTCTATCATGGGGATCTTGAAAACCGTGAGAGATACAAGGTCGGTTAAATGGAGGCAAAGTTGCGTATTTTGATGCTTAACAAAATGCCGTTTTAAAAGCCAAGAAATTCCGACTAAGTCCAAAATTATCCGAAATTTTTCAAAATTGTTTTCATTTTTTTCTGACCACATTTGAAGAGATATTTTGAAATGAATGGAACTTCTTCATTGCCACTTTTTGCCCTTTACAAGATAGCGTTATTAAATTGAAGAACCGACGTTTCCTCTATGAGCAGCCATCATCAACTTTGTTTTTTTAAATACGGTCCTGGATTTTTTATGACGGATTTTGAGGGCCTTTTATGTTCCTAAACCAACAATGTATCGCAATTATTCAAAAAAATTATGTTGATGGATTTTTCCATAAGAACTCATGTGTTAGAGAGAGACAAAAAATTCATTTTTAATAGGATTAAAAACAACCACCTCTTTTTTGATTAGTGCGATACCTCGTTGGTTTTGGAACATAAGAGGCTCTTAAAATCCGTCATAAAAAATCCAGGACCGTATTTAAAAAAACAAAGTTGATGATGGCTGCTCATAGACGAAACGTCGGTTCTTCAATTTCATAACGCTATTTTGTGAAGGGCAAAAAGTGGCAATGAAGAAGTTCCATTCATTTCAAAATATCTCTTCAAATGTGGTCAGAAAAAAATGAAAACAATTTTGAAAAATTTCGGTTTTTTTCGGATAATTTCGGACTTAGTCGGAATTTCTTGGCTTTTAAAACGGCATTTTGTCAAGCATCAAAATACGCAACTTTGCCTCCATTTAACCGACCTTGTATCTCTCACGGTTTTCAAGATCCCCATGATAGACATCGTTATCTTGGACACACTGTATATCTCAAAACTGAGTAGAATAAATGAGTTCGACTGAATAACAAAAAAGTTTATAAATAACATGTACTTTAGCATGCGCGTAATTTCAAAGTCCCCGCAATCGATTAATATTTTCGATGCGTCGCGACGCTTTACTCTTGGTAGGCGTCGAATTTTTTTAACTGTGAAAAATAACTACTCGACCCCATACATTGACTACTTTTTATAGAAATCAAATATTTCTATTCGTTTCCGGGATATTGACGTGCGGAGTTTTAAGTGAAAAACCCTGTATATTTAGTCTTTTATGCTAGATTTTTGTTTCAGCTTGTGGAAAAAACTGGAAGGCGGCCGAAAAGGAAACGACAGAAGCCGTTGGCTAAATTCGCCGAATGTGTACCAAAAAGTGGAAATCTTGGAAACCGGCACTCCGGATCCGAAAAAAATCACCAAGGTAGAAATCATTAAATTCGAAAATAAAAACTAGACTGTTTCTTCGATTTGATTGAAATAATACTCGAAAATTCACATTACGTCAAGTTCTTGATGTTAGTAAGATTAAAAATATGTAGTTCAATGTAGTGTCAAAATTTGAAGGTCAAGTAACGTAAATCCAAAGATATTATTAAGTGCAATAATCAGTTTTTTCAAATTTTTTTTAAATCGTTCACTTCAAACCAAAATTATTCCTGTAACAGTGATTATTTAAAGTATATTTTTCTAAAGGATTAGTTATTTTAACGTGTTTGCAGCTTTATTGTGTGTGTTTAGTGCCATTTTAGGTTATAAACATTGATATTTAATAGTTAAGGCAATGTACAAAGTGGGAAGTTGTCAACTTGTGGATAACGAAACAATTTTCATTTTTGAACCAAATTCCTATGTTTTCATATACAGGGTGATTCTGAGAATGTTGCAAACAAGTTAAAAGGTTCCTATAAACATCTGAGTTACAAGGGGGGTGTTTTTAAATCACAAAACCAAATTTGATGTTAGTTTGTCTTTGTCGTGAGGGGGCGCCACCTACATGTCTCCATTTATTTAAAGCGTCATAACTTTTTATCCTTATAAGTTTAGTACAACTTCCCCTTTGACTACTTTTTTCCATAAATATAAGCTACGCAAAAATATATTCTAGTCTAAGCCCAGCTTACGCTTAAATAAAATTTCTCAAATGTTTTTTATTGATTTTTTTTTCACGAGCAAGTGTGTCAGTATATCGTGCCTTTGTCACTCTTTTGTTTTACTCGAATGGTTGTGGTGCGTCCAAACAGCAAAACCAGTACAGTAGATGACATTAGCACAATGTACAGGCACACTTTTTTTCAGTTGAAATTTTATTCATAGATTGATTTGACTGGTTTTGCTGTTTCAGTGGGTAGCTGAAGGATCGCCCAGCCATTCCAGTACGCCGGTGAAAATTGACGCTGCTTTGCAGTTTGTGCCTTGCGGCACAAATCCGAAAGAGTTCAAAGCGAAGCAACAACAGGTAAGTGAATTTTTATTTACATTTGACCTATGGTTTGTTTATAAATGCTACCATTGGACCAATGAATCATCCTGATCGGAGTGGTGGGCGGGTACTTAGATCGTTTGAACGACAGCGTTGACGTGTTTACTCCAAAATACTTGATATCAGAGAATGTTTCGTATTTCAAGTTTCTTCTTATCTCTATCGATATTGATTGTTATCAAATAGACATTTTCTACCGTATTCTTGAGTTTATAGGGAGTAGAAAATTGTGAGAGAAATCGTCAAAAAGTGCATGTCTTTCTGACACTTTCTCTCAATTTCTGCTGTCAAGAGCCTGATAATCTAAGCCAAATATCAGAGTGATTCTCGGAACTGTTTTTTCATTGTGAAGTTTTGTCACAGAAGTATCACTCGATGCTTGGTCCGCAACTGTTTACACCATTCGAACCAAATATTTGGTTCTGATATAGTTCGAATTTAGTACTTGGCCCGCGGACCAAGTTGTCGGTGTAAACTAGGCTATTCACTCTTCAGATACAGTACAAGATTCAGATAATTCAGTGAGTGCTCGTACTGCCATCTGTTTCAATCCATTGAACTATCAATAGTTGATAACTGAGTCGCTTTCTTTCGCAACTGATTTCCGAATCAAAACGCGTTTGCATAAAATAATCACGTGACAACGGAACATGCTCAAAAGAACGAATCATGTGACAATGAATCATGATTAGAAAAATCGGTTCGAAGCGGTTATCGGAGGGATAGTGTTCAGTTATGGAATTGATTGCTATCGAATGGATAGTGTCAAATATTAAGAAATCGAGCATAAGGAGTAAAAGGGATTCGTGATATGTGTATATATTTCGAATTGGTCAAGTTTTGTGGAGTGGCTACGTGAAAATATCTACTACAAAACCACTTTTAGTTTTACAAAATTGGACAGCTAGCAATAGATATTTGAAAAAAACTGATTTCCGGCGATTTTTTAGCTCCGCAAGTATTAATGGTGGGAGAAAATGTTGAATACAAATGTTTCAGGAAAATTGTTGAACAAAATTACAAATCCGTCATCATTTACATATAATTTTTTTTTTCATTTCATGTAGAATAAAATTTGGGAACGTTCTAAACATTTACAAAAAATCAGTTTTTTTTCAAATATCTATTGACAGCTGTCAAATTTTGTAAAACTAAAAATGATTCTGAATAGAACTTACAAACTGTAAATCTTTGCCCCACTGTAGTTTCCAAGATCCCTGTACTAAACATTAAAAAAACTCACCCCGCTGAAGGTCCACTCTAGCGCGGCACTTTGAACTAGCATCACCAAATGAAAGCCAGTCGATTGCTAATCGTTCTCGTAGCCGCGCGAACATTTGTTTAATTCGAAAGTTAGACAAAGTATGTAGTTCAAAACACTCAGATCGCCATCTGGTACGTGGATCATTGAACTTTTCCGTTTTCCGCTGTTTGCAGCAGAGGTGGGTGTTTTCGTGTTCTATGGTGAACGCCAAATAACTTTGAATCTACGTCATTGATGGCAACAAGCGCGTTTGTTATGTGATTTGCTGGTGACCAAATGTGGATACCAGCAAACTTCATAATAACTTGCTTGGTGGCAACGATGACGTAGATTCAAACCTGTTTGGCGTTTACTATACAGGGTGTCGGGAAAGTCAACGATAATACTGAAAGGGGTGATGAACCAACTCATAAGGATCCAGAAAAACATAATATGACCGTAGTAAAACTCTATGGTTTTCGAGATATTGCCACTAAAAGTTCAAAATATTCAATAAGAAATCTTATTTTACAAAGAAATAATTTATTTTTATTTTCTTTTTTACCAAGTACGTGGAAATTTTCGTGACTGGCTTGTAATTGCGAAGAAAAAGGTGGTGGGGAGCAGTCAAAAAAAAAAATAAATAAAATAAAAATAAAAAAAATAAATAAAAAATATCATGTTTTTCGGGAAGCTTATGAGTTGGTCTATCACCCTTTTTAGTATTATCGTTGACTTTCCGGACACCATGTATATCGTTATATGTTGTGAGGCTACCAGGGATTTTCCGGCTATTTGCAATAGGATGAGGAAAAACGTGTTTTCTTGATCTCGGGCGCCACCCTCTGGATCAATGTGGAGAACGGAGCTATTGAACAGCGAAGAAAGTTCAAACGTTCGTAGTCTTCCAAACTCCGTAAATTCCGCTCTGAAATGGACTTCTGAACTGAATAAAACACGGGTGGTGGTAGAAAATTTAATCAATAATCAGTCTATTGTCCATGAATTTGTACATTGATTGGTTTCCAACCAGTAAATAAAAAATATTACAAAAAACTCTTTCGGCGAATATTCAGAGTAACATCTAATAAATAAATAAATTGAAAGCAGTTTAAACCAGAAAAAGACTGTTAAAAAGGGGCGTTGTGTGTATGAAGTAGAGTGAATGATGCGGGAAAACCGACGCGACGGGGTCAGTTTGATAGACGTTTCGGACAGAAATTAAACAGCGGATTATGACTTGTTACACGGAAAACGTTATCTTTTGGCAGATAATTGAGCGATTTAAGGGAAAAATCGAATTACTTGATTAAAACCGGGAACAATATTTCAAAATAAAAAGTGATGAGGTTATGCATTAATCTGCAAATGATTATACAGTTGGTGGCAGATACTTGAAGCTAACAATCATTGACACTTGTTATCTAGATTAAAGACTATAGAAGAGCGGACAAGATCTCGGCGGGTCCCCAATCACACATTCTAGAAGGTGTCACGTGGGAAGAAGCCCGAAAGATGCAAGATGCTGCTGTAACACAAACAGGAGACCAAGTGGTTCTTATGGGCGCCGCCTCCAAAGGCATCATTCAAAGAGGCCACCAACATAACGCTATGGTTTATAAGAGTCCCTATGCGAAAAATCCGTTTGACTGTGTAACAGACGAAGAGTTAGAAGACTATAAAAAGGTCGTTGAAAAGAAAGCGAAAGGAGAGTGTACGTCACAATTTTTGTTAATCTATTGATTCAATGTTAATGTTGACAATCAACAGATGACACTGACTATTCCGAATCGGAAGGATTGTCTTCGGCTCAAATGAGCAAACGTTTCGATGGGCTTCACATTAGATCTCCCACTTCCGTGACCAGTGAAACTGAAGAGGAAAGTAGAGATGGTAAGTCGGGATTGGTTGGGTTAATTCGCGTTACTGAAGTTGTTTCAGAGCCACGGATTTTGCGGATAGAAACAACAACTGCGCCCAAGCCTAGCCAACCTGAGGTTGTGTTGAGTGATGGTAAGTTTTTCATATCACATTGGCACATTTTTTTTTTATCAACACTATATACATGTCATTCAATCATCACACCCACACACATAAAAAGATGTAGTTAGTAGATGAATCTGCATGAATATTTCTTTTTTGCATGTTTAGTTGATTCTCCAGTAGAACAGTTCCTCAGGAACGAGAGAGCTTCAGTGAACAGCTACAAAAGTAAGTACACAAATCAACGTAGGTGTTACTAACCTACACAATTATGATAAATGTAAGATAATTAGGAAGTTTCTGTTCGCGGTAAAGTTATTTTTGGTATGAAGCAATCAATACCATGATTGGCCGGAAATTCAACCCAACGGTGCGATGAATGGTCGTTGTCCCTGGAAAGTTCTTTCGGATTATTTCGTATTCTTTCGGGTTCGTTCGGGCTCTTTCGGTTTTTTTGATTCTAAGGTTCTTTCGGGGTCTATCGGATTGTTTCGGGGTGTTAGACTGCCGATTCCAACGAGCATTGCTGATGGACTGACTCACCCATTTATCAACATAGGAAATTGTTCAATAGTTTGCCCGTGAAGATCAGAGGGGTGAAATCTTTCTTGAAATTCAGAAGGTGTGTCAATGATCTATTAGACAGCAAGGGCTATTATTCAATTAATGCATTTTTTTAATGACAACGTGTGATTATCATTCTATATATATTTATGTATTTTTTTCAATGTTGGTCATCGTTTTCGCTCAGCATTTTGTTATCCTTCATTTATGTTTTTCACGTCAGTATCTGTCATTTTCTTCTGTATTGCTTTGCCAACAAAATGTACCACATTTTATACAATAAAGCCAAGTTTGTTAGTATGTTTCGGATTTCTCCGGTTTTTTTTCGGGTTCTTTGGGATTCTTTCGTGTTCGTTAGGGTTCTTCCGAGTACTTCCGGGCTCTTTCGATTTCTTTTGGATTTTTTAGAGTTTTTTGGGGTTCTTCCAGGTTCTTTGGGATTCTTTGAAGTTGTTTCGGGTTGTATCGGAATCTTTCGAGTTCTTTTGGGTTTTCTGCGAGTCTTTCGGAGTCTTTGATTCTCTGGTACTTTCGGAGTTTATCGGGATGTTTCGGGTTCTTTTGAGGTCTTCCAGATTCGTTGGGGCTCTTTCGGATTCTCTTGAGTTTGTTCGGGTTCTTCAGTTCTTTCGCGTTCTCTCGAGTACTTTTGGATCCTTACGGGTTCACCAAGTTCAGCAGAAATAAATTGAATGATCCAGTAAATCAAAGAACACGAAACAGCTCAAACGAATCCGAAAAGATGCCAAAGAACCCGATAGACCCCGGAAGAACTCAAGATCAGTGTACAATAGGTTGTCTCATTTCGTCTGAGGTAAGAGACGGAGGAAAGGAAAATATGACTTCATCGATGTCTGGCGTCTGCGGTAGACTGAATCCTGTCATTCGATTGCATCGGTCTGCATCGCATCGTGACATGTGTCATTCGCAAGGTTGCCAGAAGTACTGTTTTAACAGGAGATCTACTGATTTCGCTCATGGGTTTTTG
The DNA here is from genome assembly GCA_958502075.1 of Orchestes rusci. Lineage (NCBI taxonomy): Eukaryota > Metazoa > Arthropoda > Insecta > Coleoptera > Curculionidae > Orchestes > Orchestes rusci. The sequence continues at coordinate 76,360,159 of OY293305.1, read as the reverse complement.
TTCTGCTGTTTTTGATAGGACACAGATTACGTCATGACCGTAGAAGTGAGGCAACTGATCTTGGGAAAAACTAGCGAATCTGAAAATCCGAAGGAATCCGAACAAACCCGAAAGAATCTCAAAAAACCCGAAAGGCCCCTTTCAGGTTGTAAAGAACTCAAAACAGCGTGAAAGAACCAAAGAAAACGGAATAACTCGAAAGATGAACCCGAAAGAAATCAAATCTGAAGGAATCCCAAAAAACCCGGAAGAACCCGAAACAACTCGATTGAACCCGAGAGAACTCGAATCTGAAAGAATCCCGAAGAACCCAAAAGTACCCGAAACAAACCGATCGAACCCGAAAGAACTCGAATCTGAAGAAGTCCCAAAAAACCCGAGAGAACCTGGAAGAACTCGAAACAACCCGAACGAATTCCAGAACTGAAATAACGACTTTCACGGTTAAGGTTACGGTTGCACTTATCATTACGATTACGAATACGGTTACAGATATTGAAAAAAAAAACGAAAAATAGAGATATTGAAGGTTTCTTCTTCTTAGGCACAAGTTCAATAAATGTTTAATAAAAAAATCTGTGAAAAGAAACAAATTAACAAATCTTATAAACACTCAAATAATTCAATTCATTCTTCTGTTGACTGTAATACTTGATTTAATAAATAGATTATGCAGAAAAGTATTTCATGGACATTTCTTATCAAAAATCAATCAACTGTTACTACGATCTGTTTAATATTGATATTAGTTGATTATAAAATTGAATGAATTTGACAGCGACGGTGTAATATTTTAAAATTAAAAACTAAATGAAATATTCACTTGAATAATAAAAATAACGTCAAAATGCAAAAATGTAATACCAAAAATTAACAAAGTTAAGACGAATTTTAGAAAATCGTAACTGCAAATGACAATATTGCTGAAAAACATCTTCAAAAATGCTTTTAATCCTAAAAAACCCCAAAGAATATGGAACAACCCGAAAGAACCAAAGAAACCGAAACAAAGAAGCTGAAAGAACTCGAAGGAACCCGAAAGCGATTCGTACGACCATCGTTGATAGCACGCTCGTAAGATGCGGATGCAATTACCTTAAACTTGTAGCACTCTTAGGAGATTGTCAGTCATTTAAATTGCTAAATAATGTCCTAAGAAACTTCCTAGTTGTCTGTAATAAGTTAGGTTAAGAAACTAACACCAGTAGTAGGTGTTGGTGCTAGCAAACTAACCACAACTAACTTTTCCGCCTACATGTGCATTTTTTTTCCGCCGCTTAGCAGAAATCGTTGGAACTTTTTGATCGCACTCAAACAAAAATCTAAATTCCCTCGATTCTCTTGCAGGTCACCATCTAATCAATCAACAAGTAAATAGTTGCTATCGCACTTACAGCCACTCAGGCTTACCCAAAGGCTCATATGTCATCCCAAACCCTGTGCACTTTCATATCGCACGTATCAACCATACTACCAAGGCTTTGAAACCTATCATCAAAAACATTAACATCAATGGAAGATTCAACACAGCACATAATACTAAAAGTGTAATTTCGCTTAGCTTCAACGAAGCTCATTCAGTCTCTGTGGATATTTCGTTTGAAACTTTGCGGGCGTTCATCACGCCCTTTGCTGCGGCGCTGAATTTGATCCATTCTCCTCCTATTGGGGAGTTTAGGAGGATTTATAATGTGGATAGAAGTCGCAGACATGTGGAGTATTCTAGTTTATATGCCGATCCCCTTTATGAGACTTTGCACACGGAGGAAGATATGTCCTTGTGCAAAGTACGGGATAATTTGTTCAATGAACTTGGTGTGTACCATTTAGAAGAAAGCTTTGTGGAGTTTACTGATGATAATACTGACAATGCCAACGAGTGTTTGGCAGATTTTTTGGATGTTGATGATGAAGAATTTACAACCAGTGATGCTCATCAAGTTGACACAAACGAGTTTACCAAGTCGTCTGAGATTTCATCCAGTATTTTGGATATATCTGTTGATCAGTGCAGCGATCGAGCAACTGCTGGTTCTACTTCTCGCGAACAAGACTCTTTGGAATCAACTTTTTATTCAGTTGTTGAAGAGAATGAAGACTCATCCTTCGAGACAAGCGATGAAACATATCCTATTGAATATAAAGAGTCATCTTCCGGGTCAAGCGGAAAAACATACTCTATAGAACCTGTAATTGAAGATATTGCCACAAAAGCAGTTGGCGCTACTGCTGCGGAACCACAATCAAACTTGCAAGTTGACATTCTAGAGCCAATAACATCACCAGAACTGGAAGATCTTTCTGATGTGGAATCCAACGATACGTACACTTTGGAAATTGTCCCTGAAACTGATGAATCGGACGAAACCTGTATTGATGATAACCAAAAATCAACTTCCAAAACTTTTACTGTCCGTGTCCATGTGACCCATGAAGACCCACCAGTAGTTGAATTTTTGGGAACAGGTGACAAATACAATGAAGAAGAAATCAGTGATCAAAATCCTCCTTCTGATGAGGGACTAGGAGACATGTCAACTAGAAATAACTCTCCTATGACAAACGATTTCTTTCATAAGGTGAAAGAGTGCATTGAAAAGAACTACCATCACGTTAAAACCGTGGACAACGAGTTCCAGCTGATCAAGGACCTGAACGCCATCTATAAAAGTTTCTATGCAAGTCAACAAGACATTGACAGTTTGCAAGATGTGACCATACGCAAGGTCGTAGAGTTGTTCACTAAAGATGAGAATATTTGCACTGGCTCGATCTCGTCAAGCTTAGTAAAGGAGTTGGCTACGAAATACTCTAGCGACATCTTGAGTACGTTTTTCAACATGAAGAAGCTGGAAGTGGAAACCAACTGTCGTCCGTTTCAAATAATCGCCAGAGTGTTGGTTAGTCATATTAGGAGGACCTTCCGAAGACACGTGATGACTAATTTATTCGAACTGGTCAATAAAATACACAATATATACGAGGAATTCTTCCCTGCGCCCTCCAACGAGGAAAATTTGTACCACAAAATGTTGATTACGGATTATTCGTACGAACTGGCTGATGGCGATATCTCAAAACCGATGGGCGTTGTTGAAAGATACATGCTGGACACAGTTTTGAATATGTTTTTCAACTGTTCAGACTTTGACCTTGAAGTGCGATTCAGTTATATTATAATCGACTATATAGCGTCAAGAAATAACGATATACAGCGCTATATGGACGTTGGTAAATTGCCCCAAGACTACCATATGATGCAATTAATGAAAGCGCTGAGGCAAGAATACAAACAGTTTGTGATGAATGCACATGGTCCGGACAAACTTAAGGAGATGATCACCTGTTTGGTGGTGAGTTTGTTGACTAAGGAAACCTGGATTCAAATTATCCCCATTATTCCCACATTTGTCAGTGAAGTGCTGGATATCTTATTTGAATCAATCACAGAGGATGTGATGTTTGAAGCTTGCATCAACCAGTTTGCTGGTATTATACGAGATTATTTGTCAGAGGAAGGATTCGAGATAAGGGAACTGATAGTGTTCCCTGAACTACCTCAAGATCATCACTTGGTCAAGCTGATTGACAAACTCAAGCACCTGTACAGAAAGGTATTTGTCGTGGCCTTGGACGAAAACCAACTTACGGAGTTGCGGGTTAGAATTTCCAACAGCGTGCTTGACTTGCTCATTATGGACGAGCGTTTTTCCGATTCCGATGACTCGATGTCATCTGATAGTCTCAACATTTCTGATAAACTATTCACAATTTCCGAGTACCTTGTGGAGATTTTGGATACTTTCTTCAACTCCCTAGATCGCGATGCATTCTTACAAAATATGTCCGAAGATGTGGTTCAGTCTACACCGCGCAAAGATGACGACTGTGACTCGATTGACGGCAGTGTCACATCGTTCAAGCAAGACCAAACGAAAAGTTCTGAAAGTTTCTGGGTTTCCATTTCGACGTCAAAGAGTAGCGTTAAAACACCAAAGAAAAAGTTTTGCTTGAATGCTGATGAAATCCCCTTACGTCCTCCAGATGATCTTGCTAGGATTCACGCTGCTGATGAAGTCCCGCTGTCACTTCCTCCCGACTTATCCACCAGTGTAGACAGAGCTTTATCGCCTATAACCGAGGAGCCACGTACTAATCTTTTTGGCAGCAACCTATCGGGTGACGATCTAAGCAGCTATCTGTCATTTTCCAGTGACGAAATGTACGTCAGCACTGATTCTGCATCCAGTGGACAAATAAGGGTTTTAAATGAAGTTAACTTTTATCGGTCTGGGTCCACAGCGACTCATTTTAGTCAGAAAACTGACGTAGTTTTCTTGCGCAAATCCAAAGAGAATCGCCCTCCCAAATCCAGAGACTGGATGGGCTTTGATGGAGCCAGGTTTTAGGTTTAAGTATCATTGTTTGTATGTTTATTGAAATACATTATCTTTTGCCGCTTCGTGTTTGTTTTGTATGTAAGAAAGAAAACTAACTATGGTGGGTCGGCGATGGTGGATCAGAAAAGGTAATGGGGTGTATTATGTAAATGTATATAATTGGGTGTTGTGCAATTGAATAATGGGGTGAATAACTCCATCGTTCAAAACTAGCGTTTTGTTAATGATTGTCACGTTTTAGGTGAGAATACAGTTAATGGGGATCAGTCAGATGCTCATATTAGCACTTTGTCACAGAGTAGTAAAGAGGTAAGGTATTTTTTGGTATTAATGTATCTTCACAATTGATCATCAGTTTAAATCGTGCTAAATGGTTTTGGGGGTTTAAAAATAATTCAATATTGAATTGTCCAGGATCGCTCTATATCTGAAGGGTCTCCCAAAAAGGACAAGAAAAAGAAGAAGGGTCTGAGAACTCCATCATTCCTGAAGAAAAAGAAGGAGAAGAAATCACGCGAAGCATAAGGTGAGGAAGTTGAAGTTGATTTTCTGTTATTAAATATTTGTTCAAAGTAACTGATTTTCAACCAATTTTTGCATTGACTTCTATTGAATACGGATTTGTAATTCATCTAATTACATTTTTATAAAATTATTCACAAATGAGAATCCAAACAGGATATTGATGGCCAGGCAATCAGGTTTTTTCTTCCAGAATTGGAAACTTGCATGAAAACTGTAGAAAATCGCAACAAATAAATATTAGCACATTTCAAAGCTTTATATCTTCTTCAATTTTTGAGCCTTTTAAACAAAAAAAAGCGCATTCAGGATAAATTGAGTAAGTGTGATGGTGTAAATAAAAAACGTCAATATCTGAACTCACCTATATTTTATACTTTAAATTCCAAATCAATCCTTCTGTGTAAGCGAGACTTAAAGACAAATTCAATGTAGATGGTAGCATATGATTCCCGTTTAGCAAGCGGAGCATCCACTTCGAAGTGAAATTTAATGTAAATCTTACTTAGATCAAACACACTACAGTTTGAGCTGGCAACCTTGCAGCAGGCCATGAGTTATGGCATTTTGTTTGCCCTTCATCTCCTAACATATTGCATGAGGCTGAAAATCATCATTTGTAAATTCAAATGATGATGATAGGCAATAATGAAAAAAATATATTTTAATTTATTGCCTGTCCCTTAACTAATTCCAACTTTCATTGAATATTTATTTAGAATTTGAATATCATAAGATTTCTGACATTTTTTCACACCATTGTCAGGCAAAAACCTATATGACTAGATCATGAAAAAAAAATCTTTTATCCTTCATGAGTATGAGCACATAATGACCCAGATTTGATCAAAAAATGTGCAAAATTCCATATTAAAAGCTGTACAACTCCTTATGAACACCGAAAAATCCGCATCATTGGCAACGCAGCATCTAACCGTCTAATACAAGAGTAATAAGATCCGACATCCGATCGAACGTGGAACGAACATAGATAACACGGTTTACCAGTCCCCAAAAAACGCACGTACGTCGCAATATTCTTCATTTGTTCAACCCAATTCATTCGAGGCATCGGCCTGTCAGGAAGCGTTTCCATGGCAACCGACATAATAAAGCATCAGCTGATTCATAATTTATCACGTCTCCGGCTGTTGTGTATCGCCAGTGGTTTATTTCTGATTATTTGAAGCAATATTCGTAGTTAACGGACGAAAACCGTGGGCACCAGCGTTTCTTGTTTGTAAAAGAATCAATCCACGAAGAGAAAATTTTCATTTTTTATACAGGGCTTGTCATTTAAAACTCCAATGTCTCGAAAACGAATATGAATTCTCCATTTCTGTGAAAGTGCCATAAGTAGATATATTACACAGTTTGAAAAATTCGGCGCCTATCGAGAGCTGAGCGTCGCGACGCGTCGAAAATATAAATCGATTGCAGAAACTTTGAAATAACGCGTATGCTCAAGTACATGATTTTTATATATTTTTTTGTTATATACTCGAATTCATTTATCCTAGTCATTTCTGAGTTATAGTAGTTTATTGTTAACATGTCTTGATTGACAAAAAATGCTAACACGGATGTTTTTTGGTTATCAGTAAATTTTATTGATATTTACTTGAACTTACTTATTCTTCTCCATTCTGAGCTATACCGGTTTAGCGTAAACATCTTTCAATTAACAAAAAATGCGATTACGGATGATTTTTACAAGATTTTTTGGCAACCAAGAAATTTTTAGGTACCAAACCAGTTACAACTCAGGAATGATCAAGATAAATGGGTTCAAGTATATTACAAAAAAGTTTACAAATAACTTCCGCATGATCGTAATTTCAAAGTCCCTGCAATCGATTTATATTTTTGACGCGTCGCGACGCTCAGTTCATAGCAGGAGTCAAATTTTTTAAACCTTGAAAAATATCCACTTGACGTCATACACTGAACACTTTTTACCGAAATTATTAAGACTAGCATTCTTGGAATGTTTACTATATTCGTATAATTCAGAAATGAGTCAGATAAATAGGTCCGAGTAAATGACAAAAAAGTTTATAAATAACATGTACTTTTGTTTGCGCATAGTTTTAAAGTCCCTGCAATTGATTTATATTTTCGACGCGTCGCGACGCTTAGCTCTAGGAAGGCGTCGAATTTTTTCAACTTTGGAAAATATCTACTTGGGCCGATACATTGACTTCTTTTTACAGAAAAGCTTTCTTGTAAAAATCATCCGTTTTTTGTTAATCATGAAATGTTTACTATAAACCGTTAAAACTAAGAACTGAGTAACATAATTGAGTTCCACTAAATACCAAAAAAGTTTATAAATAACACGTACTTTTGCATGTGCGTATTTTTGAAGTCCCTGCAATCGACTACCATTTTCGACGCGTCGCAACGCTTTACTCTTGGTAGGCGTCGAATTTTTTTAACTGAAAAATAAGTACTGGACTCCATACATCGACTACTTTTTACAGAAATCAAATATTTCTATTCGCTTCCAGGATATTGGCGTGCGGAGTTTTAAGTGAAAAACCCTGTATACAGGGTTCGCAAAAACTTCAAAAACCTGATTTCTTTTCAAGAGTAAACTACCTTTATTTCTGATTTTCAAGCAGAATCTCATTTAGAAAAGTTATTTAGAATAACGCTTATAAGTAAAATCTGATATTCGAAACAAACCTTTAATTTTTTTTAGTTTTTCTAATCTTCAGTTAATATCTACTCTTAGACTGTAGGTTCTGATTTTAAACTTCTTAATGCATTCCTACCACCTTTTGAGAAAACATGAATTTTTTCTTTTCACAATAAATATTCTTGATCACAGAAAAATCGATCTTTGAAACTTTTTGATACCCCTGTATTGAAGATAAAGTCATCAATGCTGATGTATTTCAACCTCTTAGCATTCCAAAAACAAATTGAACTAGAATTTTGCTCAAAAATAAAAATAAAGGTCACTCCTGGAAACATTCAGTGGATTTTTTGCGCACCATGTATAAAAAATAAAAGATTTTCTGTGAATCGCATTTTTTTACACGCAATCTTTTTTTTATCAAGAATTAGTTTTTCCCAAAAAATGAGATTTATAACCATTTGTGCTTTTGTGAACCCTATCCGTGGACAGTCTGTATATAATTTCCTGTTTTTGGATTTTTTTTCAAGAAAATTGGAGATCTAGCTGTAGAGGAGTCAAAGAATAATTATTTTGATTAGAGCAAATAGATAAAAATGCTTGGTATAGCAAATTAATATCAAGTTTATAGTACTTTATTTAAATGAAGAAAACGTTGACAGTCCTCCACCCTCATGATACATAAAAAAATCCACCACCTTATTCATCTATCTAAAATGTAAAATAAAAAAAAAAAAACACAAATATTTCAAGGAACGTGAAGAAATCATGCAAACTCGTTTCACTATGGGGTAAACTTCTAGAAAAAAATCAAAATTCTCGTGAAAAAACCAAATCAACTTTCACTTCATTCATCTGAATTCAAAGACTTGAACAAGTGTTGTTAACCCTTCAAATTTATAAACAATATTTTCTCAATTGATGCAATCAATTTTTTGATTTTAATAACGTAGGTGTGTTTTTTTAATAATTGTCCATAAAGAAAATCACGATTTTGACAATTTATCAGAATTTTCAAATATCCCACAATTTTTGAAGATTAATCATCATTTAAACACGGCAACCTAGCTTTCACGACTAAACTTTGACAGATCTGAGGGGGGCGGGTCTTCTAGTATCTAGTGCAGTGTTGTCAACAAGTTTAACAGTCTTTAACGTAGTTTTTGGGGAAATATGCGAATGCGATGTTGCCTCTACAAACCCAGCACATTTTAGTATAATTTCAACAGGGATTCTATCAACACAATAACAAATAAAATTATCCTAAAAACAGCTGTCACGCTGTCAACTTTCGATAGTTTCAGCGTTGCCGGATTGTAGTAAAAAAACACTTTATCAACTTCTAAGTGTAAGGGTTTAAGGAAAACTGTTCGAGTATTGAACGATTAGTAGAAAATTTGAGCCAGTAATAACGATAAAATAAAGGCTACGTATTCTTGAATATTGTGGAGGAAAACATTTATTCGTTTCAATAATGTCTAAATATGATTCTAGTCGTTCAATGTTCGAAGAGTCACCAAATTTATTATTTTCACCATCCCTAATAATTTGTTTATTTCCAGGCACTGCCGTCGAAGTAATAAAACTAATTTAAATATTAATTCTAAAAAACGCCTCCATCGAGACTGCCAGCGACATAATTCGTTCAACCTTTTTCTTACATATTCTATAATATGTAGCGCAGCAGCTAGAACCTTGTATGCACTTTTACGGACACTGCGCGTGTGCGGCGCGTGAACTGCGATTGGTCTAATTTAATTACATTAAGAACAAACACATAAACCGCCCGGATGAAGTTTTTGGCTCAAATCCGTATGGTTTGTCATTACAATGATTATATTTTAGCTTTAATTGTACAGGATATCAGAGTTATTGATTTTCAACAATACGGAAGCAAAATGTGTATTTAGTGATGTTATTATGACTTAGCTGACAAAATAAACAATTTGAATGGCTGTAGGGGTATGGTTACTGTTCTGAAGCTGGAATTCATCTTTGTTATCGTATCGTCATCATTCCAAATTAAAATCTATACGTTAACCAGTATTAAACACTTGCTAAAATGGGCTGCTTTGAAATTATTCTATATTGTATCTTAGTTTATATTTTCTATTTTTCTATTAGACTTAGTAAGAGCATTAACTATATCGGCTTTTTTAATTGTTTATTCTGTGCAATATATTTATTAAAATTAAGCTTCTATTTTTGGATAATTTCCTTGGTAGCAGATGTGATATTTTGTTCGAAAATGTCTGTAATTGGGTAGCTATCTTGGTGTTTGTCATCATTTTTTGATTAAATTAACAGTAATTATTGATCCGAAAATAGGAACAAAAAATATTGTAATGAAATTAAAAACAGAGTTTATTTTCACGTAGTGTTTTTATTTATGTAAAATATATTGCTTATATCGCAAGCTGTCCTTTATGATTTTCTGTTATGTTTTAATTTTTTTATTAATAAAATGTGCAAATAAATTAGACACTTGTTATTGCCATAATTTTTGTCTGTATACGTTTTTCTCGCATCAATTGGGTGAAGGATTTAATACTTTATTTTTCTCTATGTTTATATAATTTTCTATTTTTGACTATATTCAATGTTTTGCACAAACAAAGTACTCGTTTTATATATACATATTTTTTGTTTTCTTAATATTTAAGAAATAAACAGCTTTCTTGGTAAGTTTGGTGATTTTTACCTTTCCATTGACAACATATCGAGACGGAAAAATACGAGAAATAAGGAAGTCTGGGCCCAAAAATGAAGAAAAAAATTATTGTGAAGAGAAAAAAATTGTATAGGTAGGTACAGCAAATGCCAAACAACTTTCGATTCACGTCATAATTGCCACCAAGCGAGTTATTATGTGATTTGCTGGTGACCAAATTTGGCCACCAGCAAACTTCATAACAACCTGCTTGGTGGCAGTTATGACGTAGATCGAATGTTGTTTGGCGTAATATGATATACACATTGAAAAAAAATGAAATTTATTCATAGAATTACTTCTCATATTTCCGTTAAAAAAGAAGAAAGATACGCAAGTTAATGGGCGAAGAGGTGGAGCGAAATATGTCCGCAAACGCTGTTAAAATGTAATCAATCAACAATATTTCGAGCAGACTTTCAGAGATGGCACTACCAGCCCTGAATGTTTATAGGCTTATTACGTCAACATCAAAATGGTCGAACGGAAACAGTTGACCGTTGGAACAAAAAAAAAAATTATTTTCAGAATCAGTTTTGATTTAGACGATGAAATTATTATCCTGGATGGTTTGTCGGTAAGTGGCTTATGACCGTGTTTATATTATTTGTGTAGCATTAGACTTTAAAATAATAATATTTAATAACTTGACCAGGTTAAAATACCCTGAAAATTTATCACTCATTTTAAGTGGTTTGTGCCGGTTTTCAAATCGAGCACGAATAAGTATTTGGCTTGTTTACTTTTTAATTTTTTGACTTTATTTTGTTTTTTGAAAAGTAAGTATTAAGGGTGCCTTGACTTACGTGATATATTTTTGGAGGCAAAGATCACAAGCCACACTTTTTTTTAATGTCAAAATATATTTGCTGGAAGAAAAACGATGCCATTGGTAAATAAATCTCTTATTGGAAAAATCGTTTCTTTGAAAACACAATTCTGATTTTACGATTTAACCAGGAGCTCTGGAGTATTTTTTCAATAAAAGTCAGAGGTGGCTTTTGAGAAAACCTCGTTCTTCGATAGAGAGTGGAAGAGAAAAAGACAGTTTTTTGATGTTGTGGTGAAATTTCATCCAGAATTTTCAAACATTTATTTTATTTTAGACTAGTTGATTTATTGTATCCTATTATGTATTTGAGTAGCCAGATGCTGAATAAACATTTCAATATATTATATTATTATACATCACGAAAGATTGTGAAGACAAAAATATTCTTAGAAAAGATCACACATTTGAAAAAAAACTTTTTCTCAGTATGAGAAAAAAAACAGTATATTTTGGAAAGAAGGATAAACAGTGAAAAACTTCTTTTTCTTTTCAAATAAACAGTGGAAAAAATACTTCACAAGTTGAATCATCTATCAAATATGATCAAATTACAAAATATACCTAATAAATGGAAGGAAAAGAAAAACAAATCTACAAAAAGTGAGTTGAAAAACGGATTATTGTGGAGATGACAAAATACTTCTATAAAAAAATCACACATTAGTCGAAAAACTGTAGATATTATGCTCTGTAGTTTTGAGGAGCATCCATGATTTACCAGATTTTTTTCAGTATTTTGCTACACCCTATCAAAAAACAATCAAACTATTATTAGTAAACAATACTTCCTATCAATATCAAACGTTTCAGAAGCGAATCTGCTTCCGTCGTCAGTGGAACCTAAAAAAGGAATAATTAACTCAAATTACAAAAAATATTGTTCGTTTTTGTGTGATTTTGCAGTAAAATTGGCTTTTTTGTGTTTATGGCACAAAATGTCACTTTTACTGACATTGAGGTGGATGGTGTTGATTGTTTAACTTCACATATGTTGAATATTAATAATTCACTTTCTTGGGCTATGTTCAATTTCTTAATAAAGGTAACCATGTATTACTTAGATTTACAGAACAAGTTGCTACACATTCATTACAATTTAACATAATATATGCAGTTTCTTTAAGTTCATGTTTTTTAGAACATGGCTCCTTTGTTAAGATTTTGTGAGTTATCCCAATTTATTTTATGATTATTATAAAATCCATGTTGACATATTCCCGGTATACAGGGCTTTTCACTTTAAACTCCGCACGTCAATATCTCGGAAACGAATAGGAATATTTGAAAGTAGTCAATGTATGGGTTCGAGTAGTTATTTTTCACAGTTAAAAAAATTCGACGCCTACCAAGAGTAAAGCGTCGCGACGCATCAAAAGTATTAATCGATTGCAGGGACTTTGAAATTACGCGCATGCTAAAGTTTATGTTATTTATAAACTTTTTTGTAATTCAGTCGAACTCATTTATTCTACTCAGTTTTAAGATATACAGTGTGTCCAAGATAAGGATGTCTATCATGGGGATCTTGAAAACCGTGAGAGATACAAGATCGGTTAAATGGAGGCAAAGTTGCGTATTTCGATGCTTAACAAAATGCCGTTTTAAAAGCCAAGAAATTCCGACTAAGTCCGAAATTATCCGAAAAAAACCGAAATTTTTCAAAATTGTTTTCATTTTTTTCTGACCACATTTGAAGAGATATTTTGAAATGAATGGAACTTCTTCATTGCCACTTTTTGCCCTTTACAAGATAGCGTTATTAAATTGAAGAACCGACGTTTCGTCTATGAGCAGCCATCATCAACTTTGTTTTTTTAAATACGGTCCTGGATTTTTTATCACGGATTTTGAGGGCCTCTTATGTTCCTAAACCAACAATGTATCGCAATTATTCAAAAAAATTATGTTGATGAATTTTTCCATAAGAAATCATGTGTTAGAGAGATACAAAAAATACATTTTTAATAGGATTAAAAACAACAACCTTTTTTTTAATTAGAGCGATACCTTGTTGGTTGAGGAACATGAGAGGCTCTTAAAATCCGTGATAAAAAATCCAGGACCGTATTTAAAAAAACAAAGTTGATGATGGCTGCTCATAGACGAAACGTCGGTTCTTAAATCTAATAACGCTATCTTGTAAAGGGCAAAAAGTGGCAATAAAGAAGTTCCATTCATTTCAAAATATCTCTTCAAATGTGGTCAGAAAAAAATTAAAACAATTTTGAAAAATTTTAGTTTTTTTCGGATAATTTTGGACTTTGTCGGAATTTATTGGCTTTTAAAACGGCATTTTGTTAAGCATCAAAATACGTAATAAATAAATAACAAAAATGTTCATAAATAACTCGTACTTTTGCATGTGCGTAATTTCAAAGTCCCTGCAATCGATTAATATTTTCGATGCGTCGCGACGCTTTACTCTTGGTAGGCGTCGAATTTTTTTAACAGTGAAAAATAACTACTCGACCCCATACATTGACTACTTTTTACAGAAATCAAATATTCCTTTTTGTTTCCGAGATATTGACGTGCGGAGTTTTAAGTGAAAAAACCCTGTATATGAGATTTCCTTTTTTTCATGTATGATTTATGTTCTTCAATTCTCCTTTTTAAAGGTCGTGAGGTCTCTCCAATACATAATTTATTTCATTCACAAGGAATTTTATAAATGTTTATATACCGGATCTTCTATATTACCTGGAAAAAAGTCTATTAGTAAACAATAAAACCTAACAATATTCAAAAAAAAATGTTTATTTGTAAACTTCCTTGTGAATGTAATAAATTCTATATTGGAGAGACCTCACGACCCCCTAAAAAAGAGAATTGAAGAACATAAATAAAAAATGAATATATAAATTGGGATAATTCAAAAATCTTAACAAAGGAGCCATGTTCTTTAAACGCAAACTTAAAAAAAGTGCATATATAATGTTGAATTTTAATGAATGTGTAGCAACTTGTTCTGTGAATCTAAGTAATACCTAGTTACCTTTATCAAGAAATTGAACATAGCCCAAAAAAGTGAATTATAAATAATATTTAACATATATTATGTAAAATCAAACAATCAACACCATACACTTCAATGTCAGTAAAAGTGACATTTTGTGCCATAAACACAAAAAAGCCAATTTTAATGCGAAATCACACAAAAACGAATAATATTTTTTGGAATTTGAATTAATTATTCCTTTTTTAGGTTCCACTGACGACGGATGCAGATTCGCTTCCGAAACGTTTGATTTTGAAAGGTTTTATTGTTTACTAATAGACTTTTTTTCAGGTAATATAGATGATCCGGTTTGTTTTTTTGCTAGAGTATGGCGAAATACCCAAAAAAATCTGGTAAATTGAAAAATTGTTTTTCAATGGGAAAACAAAACAGTAGAAATAGTTCTATGTTGAAAAATACATCAAGAAAGGAGAAAAATCATCATACTAAAACAAACAAGATAAGCTCACTAGGTGGACAAAATTAAAACAGATTCGCGCATGATGACCTTTTGAGTAGTATCATGGAGAAAAATGTATTGAGTATAACTTTGTTTATACAAAAAAATAGTTGAAAAAAATTGCAAAATCTTTCTCATAAAGATATAAATAGAGAAAAAAAGGAAAAGTCCAAAATCCAGCAAAAAATGTATTTTCTATAAAAAATAAAAAAACTACATTGAAAATAAGGAAAAAAATCTTTCCTCCAAAAAAATGAGTTGAAAAATTGTGAATAAGAAAACAATATCCTCTGTAAACAAAATTTAATAAAAGGACACCTTAAAATTTTAAAAGTGAAAAAAAAAGTCGATTTTGAAAAGAGTTAATGAAATTTTTACGTAAATATGCTATATACAGTGAGGACGTAAATAGTCCCCCCCCCTCTAACTTTTGAACGCATTAATATTTTTGGCTCAAATCTGGAGGTGTTGTTCAGGGTAGGCTTTACTAAGTTTTGACCTCCAAAAAAAAAATTCAACAGTCAAACTGACAGCTGGGCACCATTTTGAAACAAATTATTAAATGGAAAAGGGGGTCATGTGATACCTTATTTGAAAGGTCCTTCCATTCTCTTTTCACCCCCAAAGTTTGAAGTCCTTAGCATTTTTCTTAAGGAAATGGCGCCATATCGAAAATAAATTATTTGGGTCAAAATACTATCTCTAATTCTTAAAAGAACTTTATTAATAATGAAAAAACTAACCTATAACATAAGTGATTGTTTCTACAACAGTATTTAATAAAAAATGTCAAAAAAAACCTAATACTAAATATAATATTAAGAACGAAATCATGCAAAATTATCTCAATAAATTTTCAAAATGCTGTCCCTGAACCTCCTGACAATAATAATTTGAGCCAAAAATATTAATGCGTTCAAAAGTTAGAGGGGGGGGGGACTATTTCGTCCTCACTGTATATCTAAATAACAGATATTCAAACCAACCCGTGATTTTTTCTATTAATAAAGTTCATTAGCATTCGAGGATAAAAATCATACGACATTAGAAAAGTTGACAAAGAAAATATGCAAACAGATTTTTTATTGTAACAAATGAAATTAGTCTTTAATGGAATTGATATCATTTGAATATTATGCCATTCATTATAAAATGGTCTTAGACTTTGACCTGAACATGAGATCTGTGCTTAACAGTATTTCTGCGGATAATTTGTCATTATACTTATTAATTCATTCAATTGGATATTGGTTCATTTATTGAATAATTAAACATGATGAGGTGTGTGGAATTATCATGAATATGTAACAAGTTGAAATTATTTTCTAGAATTTTGTACTGATTAACGTGATCGAACATCTCTTGGAATCAAAACTATTTTTTTTCTATTCTGTATAACGAGAAAACAAATGCTGAGCCAAAAATGTTCAACTTCAGTTTAATTTATTTTTTGTATGGATATTTCATCATCGATTTTACCGACTTTATTATGGTAAATATGAAATGTTTCCACTGAAAATTGAATTTTTATTGAACAAAAATAAATGTTTGGTAACAACCCATATACCACAATAAAAATGGAGCGAATATGCTCCGTTTGTGCCTTTCAGCATAAGAATATTCTGCAAAATATGTGAGGCACATCCACGGGACATTTATCAATATGCTATAGGAATATGCTAAGCATATTTGGTTCTGGTTAAGATGTACATGTCAAAAATGCGTGACATGTTCGCAGTATACATATTTCAAAGGATATGATACTATGCATATAGGCAATGAACATGCTTTTAGGTACATTCACAGGACATTCCTCAATATGGTGAGAATATGTAGAGCATATTTGGTTATGATCAAAATGCCAGCATCTGCGATATTAACCATATATAATGGCTCAAAAACCCCAGGCGGGGTATCGCCGCAAAAAGCTTTCTAGATCTATTTAAATAGGGGTAGATCAGTCCCCAGTCTCTAATTCAAACACTTTCACATATCTGTCTCCATATATCTCTGTCCCCTGTCTTCTTCTGCCAGTTACGTACTCCGGCCCTGCTTAGGTCAGCTTGTACCTCTCTCATCCAGCTAGATCTTGGTCTTCCCCTCCTTCTTCTTGCACTAGGTTGCCATTCCACCATGCTATATATTGTAGATCTGCTTCCAGCTCTCCACACATGTCCCAGCCATCTAATTCTTTGTCTTTTAATCCTCTTTATCACGTCTTCCCCTTCTAGTTCCTCCAATATTTCTCTGTTCGTCCTTATTTTGAACTCACCATTTTCCGTCCTAACAGGTCCTAGTATTGCTCTCATTATCTTTCTCTCTTGTACTCTTAGCTCTTCTTCCTGTTTCTTAGTCATTGTTATCGTCTCCGCAGCGTACATCATTGTAGGTAGTATTATCGTCCTGTATATCCTCATTTTCGTTTTCTTGCCCAGTGTTTTATTTGTTAATAACTTCTTGTTTGCTTGATATACCCGTTTGTGTTCCTTATTCTCTCCTTTATCTCTGCTCCTTTATCTCCATTATTGGTGATAGTCACCCCCAGATATTTGAATCTATCCACTTCTTCTAGCTTGTGGTTGCCTATTTTGATTTTATCATTTTTACTTCCTACTGCTTTATCCATTATCATCATTTTTGTTTTTTCTGTGTTTATCTTCAGTCCCATCTTTTCTCCTTGCCTCACAATTTCTTCTAACAGGTTCTCTGATGTTTTATGGTTCTTTGAAATGATGACTATGTCATCGGCATACGCTATTATTTGTCCTTCTCTTGTTCTCAACGTTCCTTTGTTTATTTTTCTGACCACATACTCCAGAGCTATATTAAACAGTGTGGTCGATAGTGTTTCTCCCTGCTTCACTCCCTTATTAATTTCGAAGTCCTCTGTGTTTCCTTGTTGTGTTCTTATGCTAATTCTTGTATTGGTCATTGTCATCTGTATTAATCTTTTCAGTTTTCCTTGTACTCCCATTTTCTCCAAGACTTCCAGTACCTTGTCTCTGTTCAGCGAATCAAAAGCTTGTTTAAAATCTACGAAAATTAGCTCAGTATATAATTTATAATCATGAGCCTTTTCTATTATTTGTTTGAGGGTGTGTATTGCGTCAGTCGTTGATCTGCCCTTCATGAATCCACATTGATACTGTCCAATTAAGAGCCTTGTTTTGTCCACTAGTCTGTTTTGAATTATTGTTGACAGTACTTTGTATGCCGTGTTTAGCAAGGTCAATCCTCTATAGTTACTGCATATCTGCTGGTCGCCTTTCTTATGTATAGTTACGACTTGTCCCATCTCCCACTCGCTTGGCATTGTCTCTTCTGTCCAAACCCTCTTTATTAGTTGGAATATCTTCTCTTGTAAAGATTCACCACTATACTTTATAAGTTCTATGTTGATTCCGTCTCTACCTGGTGCTTTGCCGTTTTTAATTTTGTTGATAACGTTCTTTATTTCTTCTCTACTTGGGATGTCATCTGAGTCGTTTGTGTTTGCAACGTAATTTTCTTCATTTTCAGATAGCGTCTCTATGTGGTTTGGGGGGGTTTCGTAAAGTAATTCTGTAAAGTATTGTTTCCACACTTCTTTATACTCCTCTTCGCTTTCGGCTACTTTTCCGTGCTTGTTTTTTATGCCTATTGATTTTCCTTTATAGTTTTTGTTTTGTTCACTGATCCTTTTATAGAATCGTTTTGTATTTGAGTTGCGACTTTCTCTTTCTATTTTATGTATTTCGTTTTGTATCCATGTTCTCTTGGCTTCTCTTATTACTTTTTTTGACTCCTTCCTAAGCTTGTCATATCTTTGTTTGTCTTGCTCTCTTTTACCATTTAACCATTTTAACCTAGCTTCTGCTTTCTTTGTTATGCTTTCTCGGCAGTCTTCATTGAACCATTGTTTGTCAGCCTTTCTCCTTGCTCCTATAATTTCACCTGCCACTATATTTATGCATTTTTCGATTTGTTGCCATTCTTCCTGTATATTCTTCTCCATTTCGCTTTGGTGTTCTAGAATTTCATTCATGCGTGCTGCATATTTGGTTTTTATTGTGCCACTTTCAAATTTTCTCAAGTCCCACTTAGTGGTTGTTCCCGTTATCCTCCTTTTTACTTTTTGTGTGATCGTTGCCACCACTAGAAAATGATCGCTATCCGCGCATGCACCTCTGTATGTTCTCACGTCCTTCAAGTCTGATCTTTTCCTTATATATATTAACCATAGAAATACTTTTTTTTTAAAAATATGCTATGGACATGATACAACGACTTTTCCTACAATTATAATTATATTCTTTTGAGAATATCCGATGAGAGTTCCTCAAATTTTACTTTTTTTGGAAACTTTGTGAACATAATGATATGTTGTTATTAGATGTTTTCGCTGTTCATGCGTTACTTATCCCATAAAAAAATATACTTTTTGAGAATATGCAATGCTAACATTCCAAGGCGAATATACATTTGGGAACAAACAAAGCATATTCCTATCTCATGAACAAGTTATTTAGGATTTGAGAGAACAAATTATATTTTAATATCATATTATAGCACGTTTCTTATAGAGAGTAAAGAAAATAGTTGTGTCTCAAGAAAGTTTAAAATATATAAATAAGGCACAATTTTATAGTAAAATATTTTAATAATAATAAACATCTACATGCTATAAGTCAACATCACAAAACATATCACTTATATTTACAATCATGAGCTAACAAATTAGGAACAAAAAAAAATCACATTTTCTTAATCTACAATTGTTAAATAAATCACTGATGCTTAGGCTTGACATGCAAACTACTGGTAATATCTAATACATTGATACTTTTCAAAAACCAGAATATTCCGGAAATTAAAAAGAACACTTCCGCAGCAATAAGAGTACTGTCATCGATGTCGGGGAACTTCATTCTTTGTACTGCAGTGACCAGTACCATGCACCTTAGTACTTCGAAAATGGGGGCGTATTTGTGGTTTTCGAAGAGTAGACCGATGTTGGTGAGAGAGGCGATGATGTATATTATGAAGGCGAGGACTGTTATTGGGCTGAGACTCTGCAAACAAAATCAAAGTTAAAAAAAAATCGTTAAAAACAAGTCATTAAAAAAAGAAAACCTAAATGAGGATTAGTAAAATGAATAAAAAAAATTCGACATTTTCAGCAAAAAAGTGATGGAGTAACTTTTAGTAGCAAATCCTCAAAAAGTACTTCAAAACTCTAAAACAGTGAATAAACTACCCTTAAACTTAAAAAAAAACCTAAGATGTTCAAAAACCTGCAACATGAATAAAATATTTAATAAAAATAACATATACCAATTATAACAAATTTAAAAGAGTTGGAAGAAAATGAATAAAGCGTGCCGGTTACAAATCCTCGAAATAACGAAAATAATCGAAACAGTTTGACAATTAATCATCTAACAAGAAGCAAAAAAGACTTGAACAAAGTACCTAATATGGAGAAAAACTAAACAATAAGTGTGAAAAATCAGAAAATAAATGGAGAAAATAATTGTATCAAATTATAAAAAAATTGGAAGCCTTACATAAAAGAGAATGTAAATCAATCACTACAATATGAGAAATAATCATCTGACAAGGAGTAAAAAAACTGAACAAAATAAATAAAGTACCCTTAAATATAGAAATGATGGAGGAACATTTCTAAAATTGTGAAAAAGCTTGAAACACAAAAATTTCCAAAATAAAATCATAAAATGAGGGTGAATAAAGAAAATTATATCATCAAAAGTACTAAAAAAAAATCAAAAGATGTGACTTGAAAGGAAGTGAATAAGGCACGTTTAATAAAGCAATACAAACAAGTAGATAGAAACAAAAAAATGATAAATACCTAAAAAGAAAAAAATCCTCAAAAATTAAATAAAATCACTTCAAAAAAGTTGCGTCTTGAACAAACAAAATATCTCATTCCACAGAAAACGGTAAAAAAATTATTAAAAGAGAAAATAAATCATTGATATGAGAAAATTATTGTCACAAAAATAAATAAGAAACTTAAAAAACCGAAACATAGTGAACAAAGGACCATAAGGAAGTTTAATGTGTTTTACTTTTAGATTTTACCTTTTATACTTTTCAGATTAACATCATATTTTAGATATCATCATATTCTTTTATGTTTTGTTTTTGTATTTTAAATTGCGCACTTTTTGATGTGCAAAAATTGTTTTAACCAACGAAGGGTAACAAAAAAATCAGACATGAGTAAACTGAAAGAAGCAATACTTAATTATTTTTGATAATAATTTGAAACTGAAAAAAGAAATCAGAAAAACAGTAAGAACAAAGTAGAAGGGAAATAGAAAAAATGGAAGAGAACTACAGACTAGCCTTTCAAAAAAATTATAAAAATTAACAAAGTTTTAGGTGAACAAAATTAAGATCAAATACACTTGTGGAAAAAATGAAGATTTGATTTTGATGAAAAATTGTATGCTGGACCAATTGGTGACATGCTCGAAGTTTTGGTGTTATGATTTTTTTGTGTAACACTTTATTCTGGAACTTTTTTATTTTTGACTCAATTCTCCTCCGTATTTTAGTGAAACACTCTGTATATTTTGTTAGTGATTTTGATAGAAAATGGTATGCTGAATCGATTGGTGACATGCTCAAGGGGCTACTTCTTATAGTTTTTGAGTTATGATTTTTTTTGTGAAACACTGTATTCAGGAACTCTATCATCTTTGACTCAATTTTCCTCCGTATTTTATCAAAACACTCTGTGTATTTTTTTGGTGATTTTGATGAAAAATTGTATGCTGGACCAATTGGTGACATGCTCGAAGTTTTGGTGTTATGATTTTTTTGTGAAACACTTTATTCTGGAACTTTTTCATTTTTGACTCAATTTTCCTCCGTATTTTAGTGAAACACTCTGTATATTTTGTTAGTGATTTTGATAGAAAATTGTATGCTGAATCGATTGGTGACATGCTCAAGGGGCTACTTCTTATAGTTTTTGAGTTATGATTTTTTTTGTGAAACACTGTATTCAGGAACTCTATCATCTTTGACTCAATTTTCCTCCGTATTTTATCAAAACACTGTGTATTTTTTTGGTGATTTTGATGAAAAATTGTATGCTGGACCAATTGGTGACATGCTCGAAGTTTTGGTGTTATGATTTTTTTGTGAAACACTTTATTCTGGAACTTTTTCATTTTTGACTCAATTTTCCTCCGTATTTTAGTGAAACACTCTGTATATTTTGTTAGTGATTTTGATAGAAAATTGTATGCTGAATCGATTGGTGACATGCTCAAGGGGCTACTTCTTATAGTTTTTGAGTTATGATTTTTTTTGTGAAACACTGTATTCAGGAACTCTATCATCTTTGACTCAATTCTCCTCCGTATTTTAGTGAAACACTCTGTATATTTTGTTAGTGATTTTGATAGAAAATGGTATGCTGAATCGATTGGTGACATGCTCAAGGGGCTACTTCTTATAGTTTTTGAGCTATGATTTTTTTTGTGAAACACTGTATTCAGGAACTCTATCATCTTTTACTCAATTTTCCTCCGTATTTTATCAAAACACTGTGTATTTTTTTGGTGATTTTGATGAAAAATTGTATGCTGGACCAATTGGTGACATGCTCGAAGTTTTGGTGTTATGATTTTTTTGTGTAACACTTTATTCTGGAACTTTTTTATTTTTGACTCAATTCTCCTCCGTATTTTAGTGAAACACTCTGTATATTTTGTTAGTGATTTTGATAGAAAATGGTATGCTGAATCGATTGGTGACATGCTCAAGGGGCTACTTCTTATAGTTTTTGAGCTATGATTTTTTTTGTGAAACACTGTATTCAGGAACTCTATCATCTTTTACTCAATTTTCCTCCGTATTTTATCAAAACACTGTGTATTTTTTTGGTGATTTTGATGAAAAATTGTATGCTGGACCAATTGGTGACATGCTCGAAGTTTTGGTGTTATGATTTTTTTGTGTAACACTTTATTCTGGAACTTTTTTATTTTTGACTCAATTCTCCTCCGTATTTTAGTGAAACACTCTGTATATTTTGTTAGTGATTTTGATAGAAAATGGTATGCTGAATCGATTGGTGACATGCTCAAGGGGCTACCTCTTATAGTTTTTGAGCTATGATTTTTTTTGTGAAACACTGTATTCAGGAACTCTATCATCTTTTACTCAATTTTCCTCCGTATTTTATCAAAACACTGTGTATTTTTTTGGTGATTTTAATGAAAAATTGTATGCTGGACCAATTGGTGACATGCTCGAAGTTTTGGTGTTATGATTTTTTTGTGTAACACTTTATTCTGGAACTTTTTTATTTTTGACTCAATTCTCCTCCGTATTTTAGTGAAACACTCTGTATATTTTGTTAGTGATTTTGATAGAAAATGGTATGCTGAATCGATTGGTGACATGCTCAAGGGGCTACTTCTTATAGTTTTTGAGCTATGATTTTTTTTGTGAAACACTGTATTCAGGAACTCTATCATCTTTTACTCAATTTTCCTCCGTATTTTATCAAAACACTGTGTATTTTTTTGGTGATTTTAATGAAAAATTGTATGCTGGACCAATTGGTGACATGCTCGAAGTTTTGGTGTTATGATTTTTTTGTGTAACACTTTATTCTGGAACTTTTTTATTTTTGACTCAATTCTCCTCCGTATTTTAGTGAAACACTCTGTATATTTTGTTAGTGATTTTGATAGAAAATGGTATGCTGAATCGATTGGTGACATGCTCAAGGGGCTACCTCTTATAGTTTTTGAGCTATGATTTTTTTTGTGAAACACTGTATTCAGGAACTCTATCATCTTTTACTCAATTTTCCTCCGTATTTTATCAAAACACTGTGTATTTTTTTGGTGATTTTGATGAAAAATTGTATGCTGGACCAATTGGTGACATGCTCGAAGTTTTGGTGTTATGATTTTTTTGTGTAACACTTTATTCTGGAACTTTTTTATTTTTGACTCAATTCTCCTCCGTATTTTAGTGAAACACTCTGTATATTTTGTTAGTGATTTTGATAGAAAATGGTATGCTGAATCGATTGGTGACATGCTCAAGGGGCTACCTCTTATAGTTTTTGAGCTATGATTTTTTTTGTGAAACACTGTATTCAGGAACTCTATCATCTTTTACTCAATTTTCCTCCGTATTTTATCAAAACACTGTGTATTTTTTTGGTGATTTTAATGAAAAATTGTATGCTGGACCAATTGGTGACATGCTCGAAGTTTTGGTGTTATGATTTTTTTGTGTAACACTTTATTCTGGAACTTTTTTATTTTTGACTCAATTCTCCTCCGTATTTTAGTGAAACACTCTGTATATTTTGTTAGTGATTTTGATAGAAAATGGTATGCTGAATCGATTGGTGACATGCTCAAGGGGCTACTTCTTATAGTTTTTGAGTTATGATTTTTTTTGTGAAACACTGTATTCAGGAACTCTATCATCTTTGACTCAATTTTCCTCCGTATTTTATCAAAACACTCTGTGTATTTTTTTGGTGATTTTGATGAAAAATTGTATGCTGGACCAATTGGTGACATGCTCGAAGTTTTGGTGTTATGATTTTTTTGTGAAACACTTTATTCTGGAACTTTTTCATTTTTGACTCAATTTTCCTCCGTATTTTAGTGAAACACTCTGTATATTTTGTTAGTGATTTTGATAGAAAATTGTATGCTGAATCGATTGGTGACATGCTCAAGGGGCTACTTCTTATAGTTTTTGAGTTATGATTTTTTTTGTGAAACACTGTATTCAGGAACTCTATCATCTTTGACTCAATTTTCCTCCGTATTTTATCAAAACACTGTGTATTTTTTTGGTGATTTTGATGAAAAATTGTATGCTGGACCAATTGGTGACATGCTCGAAGTTTTGGTGTTATGATTTTTTTGTGAAACACTTTATTCTGGAACTTTTTCATTTTTGACTCAATTTTCCTCCGTATTTTAGTGAAACACTCTGTATATTTTGTTAGTGATTTTGATAGAAAATTGTATGCTGAATCGATTGGTGACATGCTCAAGGGGCTACTTCTTATAGTTTTTGAGTTATGATTTTTTTTGTGAAACACTGTATTCAGGAACTCTATCATCTTTGACTCAATTCTCCTCCGTATTTTAGTGAAACACTCTGTATATTTTGTTAGTGATTTTGATAGAAAATGGTATGCTGAATCGATTGGTGACATGCTCAAGGGGCTACTTCTTATAGTTTTTGAGCTATGATTTTTTTTGTGAAACACTGTATTCAGGAACTCTATCATCTTTTACTCAATTTTCCTCCGTATTTTATCAAAACACTGTGTATTTTTTTGGTGATTTTGATGAAAAATTGTATGCTGGACCAATTGGTGACATGCTCGAAGTTTTGGTGTTATGATTTTTTTGTGTAACACTTTATTCTGGAACTTTTTTATTTTTGACTCAATTCTCCTCCGTATTTTAGTGAAACACTCTGTATATTTTGTTAGTGATTTTGATAGAAAATGGTATGCTGAATCGATTGGTGACATGCTCAAGGGGCTACTTCTTATAGTTTTTGAGTTATGATTTTTTTTGTGAAACACTGTATTCAGGAACTCTATCATCTTTGACTCAATTTTCCTCCGTATTTTATCAAAACACTCTGTGTATTTTTTTGGTGATTTTGATGAAAAATTGTATGCTGGACCAATTGGTGACATGCTCGAAGTTTTGGTGTTATGATTTTTTTGTGAAACACTTTATTCTGGAACTTTTTCATTTTTGACTCAATTTTCCTCCGTATTTTAGTGAAACACTCTGTATATTTTGTTAGTGATTTTGATAGAAAATTGTATGCTGAATCGATTGGTGACATGCTCAAGGGGCTACTTCTTATAGTTTTTGAGTTATGATTTTTTTTGTGAAACACTGTATTCAGGAACTCTATCATCTTTGACTCAATTTTCCTCCGTATTTTATCAAAACACTCTGTGTATTTTTTTGGTGATTTTGATGAAAAATTGTATGCTGGACCAATTGGTGACATGCTCGAAGTTTTGGTGTTATGATTTTTTTGTGAAACACTTTATTCTGGAACTTTTTCATTTTTGACTCAATTTTCCTCCGTATTTTAGTGAAACACTCTGTATATTTTGTTAGTGATTTTGATAGAAAATTGTATGCTGAATCGATTGGTGACATGCTCAAGGGGCTACTTCTTATAGTTTTTGAGTTATGATTTTTTTTGTGAAACACTGTATTCAGGAACTCTATCATCTTTGACTCAATTTTCCTCCGTATTTTATCAAAACACTCTGTGTATTTTTTTGGTGATTTTGATGAAAAATTGTATGCTGGACCAATTGGTGACATGCTCGAAGTTTTGGTGTTATGATTTTTTTGTGAAACACTTTATTCTGGAACTTTTTCATTTTTGACTCAATTCTCCTCCGTATTTTAGTGAAACACTCTGTATATTTTGTTAGTGATTTTGATAGAAAATTGTATGCTGAATCGATTGGTGACATGCTCAAGGGGCTACTTCTTATAGTTTTTGAGTTATGATTTTTTTTGTGAAACACTATTCAGGAACTCTATCATCTTTGACTCAATTTTCCTCCGTATTTTATCAAAACACTCTGTGTATTTTTTTGGTGATTTTGATGAAAAATTGTATGCTGGACCAATTGGTGACATGCTCGAAGTTTTGGTGTTATGATTTTTTTGTGAAACACTTTATTCTGGAACTTTTTCATTTTTGACTCAATTTTCCTCCGTATTTTAGTGAAACACTCTGTATATTTTGTTAGTGATTTTGATAGAAAATTGTATGCTGAATCGATTGGTGACATGCTCAAGGGGCTACTTCTTATAGTTTTTGAGTTATGATTTTTTTTGTGAAACACTGTATTCAGGAACTCTATCATCTTTGACTCAATTTTCCTCCGTATTTTATCAAAACACTCTGTGTATTTTTTTGGTGATTTTGATGAAAAATTGTATGCTGGACCAATTGGTGACATGCTCGAAGTTTTGGTGTTATGATTTTTTTGTGAAACACTTTATTCTGGAACTTTTTCATTTTTGACTCAATTCTCCTCCGTATTTTAGTGAAACACTGTATATTTTGTTAGTGATTTTGATAGAAAATTGTATGCTGAATCGATTGGTGACATGCTCAAGGGGCTACTTCTTATAGTTTTTGAGTTATGATTTTTTTTGTGAAACACTGTATTCAGGAACTCTATCATCTTTGACTCAATTTTCCTCCGTATTTTATCAAAACACTGTGTATTTTTTTGGTGATTTTGATGAAAAATTGTATGCTGGACCAATTGGTGACATGCTCGAAGTTTTGGTGTTATGATTTTTTTGTGAAACACTTTATTCTGGAACTCTTTCATTTTTGACTCAATTCTCCTCCGTATTTTAGTGAAACACTCTGTATATTTTGTTAGTGATTTTGATAGAAAATTGTATGCTGAATCGATTGGTGACATGCTCAAGGGGCTACCTCTTATAGTTTTTGAGTTATGATTTTTTTTGTGAAACACTGTATTCAGGAACTCTATCATCTTTTACTCAATTTTCCTCCGTATTTTATCAAAACACTCTGTGTATTTTTTTGGTGATTTTGATGAAAAAGTGTATGCTGGACCAATTGGTGACATGCTCGAAGTTTTGGTGTTATGATTTTTTTGTGAAACACTTTATTCTGGAACTTTTTCATTTTTGACTCAATTCTCCTCCGTATTTTAGTGAAACACTCTGTATATTTTGTTAGTGATTTTGATAGAAAATTGTATGCTGAATCGATTGGTGACATGCTCAAGGGGCTACTTCTTATAGTTTTTGAGTTATGATTTTTTTTGTGAAACACTGTATTCAGGAACTCTATCATCTTTGACTCAATTTTCCTCCGTATTTTATCAAAACACTCTGTGTATTTTTTTGGTGATTTTGATGAAAAATTGTATGCTGGACCAATTGGTGACATGCTCGAAGTTTTGGTGTTATGATTTTTTTGTGAAACACTTTATTCTGGAACTTTTTCATTTTTGACTCAATTCTCCTCCGTATTTTAGTGAAACACTCTGTATATTTTGTTAGTGATTTTGATAGAAAATTGTATGCTGAATCGATTGGTGACATGCTCAAGGGGCTACTTCTTATAGTTTTTGAGTTATGATTTTTTTTGTGAAACACTGTATTCAGGAACTCTATCATCTTTGACTCAATTTTCCTCCGTATTTTATCAAAACACTCTGTGTATTTTTTTGGTGATTTTGATGAAAAATTGTATGCTGGACCAATTGGTGACATGCTCGAAGTTTTGGTGTTATGATTTTTTTGTGAAACACTTTATTCTGGAACTTTTTCATTTTTGACTCAATTCTCCTCCGTATTTTAGTGAAACACTCTGTATATTTTGTTAGTGATTTTGATAGAAAATTGTATGCTGAATCGATTGGTGACATGCTCAAGGGGCTACTTCTTATAGTTTTTGAGTTATGATTTTTTTTGTGAAACACTGTATTCAGGAACTCTATCATCTTTGACTCAATTTTCCTCCGTATTTTATCAAAACACTCTGTGTATTTTTTTGGTGATTTTGATGAAAAATTGTATGCTGGACCAATTGGTGACATGCTCGAAGTTTTGGTGTTATGATTTTTTTGTGAAACACTTTATTCTGGAACTTTTTCATTTTTGACTCAATTCTCCTCCGTATTTTAGTGAAACACTCTGTATATTTTGTTAGTGATTATGATAGAAAATTGTATGCTGAATCGATTGGTGACATGCTCAAGGGGCTACTTCTTATAGTTTTTGAGTTATGATTTTTTTTGTGAAACACTGTATTCAGGAACTCTATCATCTTTGACTCAATTTTCCTCCGTATTTTATCAAAACACTCTGTGTATTTTTTTGGTGATTTTGATGAAAAATTGTATGCTGGACCAATTGGTGACATGCTCGAAGTTTTGGTGTTATGATTTTTTTGTGAAACACTTTATTCTGGAACTTTTTCATTTTTGACTCAATTCTCCTCCGTATTTTAGTGAAACACTCTGTATATTTTGTTAGTGATTTTGATAGAAAATTGTATGCTGAATCGATTGGTGACATGCTCAAGGGGCTACTTATAGTTTTTGAGTTATGATTTTTTTTGTGAAACACTGTATTCAGGAACTCTATCATCTTTTACTCAATTTTCCTCCGTATTTTATCAAAACACTGTGTATTTTTTTGGTGATTTTGATAGAAAATTTTATGCTGAATTCCTCAGCAAATACTAAAATGAAGCTGAATAACAACACTAAAAAAAAAGAAAAAAAGCGAAGCGGAATTAAAATCAAATAATTCGACAGAAATCAACAAAAAAATAAAGATCAAAACTACGGTAACAATGATTCCGTTAATTAAATCAAAGTAGAAAATAATGAATTGATATAAAAACAAAAAAAATTACAAAAAAACATTTTTAATCTTGTTAAAAAGAAATATACTTAACATTATAGTGATGTGAAAAAAATGTCATAGGCAATAGTGGATGAACTATCAAAAGTACATACCAAATGCCTTATAGCCAACTCATGGAACCCATAAACCATCACAGCAAAATGAACCAGAAGATACAAATTGCACCACAAAGGAATCTTCACATCATACTTGTCCCTTTTGGTAACCTTCACTTTATCTTCCTCCAAACCCAATCTAGGCTTGCCAGGTTGCCAACTGGGTCCATAAAAAACAGCTTTCAATTTGTCACTCCAATTAGACATTTGTTGCACTTTTTCTACAACGTATTTGGTGTAGAACGTTTGAAGGTGGAAAGGGTTGAAAGAAGGCTGGTTGTAGACAAGTCCATAAACAATTTCTTCGTCCTTTTTTTCCTTGGCAAAAGTGCCAAAAATCCGGTCCCAGATTATGAGTACACCTCCATAGTTGGTGTCCAGGCAGTAAATATTACTACCATGATGTACACGGTGATGATTAGGAGTATTGAAAATCCATTCTAGAGGTCCCAAAGTTTTCACTGTTTCTGTGTGAATCCAGAATTGGTAGAGTAGATTGAAGTACTGGTGAGTGACGAATTGCGATGGAGGGATTACGATGGCCAATGGTAAATAAACGGCCTAAGTAGAACCCAATGTTAGATTTGCAACAATTAATCTATTGTAACTTACAAATCCACACCATCCTTGTAAAGTAGATTGTCTCAAACCAACAGCCAAGTTGTAGTCTTCGGAACTGTGGTGGACTTGGTGTTGGGCCCATAAAATGTGAACTTCTGTAAAAAAAAAATGCTTATAGAAGTGATGGACAAGTTCCAAAATACTCAAAAAATTACTAAATAATTGAATGTTTTTATCATGAGATCACTTCTCCACATGACCGAAAACGGGGCGTAGCTAAAGTATCCCGGTGTGACATTGTTGCGTTTCAATTTCAGTCGATTGGACAGGAAGTACTAACTAAAGAAGCCACGAAAAGGGCCGCAAATGCGAGGCATTATCTTGCGGTCGTACTCACGTCCTTCAAATATCAAGGCATGGGCGTATCATCATCGGATTATCGAGTCTACTATAAACTTTGGCTTTTGTGCGTACGGCTATGACCACCAATTAGCGCACTAGAAGGCAGAATCACGACAAAAATAGGTTTGTGCGCATTTTTAAAGCAGGCTTCTTTAGTTGATATTTTAGCTATGCCTTGAATAATGGCAGTTGGTTATTTTTTGCAATACTAATTAAATTATACACCCTCAAAATTTTTCCCATCCCCCTACAAACTGCAAATTGTCCATTGCAAAATTCAAGACAAACAAAATAGGTATAGCAAAAAATGAAAATGTTTACCATCTATGAAAAACAAAAAAATTAGAAAGTTAAAAAAATAAAAAGAAAATCAATCACCAATCACAAAGACAAAAACCACTAACCAAGACGGAAAATTAAATTAGATAAAAATTGTTGAGCGATTTTAGAAATTTTAAAGCGATTTTAAAAATCTTTAGTCTTCAGTATTTACATAATTTAGCTGTGCTGCACTTTATTTTTGTGACAATAAAACATTTTTTTCTGATAACTAGCAGCAAAAATGTAGAAAGAAATAAACATTAGGAAAATGTGAAATAATAAAGAGATAAAATAAAATAAAAGTTTATAGAAGAGCTCAATGTCAAATATTAAAAAAAACGAAATTCCGAAAGAGGTAACTAAATGATTTAAAATTCGAAAAAAGAAACGAACATAGACATTTGAAGCAAAAAGCTCTAATTGCTACTAAGGTGAATGGTTTTTTTTTTCTAAATACAAAATCAAGAATAAAACAAACAAAAAGAATTATTAAGAAACAAAATTTGAAAATGCAAAATGAAATTGTAAGAAGAAAAAATTTCACGATTTCCAAAAAAAACAATTTAATTTAATTTATTTATTACCTTTATTGTATAATTGTTCATTTTTGCGTATTGTTCGTTGCTGTCTATTGATATTTATTGTATTGAACATTGTAAACTTATACTTATTACACCTTTATTAATTATATTACGTAAATTTTCACTACTTTTTCATTTTTTATATAAAACATGTAGGTATTACTTTTTATTACTTGAAACTGTTATGTTTTTAATATTATATACGTATGTTGAGACAAAACATCATTAAACCTGGAAAAAAAATCAAAAATCGAAGAAGAATTTAAAAAATCACAAAATCAATCAAGAATGAAACATGTTGAAATTGAAAATGTGAATGAAAATGGTTTATTAAAAATATAAAGAGATAAAGTAGATCCAATAATGGTTTTTGTTTATAGAAGATATCGATGCTAAACATAAAAGAAAATCAAAATTCATAAAGGGTGGGTAAATAAACGATCAGGATTATAAAAGAAAATTCGATTTTCAAGAAATAACAAACAGACAATTTGAATAAAATAATTCCATTAGAAGGAAAGAAAATTGAATCTTCTGTGGGGAACAAAATAATGACTTGAGATTAATAAAAAAAATACAAAATTAATCAAAATTAAATAATATAAAATGAAGCATGTAGTAACCAGCAAAAAGAAATAACCTTAGAGAAAAAGGGTAAATAAAAGTGTTCCACCAAAATACATGTTTTCGCTGTCTGAGAATCCATTTTTTTAGTTGTTTTCCAATATGGCGAGCCGCCGTCGGTCGTGAAAGGGGCACTTTTGGTGACGACCTTACTCCTCAGCACGCTCGTGTTAAAAGCCAAATTATTTAGTCCGAATCCAAATTGTTTGGTTTATTATATCAACGATTATTGTTGAATTTATTAGTGGAATTAAATCATTGCCTGTAAGTGTACAGGGTGATTCACTATATTGACCCCCCCCTCTATATCATTCTATATGTACAAGATGTACAGAAAAGAGTTGAAGACAAAAGTTGTTTGGTTTATAATGATTTTTTTTAATAAAGCAGTATCATATATACAGGGTTTTCCACAAGCTGTCCGCAGCACCCAACTTTAAAATTTCAAATGAGACACCATGTATTTTATTTCATTTCTAGATTCGTTCGTTAAATGTGGATTGGGTCTATTTATCTTATCTCTTCTCGCTTTCGAGATAAAAGCTGTTAAATATTGTGGAAAATCCAATATTTTGACACCCCTCTACCTCATTCTACACAAGATGTAGAAAAAAAAGTGTCTTACAAAAGTTGTTTGGTTTATACTGAATTGTTTAAGTCGAGCCATATTTCTTATACAGGGTGTCCCAAAAGCAACACAACTTGAAAATTTCAAATAAGACACCCTGTATTTTATTTTATTTTCAGATTATACGTCAAATTCTAAGTCAAATTTTCATAAAATAAATCATATCTTTTGCCACTTTCTAATAAAGATTTATTTGAAGCTTTAGTCTGCCTCATAAAAGATAAAAAAGGATCCTACTTTAGTTCGAAAAAAGCTACTTTTCATTTTCGAAAGGCTCACACTTTATTATGTATTGTAGCACTAAAAATGAGGAAAAATTAAACAGCTTTTGATTCAAAAACGGCCGAAAATAAGACAGATCTATCTTTTACAGATTTAACTAAGAATTTAACGTAGAATCTAAAAATGAAATAAAATACAGAATGTCCCGTATGAAATTTCAAGTAGGATGCTGTGGTCAGCTTTTGGGACACCCCGTATAAACGATACTGCTAGAATTAAAGATTTAGTATAAACCAGACAACTTTTGCAAAAAACTTTTTTTTGTACACCTTGTGTAAAATGTGTTAGAGGGGGGTCAAAATATATTAAATTTTGTATTTTTACAAAATTTAACAGCCTTTATATAGATTTACCTTGACATATATTTGACTTAGAATTCAATTAGGAATCCAAAAATGAAATGAAATACAGAGCGTCCCATTAAAAATTTCAGAGTTGGGTCCTGTGGACAGCTTCTGGGACAACCTGTATGAATGATATTGCCAATTTAAAAAAAATTGTATAAACCAAACAACTTTTGTATCAACCTTTTTTTTGTACACCTTGTTTAAGATGAGTTAGAGGGGGGGTCAATATATAGTGAATCACCCGGGCCTGTACTGCAAGACCTGAGTGGATTTATAAATTTCTAACGATAGGGAGACAAGGGTGAACAGAAAATTTGGTAAAACATTAAAAAAAGTAAAAATTATAGGTGATTAGGATTATCCAAAAATATTTTTTTTTGACGATTTTCGAAAAGAAAAAAAGGGACATAAATAGTTGAATCAAGAAGCTCTTGTCAAGACAAAAAAGAATTAAATCAAGAAAAAGGATAAATATAATCGACGCAGTTGATCATGAAACAAGAAAATAAATTGAAGTAAGAAACAACAATAATATTCACTTCCACTCGCCACGTCATAAAGTTATACCGGGCGTCAGCGCCATCACGAACGGCCTTAGGAAGCTTAAATCTTACCGTGACAAGCTCTATGGACCCAATAATAGCAAAAATCAACACCAACAGCAGCCAAGTACCACGTGATCGGTGAGTCCCATGGAAGATCGTAGATTCTAAAGTGTTGATGGATGTAGAAGTACAAATAGCTTTCCGAGCTTCTAAATAATAGTCTGAAATGTAAAATGTTGAGTACACTACAATAATAACTAAATAATGTTTAAGTTACCTTCCACATTGTTGAAACAGTCCATGAGATAAGCTTGTGATGGTATCGTTTAATCTTGCAGTTGGTTTGTGTTCCAGCCACAGAATTAGATTTTCGATTATCATAAAAAGCAGGAAGTAGGGCCAAGCCTGGAAGAATTACCTTGGGTTGAAGTAATTTTATTTTGAAAAGCATGTATGTAGAGCGCAGGCACAGTTTCTATTGACTTTGAAAATACTGAAACCTGTTACTTGCCTCCATTTCCACCACAAAAAAACACCCGCCAAATTGGTAGGAATGTTAAAGTGAATTATGTACAAATTTTGAGTCAGATATCTCAAAAGTCTCATTAAAAGTTGGGTTTAAAAAGTTTCATTTAAAATCTGCTTAAAAATTTAGTAATGGATGTCGCTGAACAAATTTTGTTGTCTTTTTTTATGCAAAATAAAAAGTTTATCACAAATAGATTTTTAAAAGTTTATGTTGACTTTGAAGATTCAATTCTCCTCAAGTAAAATTGAACTATTCATCATTTTTTTCTCAAGATGATATGGTGTTTTCTTTAAAAAAAAATGTTTGAGTAAATATCTTGTTCCTAAAACATGATTTTAATCAATAATAATTTTGTGATAGTTATATTCTTTATTTGAAGAAAGATAATATCTCGAAAATCATTGAAGATAAACGAACGATTTTTGACAATTTTCTCTATAAATGTTTGTCTCAACAATGGGTTTCAAAAATTGAATTTCAAATTTTTTAAGTCAATTTGATAATAAGTCGAGTGAAACTACCTAGAAAGCCGTTGAAGATGGACGAGCGATTTTTGAAAATTTGCCTTCCATTTACTCTTTGCTATAAATTTTCTGTGGAAAATTTCCTACCAGTCAATTCTAACCAATCATAGGCTTGCATTTTATTATGTTGCTATGGCAACGACCTAATTTTATCGGAAATCACCCTGCTCATAATCACGTGACTGAAAGATTAATAAGTGGAAATCGCCCTGGCTTTGCATCTGGATGTAGCTCCCATATGATTACAGTGGTTCCGTCCCCACTCTCACTAACAATCCCAACCCAACCCAACTTTCACAGACAGAGATAAGGCAAACGGCAACACTGTGGTTGGTGCATGGGAGCTACATCCAGCCGCGAGTGCTTGACAGCTGTTAAAAACACTGACAAATATTTTTGATAAATGATTTATTTTCAACTTCCAATACAAAGTTGCAATGTTATCAATTATGGACAAGATTGGTTATGACTTCCAAATGTTTTATAAAATCCTGATTCCCTTCTTTCTTCCTCAATGGCGAGTAGAGTAAGGAGCCGTTGGTTTCTTCCACTAAATGCGAGGTGAGTCCTGGGTTATGTTTTTTCCAATGATCAGTTTTGGCATGAAATTTTTTTGCCGAATCTCCCTAGAGCTCGAATTAAAAATCCGGAAATTTGTTCTCGTTGCGAATTTTTCACTTATAATCTCCCTGGAAAAATTCGCAACGAGAACAAATTTCCGGATTTTTGATTCGAGCTTGCGGGAGATTCGGCAAGAAAATTTCATGCCAAAACTGATCATTGGAAAAAACATAACCCAGGACTCACCTTGCATTTAGTCGAAGAAAACAACGGCTCCTTACTCTACTCGCCATTGAGGAAGAAAGAAGGGAATCAGGATTTTATAAAACATTTGGAAGTTATAACCAATCTTGTCCATAATTGATAACATTGCAACTTTGTATTCGAAGTTGGAAATAAATCATTTATCAAAAATATCATTGTTTTTAACAGCTGTCAAGCACTCGCGGCTGGATGTAGCTCCCATGCACCAACCACAGTGTTGTCGTTTGCCTTATCTCTTTCTGTGAAAGTTGGGTTGGGTTGGGATTGTTAGGGAGAGTGGGGACGGCAATACTGTAGTCATATGGGAGCTACATGCAAAGATGCAAAGCCAGGGAGATTTCCACTTATTAATCTTTCAGTCACGTGATTATGAGCAGGGTGATTTCCGATAAAATTAGGTCGTTCCCATAGCAACATAATAAAATGCAAGCCTATGATTGGTTAGAATTGACTGGTAGGACATTTTCAAGAAAAGTTACAAAAAATTCGCAACACGACAAAATTTCCGGAAATAATTCGAGCTCTAGGGAGATTAGAAGTGAGAATAAACTTCGTCAAACATTTGTGCTTGAAAACCAGACTTCAAATATTTTAATTTTATTTCACAATAACTGAGTCACTCACATTTAAGGAAAGATTCCCGAAAACCCTTGAAGATAAATGAGTGATTTTTGAAAATTTTAATTCCACACACATTTTTGCTGCAAAATCATCATCAAATGTGAAGCTTGAAAAAAAAAATTAGAAATCTACTTCTTTTACTAAGTCCTGTCTCATGTTACAAGGAAAACCTCAACTCAAAATCCACCCTGTATATCAAGCAATTCTCAAGATAATGATGTAGGGACAATAATTGTTTAAAAATAGAACAAGACAGCATTGTGCGAGATATGATATTATGCTCGGGTATATTGCTCTAGTCAATGTTATCAATGAGATAATTAGATTATTATGCAATTTGACTAGGTATAAATCAAGTTATACTCACATTATAAAAAAAATTGGGCACATCTCTAGTATTTTCATACATAGTTTTCGAAGGTTTGACAATATAGAATAACCGCCCTACACCCTTCAAAAACTCAACGCCCATTTCTTGAATATCGTTTTCCATTTCAGCCAACTTCACACTTCGCAAGTTCACGAAAACTGAAGTCACTATTTCACATTGCGTCAAATTATTGCAAACAACCGACATCTTGAGAAAATATTAAATTATCACGATTCAAGTGTATTGTTCTAATAAAGTTAAGTAAAGAAAAATGTCATTCATTTATTGGCGAAGGGCCAGTGTAACCGTATAGAACGCGCGACTTGTTTGTTTGGGATTAAATGATTGAATTGTATTGAAAAGTTTACATTGCCGGCTATATTTAAAGCCGGCACGTATGGAATCGTCTAAGGAGGGGACCATGTGATTTTTAATTTATTCATTTATGCGTTTATCGTTTTATTCAGTTTTTGAGTATGGATTGTTCGTGTTAGTTTTGCATCCTTATCAAATAAAGTTTGATTTTTGTTGTTTTTGTCTGGTGACCCTCCACATCAACACACTCAATACCTTAATTATCTCGTTAATCATTTTATTGTTAAATCAAAAATTATTTTCTATGGCAACGTTGCATATCAGACGGACGGTTCAAGAATTACCGTCCCGTCAACTAATCTCTCATTCACCACCTGTCAAAGAAGCCAAACGTCAGACGATTCAAACAACAATAGCCTAGTTTACACCGATAACTCGTTTAGTTTGGTCCGATAGGACCAAGAGGGTGGGGATAGTGCGGTGGGACCAATGCTTGCTTCTCGCCCGTTTACATCGTCTTGCAACGCGTGAACTGAATGATTGCGCGTCAAATGTCACAAACAAGTCAAAATTATTTATAAAAACAGTTCGTGACCAAACAACACATATGTAAGTACGCTCAGATTGCCTTGAGAAACTCAGAACCAACACAATTCACAAAAATAACAATCAACATAACCTCATAATTTTGATTCAGATCGAACCAAGTTTAGTTCGGTACACCAGCTGGCGAGTACCGAACCAAGAGCGGACCAGCTTAGTCCGCAACTGTTTACACCATTCGAACAAAATATTTGGTTCTGATATAGTTCGAATTTGGTACTTGGTCCGCGAACCAAGTTGTCGGTGTAAACTAGGCTAATATTCTTTAACCAAAAAAATATTGTTTACTGTTTAGTTCCTTTTTAATTGAAATTATTGTATCGTTGCTGGCGATTTAAATGCAAAGGAAGTAGAATGGGGCTCACCAGTTGAGGAACAAAGAGAACGGATTCTATTTGAGGTACTGGTACCCCTGAACCGGGACTCCAAGGTCATTTTCCCCAAAGGACCTAGCAGACCGTGGATTGATCTTTGGAAAGGAGGATCGTAACAACAAATCAGCGAGGTCAGAAGGACCTACAAACGGCAGAAAGCTGATAAATGCAGAGAAAAGACAATTGAAGATGGATAAAACGCTGTGAAGAGCTGGAATATGGGGCGAAGGATATAATATAGGAGAGTCGTCAAATTTCGGAAGACATGGAGAGCAGACCAAATGGTACCAACCCAAGCTAACAGCGAGATTCCAGTCACACTGGAGGAGTTAACGTGGTGACGGCCAAAATCCCGGTTGGAAAGGCTCCAGGTCCGGACGGAATGGAGGCAGTGCGAGGACACTATATGTGAATGTAAGCCCTGAGCTGACTTATCATGGAGCACTCCAAATCAGTGAAAGGTCTACGCTGATTTTGACTCACAAACAGGGAGAGCCTGGACGACTCAGGTTCCAAGCTTCATGAACATAAGCATTGCATAGCATTCCCCAGTGGCAGAAACGATCGAACCATGCAAGAAACAAAAGGGAGGCTGATTATATGGGCGAAAAAATGGACAGATGAAAGTTTTGGCCCCTCAACTATCACGTGGTGCTGACCAGACACGGGGTTTTCTGGTTTTCATTACATAACTGCAGAACATTTGAAAACGGGCTGTGCTTGAACTGCCATGAGGACACTGCACCGTCCTTTCTAAAGACAGAGTGCAAAATTTTGTTGAGGTAAACGGGGGGGCTCACCCCTGACAACATTGTACACGCTGGTGAAGAAGGGTGTCATTTGCCACCCACTACTTCCTACAGAAAACCATCAGAAGAAAGGAGGAAATGGAGAAAAATAATCTGATTCTTCCCTGTGGAGATGTTATCTGGGAAAAATTGATACCGAAGAAGGGAAAGTTTTTCTTACTAGGTCTAACCTTCCAGCGTCTAAAGCGGCTCGTGCAGGCCCATGGTCGTTTGAGTCAGCTTGGGTTAGTTTGAATTTCTCATCTCCGGATGACTACAAATATGATAAAACGGGTCTTCCCTCGCTCCTGGACCTTCGTTGACTTGGAATTTCTGAGCCTTTTTAATCTGCTCTAGCTCGAAGGCTGCAACATGAAGTATCTCATCATCAACAACGCCACCACTGGAGAGAAAGAGATGATCCATCAGTGGACAATTGAACAGATGCTTCCAGATTTCATTCAGCAATAGGGAAGACGAAGAGGAGAAGAAAATCAAGGAAGGATGAAATCAACACCTTCACCCATCTTTAGCATATGATATTTCTGGTGGATAATAGAACATGACCTACCAGAGTATTGTTTGCGCATTTTATTAGTTATCTATGATGATGATAACCTCTACTACTTTTATCAATGCTATTGTTTTTTTTTGACATCAGCCTATCTTTATTTCATGCCATATTAAAATTTGTCAGTTGATAATGGACAAAGAATTTTTTTGCTCACCCTGACTTTACATATTATGTGCTTTCATAATAACAAACAACACAGTCAATTTATTGCTATTAGTTTTTGATAAACTCATTGATATGACGAATAATTCATTGACAATAGGAATTCTACAAATCTAATTATAATCGCCTTATGTAATTTTTCTAGGGCTTGCAATTGATAACATCGCATCTACCGCAAAGTAAATTAGCATACGTTTCCTTAACGTTGCGTTGATCAATTTGTACTTGATTTTTCATAGGAACTAAAGTCAATAAACTTACCGCTCGTTTTTAAATTTGACCTACATCAACTAGAATGATTTTGCATTTAATTGATTGCACGCACTACCGAGTTCCGATTGTCTCACTATATCGGGTTAGTTGTAACCTTTGAAGTAATGTTTGTCAGCATGATTTGCATGTTTTAGAAGGTGGAAGTCAATCTTAAGTACATACCATGATGATGTTGATTCCATCACTTTCGCTAAACAAACATCAAATCTTCACCGTGTTATCGTAATGACTGAATTACATGTGCTTGGAATTGATATGTCTACAAGTCCATAGGGTATCAGCTCAATTCGAATTTCAATGCAGGGGTTATGATAAGTGAAGATAACCAATGAATTCCTATCTGCTACAGTATTTTATTTATCAAGAGTACATAAAAAATCATTTAAACGATACAAGTTTCGGAACAGAACTCATTATTGATTTATGAAATTCTAAACTGAACTAGTCAAGAATCACATTCCAAACTTGGCCGCAGTAGAAGAATGCAGTTGGACTAATATTTTGCAAATAAGTTTTTGTTTTGTAGCAAACCTTTCACTAGATCAAGCTGTTTTAGTTATCTGTTTCCGAATAGATTTAAAACTTGATTCGCCAGTGAAAACGGCCAAGTTGGCAACGTCGCGCAACGTCATTAGTGTCACCGGACTCTTTTGTTATCGTTGCTGCCATGTCCTGGTAAAGTAGGACAGAAGAAAACGTCCAGGATGTGGTTCACAGTCAAGAGTAGCGTTCTGCAGAAGGAAGGTAACAAGTGCAAAAGAAAACACGCCCCGATTTTTGAAGTACTAGGATGCATGGTACTGGTCACTGCAGTGCAAATAATGAAGTTCCTCGACATCGACGACAGTACTCTTATTGATGCGGAAGTGTTCTTTTTACTTTCCGGAATATTCTGGATTTTGATATTACCAGTAGTTTGCATGTTAAGCCTAAGCATCAGTGATTTATTTTACAATTGTAGATTAAAAAAATGTGATTTTATCGTTTCTTATTTGTAAGCTCATGATGTAGTTTGTAAATATAAGTGATTGTGATTTTGACTTATGGGATGTAGATGTTTATTGATATTATTATATTTTACTATAAAATTGTGCCTTATTTTATATCTGACTTTTAACGTTCTTGAGCCACAACTATTTTGTTTACTCCCTAGAAAAATAATAGAAACGTGCTATAATATCATATTAAAATTTAATTTGTTCCCTCAAATCCCAAATAGTCAATGAGATAGGAATATGCCTTGTTTGTTCTCAAAAGTATATTCGCCTTGGAATGTTAGCAGCATGTCCAGTGCATTTTCTTAAAAAATATATTTTCATGGTATAAGTAAAATCCAATAAGAACATATTATCATGTTCATAGCATATATTTTCAAAAACATATTATTTCTATGGTGAATAACGCAGATGCTGGCATTTTGATGACAACCAAATATGCTCTACATATTCTCACCATATCGAGGTCGAATGTTCTGTGAATGTACCTAGAAGCATGTTTTTGGAATGTTCATTGTCTATAGAACCAAATATGCTTAGCATATCCCTATAGCATATTCAAAAATGTCCCGTGGATGTGCCTGACATATTTTGAAGGAGAAGTTCAAATAGTGAGGTTACTTTTGGCTCAAAAAAACTGTACATTGCACAATCGCTTGCCAAATTCAAATTTATCCCCAGATTGACCAACATTCACTGACCATGACGCGTGTTTGATTCATTAATTTTCGACTAGTCAGCTACTTTCACTAGTTTTAGTCCAAGCGAGATTTGAGATTCCATCATGATGTTCTGCATGTATAAGCGCCCACTTTTCACTGCATGCACCAAAATTACCATTTCCAGTTTGACCACAAATTTCAGGTATCTCTTCCATGTCAATAATAGAATGACGAGGTGGATGACACTACGTTATAATTGATTTTGGGTGCACCAGACTGATATACTGGATGGTGGAAGGTCAAAGCGGAATTTGAAAATAGTTGCTTTCTCGTGGACTGTGAAGGTTGGTCATTGCTGTTGCAGAAATTAGTATCTGTGATAAAGAAGCCAAATTTGAGTCCATGCAGACTTTTTTAGGGTAAAACTAGTCAGACAGGCTTATTTGCACTATTGCAGGATGACTTGACCATATATATAATACTTCACTGATAACGGAACACAGTATTTGTACCAAAATTGAGACTTCATATTTTAATCATAGTTCGGTTAACGTATGAAATGAGTAGGGCACCAAACTATTTTCTATTTAGTACGGTTCTGTTCAATTCTGTCTCAGTGGTCCTGCTCTCTTTTCTCCAAATAATTTCAAATCCTAAAGCATTAAACATTCTTGGATTTGCATACCTATAGGCATAACACTGAGCACTGAATACCTATTTTTTGATTTCTTTGACCAAAGTTCTAAGTAGCCGTTTTATTTGCGCAATCGACCAAAAAAGTTAAGATAATTTGCAGTCCATAACAGTGGATCAGTTAAAATAGTAATAGTAGGCCTTGAGAAAACAACAACAACAACAACAAACAACACAACTTTCACAACATTTTTTTTTGTGTTGTTTGTTGTTGTTGTTGTTTTCTCAAGGTCTGTTCAAAACATTTTTTGTTCAGAATTTCGAGATCTATAACTCTGTAAAAAAATGCCATGTTGCATTTTGTGAAAATATCGATTTGGTGTCAGCTGCGAAATTTAGCAACGCTGGTTTTTTTTCTTCATTTTTCTTAGTTGGGTCATTTCACACAACTTTACTTTTGGAAGTAATAGTCCATTTCAAAAAAAAATTTGGCATATGTCAGGTGTTTTAAAAAACTTTCACTATACTGTATAAATTGGTCAGACTTCTTGTAAACCTGCCTGGTATTGAATATATTTCTTTTCGACATTTTTTTCCGGCGCAACTGTACATGAGAGCGCTTGAAACCATTCGT
The DNA here is from genome assembly GCA_958502075.1 of Orchestes rusci. Lineage (NCBI taxonomy): Eukaryota > Metazoa > Arthropoda > Insecta > Coleoptera > Curculionidae > Orchestes > Orchestes rusci. Next base: position 76,317,851 of record OY293305.1, on the reverse strand, counting down.
CAAAGATTTGAACAAACATTGGTAAAGACCATAATATAATATATATATAATATGATATGATATAATATACAGGGTGTCTCACGGTCTATGGTACCTTAGACGTTTACGGAAAACTAGACATAGGATCGATCTGAAAATTTGGCTCAGCACATAATCGAGTATGATCTATATTTTAAAAATATTTTCAGTTCTGCAGTGTTGCCGCTTCTACCCAAAAGTCGTGGCAACTTTCTTATTTTAAATGGACCACCCTGTATATTATTATTTTTTTGGATATCTTGACTGATTCTGATCACTTTTGCTTGATATACTCCTATACCTATCGGCAGCGGTTTTCGAGATATAAATTGATTTATAATATTTTTGTCGTGAAACACATCAGTGGATTGAGTTCAATAATTTCGTACTTGAAAACGGTGGAGAGTTGAAATTGCTATGCCGACTAGAGGAAGGTAGGTTTATATGGTTCCAATGGAGAAACCGATCTGTAAATATACAGGGTGCTTCAAATTTATTAATCTTTTTCCTATACACAAAAATGATAAAAAAGCTATTTTTTCAAATGGAACCCCCTGTATATTACTTGAAAAATGGAAAGACAAATAAATTTCCTTTCAAATGGTATCCCATGTTCCTATACCTGAACCTTCAGAATCTACAAGAAAAATGCTTTTTTCTAAAAAATAAATTATATTGGTATTATTGATATGAAACATAATGTAGTTGCAGTTTGCTACTAAAAATAAACTGTTATTGCTGTGAGACCTGGCAACTATAGGTTGCCCTAGAAATTACATTATGTTCCATATCATGTATACCAATATAATTTATTTTTTAGTAAAATGCATTTTTCTTATAGATCCTGAAGGTTTAGGTATAGGAACATGGGATACCATTTGAAAGGAAATTTATTGGCCTTTTCATTATTTAAGTAATATACAGGGGTTCCATTTGAAAAAATTGATTTTTTATCATTTTTGTGTGAAGGAAAAAGATTAATAAATTTGAAGCACCCCTGTATATTTTCAGATCGGTTTCTCCATTGGAACCATATAAACCTACCTTCCTCTAGTCGGCATAGCAATTTCAACCCTCCACCGTTTTTAAGTACGAAATTATTGAACTCAATCCACTGATGTGTTTTACGACAAAAATATTATAAATTAATTTATACCTCGAAAACCGCTGCCGATAGGTACAGGAGTATATCAAGCAAAAGTGATTAGAATCAGTCAAGGAATCCAAAAAAATAATAATATACAGGGTGGTCCATATAAATAAGAAAGTTGTTACGACTTTTGGAAAGAAGCGGCAACACTGCAAAACTGAAAATATTTTCATAATATAGATCATACTCGATTATGGGCTCAGCCAAATTTTCAGGTCGATCCTATGTCTAGTTTTCCGTAAACGTCCAACGTACCATAGACCGTGAGACACCCTGTATAATACATATAATAAAATAAACCGATAATATAAAAACTATTGAAGAAGCAGTTATAATAACAAATGCTACCATGCAAGTACTAGATATCCACAAAATTTGAAACATGGAGAGTATAGAGTATAGAGTCATCACCTCAACATCTACATGGTCAAACTAATTCTGCAGGACAACAACCTCTAGATAAATCAGGTCGTCTTTTGGAGGCTAGAATGTTGACGATCCAGCTAAAGAATGAATGATGAGATGATCATTGCCAGATCAACAAATTGGGTTGGCCAAAACAAACCATGCACCGCTGACCGCACGTACAAGATGGATCATATGGTTCACTGATGGGTCTAAGCATCAGAGAGGTATAGGAGCAGGGTAATGCAAGGTCGATAGGGAAGGTGAAATGGCCTCCAGGCTGAAATCCCCGACTAATTTGGGGTGCAACAATTCATTTTTTTTTCATTCCATTCGACGCCCACGAAGGCAAATTATAAAGGAGATACATAAACATGAACTGCTGATGGCATCTCTCCAAAGGGTCCTCCTTGCTCTGCGAACCAAAGGTCCTTGAAGCTTTGACACGAGCCATAAATGAATCATGGCAGCTTTCCAGCTTCTCTCAAGAATGCTTTAGTGGGGGATTTATGTAACCCAACTAATTTTTGGCCCATCTCTCTGCTGCCTCTTCAGGATCATCAAGAAGATTGTCAAGCATAAAATGATTTTGTCCTTGAGTCCCTTCAAATTCTTTATTCTAACCAAATTGGATACCAATCCAAACTAGGAACAACGGATGCTGTGTTCCGGTTTCTGGAAGGACGGTACCTTGGACTTAATGATGGTGGTTCCGTCTTCTGTGATTTTTCGAAGGGCTTTGACTGTCTTGGCCATCAATTACTATTGCAGAAACTGAAGAGGTTCAAATCTTTCTTAGCAGAGGGTCTTGACGATCTTGTTCCTCCTGTACATCAACGACCTGGTGACTATAAATATCAGGAGTGAGTTCACCTTGTTCACAGCCCCACGTTCTGAGACTCGCAGGCTGCAGGATAAATTTAGCAAAACTCTACTAGCATAGTTTAGGCAGTAGCAGGAGATGATTTCAGTACCACCAAGACAAATGCTGTTGCCAACTTAATTTTCTAATCAATGAACCAAACCAAGTTATTGTCTTGACATTCCTGAGCAGTACATTTCCGGCATATTTGAACATAATATAAGCACAGTTAACCCTGAAAATTACACAATATACTCAGTTCTGCAAGTCATCTTGTCTAGGTCAGAGATAAACAGATAATCTCTGACTAGGTGACGAAAGTCCATTATCTATATTGGTAATTAAAATATGCGATGAATTTTAACCTGGCTTTGACATTTGCAATTATCTCAATACAAATTGGTTTAAAGTGGCCTTAAGTTTTTTTGCAGCATAATCAAAAAGAGCATAAAACTGCAAGGATTATTTCGTGCTGCATATGTAAACAGTTCCTTTTTCCGTTTACCGCATGGCGAATGCGATTTTGAGAGGAATCAGTTAATTGGATGTAGTGTCTATTCGAAATGTATTTGTAGCATAGTTTTGTTGATGCATGGGCAAAGATTTGGAAAGAACAATTACAAAAACACGACCAACAAACTAAACAGGAAGTTACAACTGTTTAAAAGGTTACTAAATCAGCCTTTCTGCAGTTTTCAGGTTCCGGAAGAGGAGCACATTTACATTAAACTAAACAAAACAAACAACAAATAACCGGAATCTGAGGTCATGCCATCAAATAATCTTTTCCTTATTATATCACATCGGAATTAGATGCCATATAAAAATTAGCAATCGAGACTAATTTAATTAAGCGCACTTTTCAACAAGCTCTCAATGCCAATCATGATTGTATCTAGAACGAAATAGCCCAATCAATCTCAACTTATTTCCCAATGAAATCAATGACATAACCGTAGCCATCATGATTTGACCACATAGAACTGCGCGCTCTCGAAGAAATTCAACCACATCTTCAACATTTCTCGAAACTGAAAAACGTCGAAAAGACTGGGTCGCGATACACCGGTTTGAAGCACGATGATTTGCACATTTCTAAGGTAAGCAACCGTAATGAATTATGGTAATATTATCACCGTAGAAAAAATAGTGAATAGTTTATATCATTCGAGCAATAGTTTCTTGTAATTACATCAGTGATTTTAATGCGTTTTTTGATAATGTAAATTCTTATAATGCAATGAATTGATCGAGTTCGTCAGAAAATGTGGGAAAATGCGCATTTTTTTTTGCAGTGCAGTAGTAGAAAACAATTTTTTTCTTGGGATTTTTGCATGCGCAATTTATTGCTTTACCACGTGTGTGGTATTAAGTTTTGTTTTGTTTTGATCTGCAGGCAAGAAAAAATAGCCTTTAAGGTCACGCATATGGATAGGATGAATGAACAGTTTATCAGCACCAAAAAGGAGACTAAAGGAGTCAATAATAAATTATTTGTGATATTGCTTGCAATAAAAGAAGGTATCCAATCCAAGCAATCTATTTGATTTTTTGCCATTTAATCAACATTTTTAACATGTTTTATAGTATGATATTCAACTTCGATAGGTTTCATTGTTGGATTATAAATTTAACGTCCCATCAAATCATTCCCATTGTGTCAAGAAACCATGTTTTATTAAACCTTCCCATAAAGTAAATTATAACCTTCTTTAACTAGTCAACCCATAAAGTGAGACAACGCCTCTGTGATTCCTTATAATTACGGCCCTTGATCGGATGTCTTCTTTAATCAAAAATTCACGAGACATTTTGTAGATAACCAGAGTTCTCTTTATTCGACATTATCCGATCGTTCAAGAATTCATAAAAAGAATATCGTAAGGTATTATTGGAAACGAGCTTGTGATACACTTATCATTTATTCAGCTATTCTTCGGAAGTTGCTTTTGATTCTGAATGGCTAATAGGAGATATCTAAAGAATGCTTAATGTCATCGTGATGATCTTCAACTCACTGCTGACACTAATGACAGAGTCCAACGTTGCCAACTCAGGTGAAAGTACTCAAATCGCCAACCAATGCGGAAGCACTGCTGACATTCGTAATAAATTACAACAATACAGGCTCACTCTTTTGATAGTTATAACAGATTCCAACGTTGCCAACTAGAATGAAACTATACATAAATCGCAAACGAATCCTGAAACAAGGACGTGCATACGTTCATACAAAATTATAACAGCGGATTAATACATTTCCACTTCTGACACTATTGACAGATTCCAACGTTGCCAACTTGGGTGAAACTACATAACTACTTCCGTTTTGATAATTCTTCAAACCTTAACCTTCCGCAGTAAACTATGATCATTGATATTTGAAATGTCAAGGCGTATAAGAGATGATCAAGAGTATGTGCACACAAGATTTCTCTTATAATTTTAAGCACAAATGGAAAAAAACTGGCTTCACTTACGCATATATATATATGGACATTCTTTTCATGCGTTTATAATAATTTAATAACGCATATGGGTGAGTTTTGACGTCATTGCCACATTTTCAGTTTTACAAAGAAATCAATATGTTATAAGTAGTTCCTGATTGAAAAACAATCGGAACCTCATTTCGTATGTAAATATTTGATTATTATGATTCAAACGGTATTATATAGATGAATGTATTTTTACAGAAAACAAAATAATTACTATAAAATTTCATTACCCTATTTAATATAAAATAAAATGACTAGTGATTTATTGTTTTGTTTATTAAACCGATGCGTAACGCAAGAGACTATCTTAATGGAAACCATTGAATAAAATAGTTCCCTGTTTTAATCGGGGCCAAATTTTATATGATAATTTCTATGTATAGTGTCGTTTGATGACTATAAGGAAGAATATATGCCACACAATCTGAAAGGTGATTTTCTTATGACACTGGTTTGAGAAAATTTTATTCCTTACGTCAGAAAATAAGGAAGATATTATCGAAATTGAATATTGAAGATAATGGAAAAACTTCCAGGTTCATATTGCCCCATATTTGATATTTGCGATTAACGTCATTGCCGTGAGTGCTATTGCAACGTGGACGGTATTATTTATTTATAACCACTTGACAGTGTTTTCAATACTTCCTTCAGTACAGGGTATGTTCACAAATTTCGTCGGGCGATCGCACGGCGACGCTCTGACCTTTCCCGGCTGTTCACAATTCTCGCCGAGTAACATTCAAACTCATTCACAATTCGGGTAAATATTCTCCGGGCGATCAACTTTTCAACCCACTTTTTAGCTGGTGAAGATTTGTCGCGCCTGCTTTGTGTGTACAAACAAATTGACATGTGTGAGCCTAGCCAAAAACTAAAAACAACAAACCACTCTGCTGATCGTTGATACATTGGGGCTGGTGATAATTTAATTAAAAAATGAATATTATGTCGTTAGAATCGCACAATCTTATGCTAGATGCGGATACCAATCTTCCAATTATGCCAGACGATGGAAAAATGGTATTATCAAACCGAATCGAAGGTAAAAAATTGTAAGCTAGGAGAACAAAGACAAAAATGGTTGTATTATTATTCAATGACCATAACAGTCATAACGTTTTCAAATTTTGAAGGTTATGATAAACAATAACAAGTCGAACAATCGTGAACAAGGATAATTTACCATCCGTCATCTGTCAGATGAAACTGACATTTGACGAAAGTTCCGGGTTAATAATTGTGAACGCACCCCAGCGGGATCTTTTATCTCATCCTGGTTTAAACGTGTAGAATTGCTCCCCATATAGTTATTAACAGATATATGCGTTTGGACGACTGCGCATCCAAATCTTCGTTAACGCAATGCGGGAAACGCCATTTTGATCACTGTTAATGTTGAGAAGTTAGCAGTCTTAGATAAGGAAAAAGAGAGGATACCACACAATGTGAGTTGTTTTGCGATCTTTTGACACCAACAAAATGGCCGTCACTGTCAAATTCGGTAACAATTTTTAAGGTCGCGCGGAATTCATGATCTAGGCTTTCTTTATAAAATATTTCAAATTCAACTTTTGTTTATTGATTACATTTAACATCTGCAGTTAAATTCACAAATTCACTTTATCTCCTCAGCTTCTTTTTTTCATATTATAGCCTAACCTGCTGAAGCAGCTGAACGATTCGGGATTGTATACACAGGCCTATGCTGATGATCTGGTGATCCTAACGACGAGCCGCCACATTCAGGAGCTCAGGGCTCCCACTATGCGAGCCCTGAGATTTATAGAAGAGTGGTGCTCCCTTGAAGGACTCAGAATCAACCCGGAAAAAATCAAAATCCTGTTATTTACCAGGAAATACAAAACAGGACTCAAACCGGAAATATCCCTCTCGGGAAGAGTCATTTAATACAGAAAAACCTAGGATTACCTAGGAGTTACCCTTGACCAGAAACTGCCCTGGAAAGAACACATCGAACAGCGCTCAAGAAAAGCCATATGCTCTTTATGGGTATGTAAAAGGGCTATAGGGACAACATGAGGACTGAAACCCAGAATAGTTTACTGGATCTATTCTATGGTTATCAGACCTCTGATCACCTACGGAGCCATAGTATGGTGGCCCGCAACTAAAAAAGCATACATCCAGCGGTTCAGAGAATGGGATGCATCAGTAATCAGTATAACAGGCGCAGTACGAACCACACCAACGAGAGCGTTGGAGGTAATTCTGGACTCACCTCCGCTTTACCTGTTTGTAGAGAGTGTTGCACTCAGGACAGCATACTGTCTGTACTGTCTGGAACATTAAAGCTGAGAAGTAAGAGACACTCGGCCATCATGAGTGAACCCCGGCTTAAGGATGGAATGCTGCTAATGCACTCCGACTGCATGACTCCAATCTTCTTTGCCAGTATCTCGCCTGAGCTGATTATTCTTAGACCAGAGGATTGGAGGTTGGAGGGATCAAAACAGAACATCTCAAATACGGGAAGGGTCGTGGTGGTTTACTGATGGCCTCAAGCATCAAAGGGGCACAAGAGCAGGTTTTTGCATGAACGGGAGGAACAATAAAATGACTTTCTCGCTCGGTATTCACGCTTGGATCCTACAGGCAGAAATCTTTGCCACAACACAATGTGCATATAACATTCTTGAGACCGGCACAAATCACAGAACTTCCAACATTTGTTCAGATAGCACTTCAGCATTAAAGGCTGTTGTGAGAAAGGCAGTAGACTCCAAAGCAGTCCCAGAATGCAAAGAGGTTCTGCATAACATTGAAGCTGTCAGACTTGCCAAAATTGGATCATCGCACAGACCGATAGGACCCGAACCAACGATTGGCATCCCTAGAGCAGAAGGAATCGGCGAGGCGAAGAAACTTCTACTCGAAAAAGCCACTCTATGCTGGAATAATGCCCCTGGTATGCTACAAGGTAATGATAACAGGACCGGATACGGGCAGAACCAAAAAGTTCTTGAATATGAGCAGAAAAGACCTCCGCACAATGGTCGGTCTATTAACTGGTCACATGAACCTGAAGGGTCACCTCCACAGGATCGGAATCGGGGAAGATTCAGACTGCAGGTGGTGCCTTGAAGACGTAGAGACCGTATACCATATCCTAATGGAATGTCTGTCTCTTCGTAGCACTAGGATGGAATACTTCGGAGTCGACCTCAAAACACTCCAGGAATTGGAAGGGATCTATTTGAGGGACCTCACTTCTAGCAATAGTGGGTTGCAACGGGACCAGGAGGCCTAGGCAGGTTTTGGCGTGAGCCACCCACTCAAACATCTACATCTACATCTACAACCTAGCTTCTTTATCATGTGACCCAACACGTCGTGATTGGAAAAACTTTTCCGGTTTTTTGCTGAGTTTTGAATAGTTTTCATTTATGAGTTGTTAGGTGAGGTCCTACCATAGCACTTGCCTCATCTAGTATAAATATAAGGGAAAAGTCTTGAAAAATAATAATTGAATAAAATTATTGTGACCTCAGTGAGCTCTATGAAGCTCCCGGTACAGACAGTCTTCAAAAGTTTAGGTCCAAAATTGACAACATTGCCCTGAACAAGGATCGTTTTGCATGTTGAGCATATGCCCTTCGTGACATTTGGTGGAGGTGACCATCGATCACTCTTGCAGCAAAGTAGAATCTGCGATTCAGAAGTGACAGTAGGAAATCGGAAAAAGAAGTTCTACAGTCCAAGGTACATCAATCCCGACCAGGATGGTACTCTAGTTCACATCTGGTGGCCAAGCTTCATTTTCATAGTCCCCCAGAAGTACTAGGAGAAGAATATTTGACGGAAACAGAAGTCCCCGACGCTGACGTTCCCAAACAGCCGGTCAAGAAGTACTAAACTTTCCCAACTGATAAAGAACTACACCGGACAGTCATATAGAGCACAAGTCTGATGCAATGCTCTGTAAGAATCTGTAAAAATTATTTTGACAGATTCTCTGGAGAAAAACTCGAGAATCATCACCCAGTGGAGAATATAATGCATGGGTCCAATGATTGAAAAAAAGTTGCGCTCTAAATCTAGAATAGATTTGAATGATTTAACGGTGGTATGGGGTCGGGGGTCGGTTCGGTACGCGGAAAAGTCGGCGCAAAAATAAAACGAAGAACGGACGGTCACGGAGGGGGCAAAGTTTACTAATATACAATAAGTTAAGGCACTTGTCGTCGGCAGTTTTGAAAAAGTCGTATCACGAAAAGCCGAGCGTCAAAGCTTGCTGTTCAAGGAAGCTCGCCCAGCGATTGTTCAAAGCAGCCGTCAAACGTTCCAAACTGATGGATACTCGGCTATCCGAGAAAACCAAAGTGGAAGGGTGGAGCAGGTATCGGGCGTTTTCGAACTGTTTATTATTAGTTGATTTTGGCGCGGGTTTCTGAGGGAAAAAAATCGGATCAACACCAGATAACTCTTTTGAACGAAACAGATCTTTCTCAATGACTGTGTCAAATTATCCCTTCTGACAAGTGTTGAGAAAGGTATAGATTATTGCTGAAAGTCGGTCCCCTTTCCCCAACGTCGTTCAACCATCGTGGCGATGACCAACCCCAGAAATAATCTCCCCTCGCAAGCAGAAAACGACAGATGTCAAGGTGCCAATCCCACTTCCAGGTCCACAAGAGATCCCTCATAACGATCCCAGTTATACATCCAGAGATGGGGACGTTCTACAAAGGTAAATGACAAGGAGCACAACCGATAAGAAGCTTCCTGAATAACCTAGTCAGATGTCTCAATCCAGAAACGTCAATAACAACCCCAGGTGCTACAACTCTACCAGGACAAGCCTTGTGCATGACGCAAGAGGATGGCAAACCTAAGAGTCCTAGCTATCCCGCGCAAGAGGTACTCTTTTGATCAAGCTTGTTCCACTACACCCTTAAATTTATTGTTCAATTACTATACATGCCCTAGTAGGCACAGGAGCGCAGCGTAAATGCAATTACGCATATTGCAGTCTACTCGCGTCATAGATGTCAAAATTATTAAGGCTTTCCAGAAAGCGCTACCGTTCACTGGGGGTAGTCTTGGTCCCATAGCACAAGGGACAAACAACACTCTTCATGGACGTGAGAAAAGCTTGTCGACCGAAAAACGAAGAGCCAAGGAAGAAGGTTACGAGAAGATTTGACATAGGATGGCACTTCAACCAGGAGGAGAGGATAGTGTTCGAGAAAACGATATACAGACAAGCAGGGAAATGCAAATTTCAGCACCCTGGACATGGGTAGAGATACTCCAAGATGATAAATCACATACTGGATGTCTTAAAGTCTAGCGGAAAGGAGAGACCAGAAGGACAACTGCTGAAAGAGTGGAAGGCAACCATTAGTGCCCACAAAGTCACTAAAGAATAGTCTCCCTTCAATAAGAAGAACGTATAGTGAACGTCAAACAATTTTAGATACACGTCATAGCTGTTGAGAGATGTAGATGGGGGCACTGTAAGTCAAGTTACGAATGAACCCACAATCAGAACATTATGACGATCCATGACGTACATCGGACGTCGGAGTTGTTTTTCTTGAACTTTATAAAAAATGCACTTGCTGTTTCCAACGTCTGGGAGTCTCTAATCATTACACTCATTTAAATAATTGTCCCACATCTGGGCTACTCCCAGTACCTCCTAATGACACTTCACATGGAAAATTATATATGCATAATATATATGATATAATATGCATGTGCAGTTAATGGCTAGTTTGAAACAATATAACGAAAAACTCATCAAGCCATGAGAGAATATCGAACGGGAACAGGTGTCGCAGGTGACATACGTTATAAAAATGAGTTCCTGTCAATGGGGAGGTTACTCAATGTTACCCTGGATAATTGACTATTTAATCGTTGATTTAATATGTTTTGAGCGTACCTTTGGACCTTAAATGAATGACAATTTTTCTAAAATATCAACAACATTTTGATAAATGAGCCATCATATATCATTCAGTATACTTTGGTCGCTGAGTAAACTACTAATAGAGCCATTGAGTTACAAATGATGTTTGTTAAGCAAACAAGTCCGTATTGACAAAGTTATCAGCATTGATTGGTAATATAATCATTATGACATCAACTCCAAGCATTGAGTTCTATAAGGCTTTCCAAGGCTTCCATTGTCTGGATATGAATTTTACTGTTTTACTCTTTGTCAATCACCAACTGGAACGCTTTTGAATGAAGTTTTGTTTCTTTCCTATTTTTAATTTTATTTTCGCCATTCGTTTTGTTGTCGCCGCTTTTCTCATTTTCTTCATTTTTCGTTACGTTTCTTCCTGTAGCATCTTTGGATTCTGATTTTGTCTATATATACACTTTTTGAGTGCTTTTATTTTTTTTTCCTTTTTTCCTCATCTTCGTGGTTATTTCTGCTGGTTTTCTTTTCTTTTCAATCTACATGTCCCCTTAACGTCGTTGCTTTTGTATCTGTCTTTTTGTTTGTTTTTTTTTTAATTTTAACATTTTTTTTTAAGTGCTTTTTTTTCTGTTTTTCTCTACCCAGTTTTACTTTTCATTGAATTATTATGATTTTCAACACATTTTTTGATTGTAGTTATTTTTTTCGAGTTTTGCCATTTTTAAAAACTTTTTTATGCTTTAAAGTTAATTTTTCTATTTTAAGTTTTCTTATTATTTGTAGTGTCATTGTTTTGTTATCTCAAATATTTTTATTTATGAATTTATTTGTCCTTTCTTATGATTTTTTGTCGTTTTGGGGCTTTTAATTTTTTTTCTTCCTTTCAGTCGTTATAGGTTGGTTTGGGGATCATATATTTTTGTTAATTTGAGGTTGATTCTCTATTATTTTTTTTTGTGTTTTTCATCCAAAATTATTTTATTTCATAACTGATTATAAAATTTTTATCTTTAGTCTTTGCTGTTGAGATTTAATATTTTTGGGTTTTTCAATCATTTTTTTATTTATTCAAAGTTCTGTCAACTTTTAGTCTTTGAGATTTAAAGTGGATTTTTTCAAGAATTTTGTTTTTCATTTGGGCATTTCCTTTTGTTTCCCGTTACTTCTCGCTCTAATCCATATATTGCATGTATTTTATACTATTTTTATATACATATTAAACATTTTCTAATTCTTTGTAGTCAAGCGCTTAATAAACGTGAGTATAGTATTATTTTTAATAGTTTTTTTTCCTTGCAGGTTGGAAAATATCAATTTTTTTTTTCTTTAGTTATTATTGTTTAATTTTCTCACGGTTATTTATCCCAAGCTGTTTTGTCGTCACTTTCTCCTGGTATTCTTTAAATCGTTGTTTTCTTGTTAATTTTCTATCTCTCGCTTTTCTTTGTTTTTTTTTCACTCCATTATTTATATTTTGAAAAAAATAAAAAATTCCTCTACAAAAATGTATTCCTGTTTTTTTGTCCTGTTTGTATCATAATATGTTTTTTTTTTGTTATTGTTGTTGCTTTTTCCTGATTTTCTCTATATTGTCGTTACCCCTCTTTCTCTCATTTGATGCTCTTCTTTTACTTTAATTGCTTTTCATTTCTGTTTCTGTTGACGATTTTATTTCAGTTTTTTTTGTATCCTGCTTTTTCTAGATATAAGTGCAGATATGTTGGTGCTGTTTTTATTTTTTTTATGTTTTCTCATTTTCTGTAGCCGCTTTTTTGGAATTTGATTTTTTCTACAGACAGAAATTATCCAGAAAAAAACGAGATTTTTCAAAATCGTTTTCATTTTTTTCTGACCACATTTGAACAAATATTTTAAAATGAATGGAACTTTTTCATTGCCACTTTTTGCCCTTTACAAGATGGCGTTATCAAATTAAAGAACCGACGTTTCGTCTATGAGCAGCCATCATCAACTTGGTTTTTTTAAATACTGTCCTGGATTTTTCAATACAGATTTTGAAAGCATCTTTTGTTCCTGAACTAACGATGTATCGCAATTTTATATTAATGGAGTTTTCCATAAGAACTCATGTGTTAGAGAGAGACAAAAATAGTACATTTTGTATCAAGGGCGGAAAGTAGATGATTTTGACGAGGGTATAAGTAGCAGCACGAGCAAAGCGAGGGCAGATATTAGCCGAGTCAAAATCATCTTTCGTCCGTGGTGCAAACAATGCTTTTTGTACAATCAGTTTGTAATCATTTGAAAAAGAATAATTATGAAAATCAAAAATAAATAATCGATACACTACACTACACTCTACACTGCTGACAAGTCAGACAACTGACAATTGCCAACTGTCAAATCATGGTTACAATAGGTGTGTTCCCGTATTCTTTTGTGGTGCGGATTCATTATCACCGAGATTGTCACGTGATAAGTTCCTTTTAGTATGCTGGATTTAGATTGTCACGTGGTTATTGAATTCAGAGGCGGGATCCAAGGAACCGTTGCTAAGGGGGCGCAAAAGTAGTTTTAGGCCCGGCTGTCAAAATTAGCGACTTTCCGCCTGCTTTGCATGCATTGAAAAGTGGACTTTACGTGTAGGTTGTACAAAAACATTTTTAATAGCATTAAAAACAAAAACCTTTTTTTTAGTAAGTGCAATACATCGTTGGTTTAGGAACATAAGAAGCTCATAACATCCATAATGAAAAATCCAGGACCGTATTCAAAAAAACAAAGTTGATGTTGGCTGCTCATAGACAAAACGTCGGTTCTTCAATTTAATAACGCTATCTTGTAAAGGGCAAAAAGTGGCAATGAGAAAGTTCCATTCATTTCAAAATATCTTTTCAAATGTGGTAAAAAAATGAAAACAATTTTGAAAAAATTCATTTTTTTTTTTGGATAATTTCGGACGCAGTCGGACTTTCTTGGCTTTCAAAACAGCATTTTGTTAAACATCAAAATACGCGACTTTGCCTCGATTCAACCGACCTTGTATCTCTTACTGTTTACGAGATCCCCATGCATACACTCGAATTTCTTACACCCTGTATATTGTCGCTCTTCTTCTCTTATCATCGTTACTTCCTGTTTCTCTTACTATTTTAGGCGCTGCATTTGGGCATCTTGAATTATTTTTCCTGAAAAAAACTATCAAAATTACATCAAAAACTGTGTTAATGAAGTGTATTTCTCGAATCAACCACAAGGAGGCGTTACTTGAATATGAAGAAATCAGCAAAGATAACCTTCCAAACACTGCCTTTTATTGAAGAAAATTGTTTTTTTTTACTTCGAACATTCTTTCTTTTGATATATTAAAAAAGGTTAGAAAAAAAATATCAAAAGGTCACAATCACTGACAGAAATGAAAAAAATGTTGTCAATAATAAATATCATTCGTTTCTACCACTTTTCACTTAAATAATTATTCTCAAACTCTAAATCTAATACTTTAACTCGTTAGAAACCCCAAACATTTCGTTCACAGCCCATTTAAGGCATCAGCCTGCCACGACGCGTCGCCATGGCAACCGACTTATAAAGCATCAGCTGATTCGTAATACACCACGCCTCCGGCAATTGTGAATAATATTATAGTGGGAGAAAGCATAATATATGGAGAAAGGCTGTTGCGCCAGTGGTTTATTTCTGATCATTTGAGGCAGTTTTCGTCGTAGTTAACGGACGAAAACCGCGGGCACCAGCGGTTTATAGATTATAAAATGTCGTTTTTTTTAAAAAAATATTAATCTTTGAATTAAAACATATTTATATGTTTTATCATTCATTTTTGGTGAAGTGGCACTTCACTTACTTCACCTGAATAGCCGCCGCGTCGTTGCTTTTCACAAAACCAATCAATACATTCGCAGATAAACCTGTTTTGATATGAGATGGGAAATAATATGACATATGACATCCACTGTCAACGTTGATAGTGTGAACACTGCGATCCCCTGGTTTCTGAGCAATCTGAGCTACCACGACACTCGATTGCCAACTTGTGATAAAACGTCACTGTTGTTTTGTTGAGACTGGAATTGACCGTAACCGTCTAATCTAAACACCTAAACACCAATTCAATAACAATAGCCTAGTTTACATCGATAACTCGTTTAGTTCGGTCCGATAGGACCAAGCTGGTGGTGATAGTACGGTAGGACCAATGCTTGCTTCCTGCCCGTTTACACCGTCTTGCAACGCGTGAACTAAATGTGTACGCCCGCAATTCGTCAAATGTCAAAAACAAGTCGAAATTATTCATCAACACAATTCGTCACCAAAAAAAACATGAGTAAGTACGCTCAGATTGCCTTAGAAACTCAGAACCAACACAATTCACAATAATAACAATCAACATAACCTCATAGTTTTGATCCAGATCGAACCAAATTTAGTTCGGTACACTTGTCGGCGAGTACCGAACCAAGAGTGAACCAGCTTAGTCCGCAACTGTTTACACCATTCGAAACAAATATTTGGTTCGGATATAGTCCGAATTTGGTACTTGGTCCGCGGACCAAGTTGTCGGTATAAACTAGGCTAATGACTTGAAGTTCACTTTCATCAAATAAATATATTTTTCGTCAATATTCAAGGAATGTGTAGCCTTTTTTTCATCGCTATTACTACTTGTCGTTGAATAATCGAGGGATTTGATCTATTACACTTAAAAGTTGATAAGAGGAATTTTTCTCAGAGACGGCAACGTTGGGCATCAATCGAGCTATTTGAAATGCGTTGCCATGACTTTGATAGATTCATCAAAGTGACGGTTGTTGTCATTTTCCATCAGTTGAAAATGATTTATTTGTGCTCGAGAAAAGGATTTAGTGTGGCAATTATTGTGTTTGTGGAGCTTTTTCATGGACGGTTGTATTGTAGAGATCTAATCACAAATGTGTCAAGATAACATTACATAAATATAAACAAAAACAGAATGTTATCGACTCAAACAAATCGTGTACGTTTGGGGTGCTATGCTTATCCTAGTGGTTCGATGTTCTAAGGTCTAATCTAATCTTGACTTACAAGATGTTATATATATATATATATATATATATATATATATATATATCTATTTATATATATGAGCCCATTTTGTGTAGTATGCACGGAATTGGGCCATATTACTCCACAGATAAAAAAATTGGTGGCAGCAACGGCGACATAATACTATGATGGCGTGTGATGACCATTTGCCCTATAATTACCATTACGCATTTATGGGGTTAAGCCGACATAACGCGACGCCGTGGGATCTTCCACGTGTTGGACTTCCACTGATTATATCTATTGTTCCGTACAGGCAACGACTATGAAAAGTATTATTTATATTGGCTTAACGATGCCAATGATGATTGATTTATCGTTTTGTTTATATGTAGAAAGACATGGGGATATTCTGGATGCAAAATAATATATCAGTTACATCCCAAACAAATAAGTGCAAACAAAAACAATCGATTTGAATATCTTGTACTCGGTCAGACAATCAACTTTTTTCGGAACCACATGCAACAAATATATTGGCGAAAACAAATGTTTTTTATCAAATAAATATGTTTATGAAAACAAATACGTACATGAGACATTCGCCTCAGACTTCTGAGAAAAGTACGTTTCTTTTATGGTTTTAATGCTTATTATAGTGTCTAGAAAAACAGTGCGCCGCAATGATGAATAAATTACTTAAAAAATCTCCATTCATTAATGATATGGAATATAGTTTTCTGCTATATTATTAGCACTAACACATAAGCAATAAGTTTTGAAATCATCAAACTTATAACGGCACTAATGGTAATTTTGTTTCCATAACACAGTTAGGGCGACGCACCAGCTGAGCTTTCTCACCATTTGAGTAGCAATAAAACTATAATATCACCTGAACTGGGAGTTTTAACATCAATAGCGATCAGTGTCTCACTATGGAGTTTTGTCCAGTTAAACATATTTTGGTGAATTTCATGCAAAACAAACAAAATTCTACATACGCCACTTCATAAACATCAGTACGCGAGCCTCACCTCGTCACATGGTCAAGCAGTGACGTCAGCGGCTGACAGACAAGACATGTTGCAAAATAGTCTGTGTTGCCAGATCTCGCGTTTTTTTGGCATACAAACGAAAACGGGTCAGTCTTGTAACTAAATTCGAGTTATTTTGGGTCAGTCTGATCTGTTTGGGTCAGTTTGGTTTGTTTCTATTTAACATGTAAGTTGGGTTAATTTTGGATTAGTTTGGTGCAGCTTGGGTTGGTCTGGTTAGCTCATTTTTGGGTCTAGTAACACAGTTTGGGTGGTGTGGTTATTCTGAGTTGGTCAGGTTAGTTTGGTTTGGTATGACTATCTAGATTGGACAATTGGGTTATATTGAGTTAATCTGGTTCGTTTGGGACAGCTTTGGTTAGTTTGGTCTGATATGGCGTACTGAAATGGAATGATTTGTTTTTATTTGATATGTAATTATGTAGTTTGTTGAGTTTAGTAAGCAGTTAGGTTAATTTTTGGTCAGTTTATTGGGTCAGATTAATGAGTTTTTCTTTAGGGTGGAGAGTCGAATAAGAAGAGGGCTTCATAGTTCAATTTAGTTAGGTTTATTTTCTTCAGTTTGGGTTAGTCTAGTGGCCTAGCTTGGGTTAGCTTGGTTAGTTCGGAGTCAGTTTGGTTATTGTGGGTAAGATTGTTTACTTTGAGTTAGTTTCGGGCAGTTTGGTTTGGCTTGGTTTATATTCGTTATTTTGAGTTAGTCTTGTCACTCAATTTGGGTTAATCTGGTTTTATTGTGTTTTTCTAGTTACATGCATGATTTGGGTCATTTTGAGTCAGTTTGGTTTGATTTTAGTTTGGTTATTTTGAGTCATTCACTCCCTGTTTGGGTGATTTTGAGTTAGTCGATTTAATTAGATTAAGTGATTTTTATTTTTATTTCTTGCAGTGTTTCAAAAATGTTTTAACAATAATTAGAAAACTGCGTAAATATGAACCAGAGTGGCAATATGTACTCTGTAAGTGATGAGTAATGTTAGTAAAGCATTCATTTTATTTTATACTGTACTGTAAACTATCATTTACCGGTAATAAAGATTTACTTTACTAGTCCGCCAGATGACACTTTGCATCATCAGAGGTTATGGCAGCATGGTTTAGCTGGCATGGTTTTAATTAATATAACTTTGACATAAAATGTTGCTAACATAAGTGGTGTCATGGTTTGGCTGGCGCCATCTCATTTTAAGAATATGAGACGTAATGGCACCTCCGCCTTCTCAATGTGTACTTTGACAAAAAGCACTTTCTTTTTCAAACCGATTGAAAAAAAAACATCTCGACTCGTACTTTAATAAGTCGTTTACCGGCTTAGTAACATAAATTACTAATACATTATTGATGTTTCCAGAAAGAAGTGCTTCATCCAATTTTTTTTCTTAAACCATTCAGCTGTCTATGAGAAAAACAGTTTGCGAAATTTTGTCGGTCGTTAACATTGCCAAACCTGGACAAAAAACTAACACTGAGAGAGGTGAAACCGGAAGACAATCGCCGACCATATTTTGGTAAAATTAACATAAAATTAATTGGTCGGAGGAACGAATTCTGCACGACAACATGAAGCATCGCCTTGAAACCGAATTCGTATGAGGAACATGAAATTGATTATGTTTCCAAGGTATCAGACTTGAGTTATGTATTCTATTCCAATTTCCATCTCTTTGATTCAAGCTTCTATACCTACGACATTGTCTTCAGTGTCCCACAACTTTACACAACCTCTAAAACTACAGCGTTAAATTACGGATACAACTTCAGACACGAAACTCTTATTGAAAGTTATTTACGATAGTGGTCTAATGTTATTCTGGCATGCCATGTAGGAGTAGTATTTTGAACTAGACACGACCAACTTTGGATGGCAATATCTGAGGAACAAAAAAAAACCGCTGAAAACCATTTTAATAATAGTCAAGGTAGTGGCAACGTCGGCTACCTTACCTATTTACCAACGTCGTCTTAGCAACGTTGCACCGACGTTAGATGGTGATTAAAGTCTAGAAAATCGGTTGGGTTTCCAACGTCGGACTTCACAACGTTGCGATTTGGTTGGCAGTTGTTTTGAAAAATACATAACCCTACTCTGGGTTCCATTGCCATATATATCGTTTTATTAGCTTTGTTGCATAATTAAAACCCAAATCGGATCCAATCGAATTCAAACACACAAAGCTAAAAAACATCTATTCTATGTAACTGACGCAACATCCAACCAAATGATATCGTACACGTCACATGAAGGTTACATACAAATATTCGTTAGATAGTTGATTAAGACGCGGCGCACGGGAAATGATACTTCAGAAAAAATACAGGATAAATTGATATTTATTGTCTATTTACATTTGGCAATCAGTCTTTGATACTACATCTTTCAACTTCGTCGATTTGTCAAACATATTTTGTTTTCTTACTCCCTGTTTCCCTTTAGTAAGCATCGATCTCTTGAACGGTTCCCTTTGACAAAATGCCCGTGATGGTTGATCAGCAGAAAGACACCTCTTACACTGTCCAGAACTCATCGACATTTTCATCGTCTTTGTATCAACCCAAGATATCGGGGTGGGTTTCGTCTCGCTCGGTATCAACGGAATAAACTTGTTCAGCGATGAGCCCTCCTTGAGTTGCAGTTTTAATTTAAGCTCATCAACCTCTTTGTTCTTTGCTGCTTTTGAGCTTTCCAGCTCAAGAATTTTGTCTTGTTGCTCTTGGATGGTTTGAGTGTAGTGTACCTCCTTTTCCTCATTGTCTGCCTGAAACAATATGTTTCTGGAAGTTTGGATATCGTCAAGTTGAGCCTTGAGTGCTTCGCGTTCTTTTTGCAGGAGGCTGACTTCGCGGTTGTTTGTTTTTCGAATGTCAAAAAGACGCTCCTGCAAGGCTTTATTGGCATCTTTGATTCGATTATTTTCGAAAGTTAACTGAGCCAGCTTTTCCTGCATTAGTAGCTTGTCGCTGGCCACTTGCATGTATTTGACCTCGCTCTCCTTGTCTATGTCTTGTTTGAGTTGATCCACTTCCTCCTTTATCAGAATAAACGTCGCCAAGTCCTCTTTGGTGGTAATACCATAGCGCTCTGCCTCTTTTTCCTCTACAATTTCCTTGTTGGCGGCCAGATTGAGAAAGTGGATTATGCGGTTCACCTCCAGCATTTTGGGCTTGGACAAGTTCCTTTCATGCTTTCTTTTCTGCTCCCTTGTTTTGTCCAGCAACGTTTGGGCTTCCAAGTGTATTTTTGACAACATCTTGCTGACTTTGTTTTCCTTGTTTTCAAGCAGACAGATGTTGAGTTGTCTTTTCAAGTCTTTAAGTAATGTTTCAATTGAATTGAATTCAGCCAAACGGTCACTGTTGCAACAACGACACGACAACTCCCTCACCTTGTTCTCCAAGTTGGCTTTCTCCATCTCCACTCCCAGCAAGTAGTTACCATTCAATCTATCGTCTGGTGTCAAAGAATAAACATGGTCAACGAGCATGTTTCGCTCCTCCTCTATAGTCAGCACTCTATTGCAGAAAATGTTGAAGCTATCGATCTTTCTGCGCAGGCTGGTGGTCGATGTCAGCAACCTATCAAACACCTCTATTTGCATTGGGTCAAAGACCAACCTGGCCAGTTGGTTCATAAAACCAAACTGGCCCTCTTTGGACTTGGCAAGTCCACACAGAAAGCTTACTATGCGCCTGAGGATGTTCCTTTGGCCTTTGACCATACTGGAAATTCTTCCATCCAGGTAACTCATCCGGTCATACAAGTCCAGCAGTTTACTCTTCATGTTGTTATCCTTGTAATACCTGGTCATTGCCAGAGTCAGTGGAAGACTATTAGCACACATTTCCATAGAACATGTCTCGGATAACCTCTGAATGTTGTATTGGCCAATTTCCTTTCCAATGTAGTACTTCAACTGCAGTTTCTGGTTGTCCAGTTGTCTTGATAACATATCGATGGTGCGGTTTTTGTCGTCAATAAGCGTAAATATTGTGTCTGATTGAGCGTCATCTCTGTAGCTGGATGATGATGTCATCATTTGCTCATTGGAACTGTATAGTTGATCTGTCTCAACACATGGGCTCTCCAGAGATGTCTTGTCTGCGTTCGATGAACTGCCTTCTGAAGTCATGTTTAGTAATTTATCATTTTTGGGGATTTTAATTTGCATCCATCAAATGATGGATTGATGAGACTGATGAGTTATTATGACGTTTGTTTGGAGGTTAATCATTTGGGATGTGATCGGAAATGGAGTTGATGACAGCTGGAGTGGAACTGTTCACTTTGCCGTTTCTGGAAAAGATTTTGGTAATCTAAAGTGCTGGATGAATCACTTTTTTGTAGAAAAAAAAAACTATTTTAGGCACATTGTCTCATCAAAACATTTTCCAAACATTTCGATTTTTTCCAGTTGAAATGGACAATTTCTGTTGTTCCCATGTACTACAGTTCCTCACGTAACCACTAAAGAAGTTAAAACAATAAGTTGAGCAGGATAAATAAATTTTGAAAATTTGATTCACAAAACTGATCGCCGCGAAGTCGATATTTTCAATACTGTCAAGATTTTCAAGTCACTACTCACTAATTGAAGACCAAGAATGATAAACACGCGCTGTGTTGCCAAGTGAATGCTGTGAGAAATGTTTTCCATATTTTTGTCTGTAGCGGATGGTTTGTTTTAATAAGATTGTGTTGGTTTTGATTAGATTGGATTAGTTTTTGTTAGTTTATTGGGTGAGTTTTGGTTAGATTGGGTCAGTCTTGGTTAGATTGGCTTAGTTTTGGTTAGTTCGGGTGAGTTTTGGTTATGAATATTGGGATAGTTTATGGTCAGATTGAGTTTGATTTGATTAGATTGGGTGAGTCTTGGTTGGATTGGGTTAGTTAATTTGGCTTAGTTCTGATTAGTTTTGGTTAGATTGTGTTAGTTTTGGTAAGATTGGGTTAGTATTGGTTAGATCGGGTTAGTTTGGGTTAGTTCATGTGGGTTTTGGTAAGATTGGGTCAGTCCTGGTCAGAATGGTTTAGTTTTGGATAATTTCAGTTAGTTTCGTTGAGTTTGGGTTCGTTTTGGTCAGATGGGGTCAGTTTAAGTTTGATTTGGGTTAGTCTAGGTTAGATTGTGTTAGTTTTGGCCAGATTGGGCGAGTTCTGGTTAGTTTTCGTGAATTCTGGTTAAATTTGGTTAGTTTGGGTTATATTGGGTTAGTTTTGGTTAGATTGGGTCAGTCTTGGTTAGATTGGTTTAGTTTTGGTTAGTTCGGGTGAGTTTTGGTTATGAATATTGGGATAGTTTATGGTCAGATTGAGTTTGATTTGATTAGATTGGGTGAGTCTTGGTTGGATTGGGTTAGTTAATTTGGCTTAGTTCTGATTAGTTTTGGTTAGATTGTGTTAGTTTTGGTTAGATTGGGTTAGTATTGGTTAGATCGGGTTAGTTTGGGTTAGTTCATGTGGGTTCTGGTAAGATTGGGTCAGTCCTGGTCAGAATGATTTAGTTTTGGTTAATTTCAGTAAGTTTCGTAGAGTTTGGGTTCGTTCTGGTCAGATGGGGTCAGTTTAAGTTTGATTTGGGTTAGTCTTGGTTAGATTGTGTTAGTTTTGGCCAGATTGGGCGAGTTCTGGTTAGTTTTCGTGAATTCTGGTTAAATTTGGTTAGTTTGGGTTGTATTAGGTTAGTTTTGGTTAGATTGGGTCAGTCTTGGTTAGATTGGTTTAGTTTTGGTTAGTTCGGGTGAGTTTTGGTTATGAATATTGGGATAGTTTATGGTCAGATTGAGTTTGATTTGATTGGGTGAGTCTTCGTTGGATTGGGTTAGTTAATTTGGCTTAGTTCTGATTAGTTTTGGTTAGATTGTGTTAGTTTTGGTTAGATTGGGTTAGTATTGGTTGGATCGGGTTAGTTTGGGTTAGTTCATGTGGGTTTTGGTAAGATTGGGTCAGTCCTGGTCAGAATGGTTTAGTTTTGGTTAATTTCAGTTAGTTTCGTAGAGTTTGGGTTCGTTCTGGTCAGATGGGGTCAGTTTAAGTTTGATTTGGGTTAGTCTTGGTTAGATTGTGTTAGTTTTGGCCAGATTGGGCGAGTTCTGGTTAGTTTTCGTGAATTCTGGTTAAATTTGGTTAGTTTGGGTTATATTGGGTTAGTTTTGGTTAGATTGGGTCAGTCTTGGTTAGATTGGTTTAGTTTTGGTTAGTTCGGGTGAGTTTTGGTTATGAATATTGGGATAGTTTATGGTCAGATTGAGTTTGATTTGATTAGATTGGGTGAGTCTTGGTTGGATTGGGTTAGTTAATTTGGCTTAGTTCTGATTAGTTTTGGTTAGATTGTGTTAGTTTTGGTTAGATTGGGTTAGTATTGGTTAGATCGGGTTAGTTTGGGTTAGTTCATGTGGGTTCTGGTAAGATTGGGTCAGTCCTGGTCAGAATGATTTAGTTTTGGTTAATTTCAGTAAGTTTCGTAGAGTTTGGGTTCGTTCTGGTCAGATGGGGTCAGTTTAAGTTTGATTTGGGTTAGTCTTGGTTAGATTGTGTTAGTTTTGGCCAGATTGGGCGAGTTCTGGTTAGTTTTCGTGAATTCTGGTTAAATTTGGTTAGTTTGGGTTGTATTAGGTTAGTTTTGGTTAGATTGGGTCAGTCTTGGTTAGATTGGTTTAGTTTTGGTTAGTTCGGGTGAGTTTTGGTTATGAATATTGGGATAGTTTATGGTCAGATTGAGTTTGATTTGATTGGGTGAGTCTTCGTTGGATTGGGTTAGTTAATTTGGCTTAGTTCTGATTAGTTTTGGTTAGATTGTGTTAGTTTTGGTTAGATTGGGTTAGTATTGGTTGGATCGGGTTAGTTTGGGTTAGTTCATGTGGGTTTTGGTAAGATTGGGTCAGTCCTGGTCAGAATGGTTTAGTTTTGGTTAATTTCAGTTAGTTTCGTAGAGTTTGGGTTCGTTCTGGTCAGATGGGGTCAGTTTAAGTTTGATTTGGGTTAGTCTTGGTTAGATTGTGTTAGTTTTGGCCAGATTGGGCGAGTTCTGGTTAGTTTTCGTGAATTCTGGTTAAATTTGGTTAGTTTGTGTTATATTGGGTTAGTTTTGGTTAGTTCGGGTGAGTTTTGGTTATGAATATTGGGATAGTTTATGGTCAGATTGAGTTTGATTTGATTGGGTGAGTCTTCGTTGGATTGGGTTAGTTAATTTGGCTTAGTTCTGATTAGTTTTGGTTAGATTGTGTTAGTTTTGGTTAGATTGGGTTAGTATTGGTTGGATCGGGTTAGTTTGGGTTAGTTCATGTGGGTTTTGGTAAGATTGGGTCAGTCCTGGTCAGAATGGTTTAGTTTTGGTTAATTTCAGTTAGTTTCGTAGAGTTTGGGTTCGTTCTGGTCAGATGGGGTCAGTTTAAGTTTGATTTGGGTTAGTCTTGGTTAGATTGTGTTAGTTTTGGCCAGATTGGGCGAGTTCTGGTTAGTTTTCGTGAATTCTGGTTAAATTTGGTTAGTTTGGGTTATATTGGGTTAGTTTTGGTTAGTTCGGGTGAGTTTTGGTTATGAATATTGGGATAGTTTATGGTCAGATTGAGTTTGATTTGATTGGGTGAGTCTTCGTTGGATTGGGTTAGTTAATTTGGCTTAGTTCTGGTTAGTTTTGGTTAGATTGTGTTAGTTTTGGTTATATTGGGTTAGTATTGGTTAGATCGGGTTAGTTTGAGTTAGTTCATGTGGATTTTGGTTAGATTGGGTCAGTCCTGGTCAGAATGGTTTAGTTTTGGTTAATTTGAGTTAGTTTCGTTGAGTTTGGGTTCGTTTTGGTCAGATGGGGTCAGTTTAAGTTTGATTTGGGTTAGTCTTGGTTAGATTGTGTTAGTTTTGGTCAGATTGGGCGAGTTCTGGTTAGTTTTCGTGAATTCTGGTTAAATTTGGTTAGTTTGGGTTATATTGGGTTAGTTTTGGTCAGGAGCTAGACCGGGAAATTAAAATGCACAAGAACACAGGAATAGGAAGTGTAATCATAACTGGCGACTTTAACGCCAAGCACCGGACATGGGGAGGAACTGTCACGGACAAGCGAGGACTGGAGACCCTTGAGCTGATCGAGACTAACAACCTCGTATGCCTCAACGACGGACTGAAGCCGACTCTGGTCAGGACGAGCGGCGTGTCCTATATCGACCTAACAATCGTAGGGGAGGAGTCACTCAGGACCCTGTCCAGCTGGAAGGTGCTAGACGACCCGGACGTGACGGAACACCGTTTCATCGTCTTCGAGTTCGGACAAGAGAAAAGAAACAGAAAGAAAACCAGAAAACGAGGAGAGACGGACCTCGCAAAACTTAAAAATAGATTCAAAAAGGCTTTGGAAAGAAAAGACGCAACAACAGTCCAAAACATGACGCATATTGTCCGAAGGGCATACGAGGCAAGCACCCCCATGGTTAGGTGCGATGAGGATTACCGTCTCCCATACTGGTGGACACAGGAGATACAATCACTAATGTTTGAGGTGAGAAGGAAAAGGCGAGCGTATCAACGGATGAAGAAACCTGAGGACAAAGAACTAAAGCGGACGGAATACAAGACGACCAAACGTAATCTCCGGAAACTGATAAACAGGGAAAAGGCCAAGAGATGGAAGAGCCTGTGCGAAGAGCTCAATAACGACATTTTCGGGGACGGGTACCGCATAATCAAAAGCAGACTGAATAGAAAGGCACCAAGCATCGAACTATCCGACGAGGACAAAGACAGGTGGTTCGAATCCCTGTTTATACATACCCCAACTGGCGACGCAGATCTCGAGGATGGCATAGAACACCCCCCGATGGAAGATTTCCAAGTTGAAGAGCTGCAAAAGGCAGCCAGCAGAATAAAGCCGGGAAAGTCCCCGGGCCCAGACAACATCCCGGGAAAGATAATAAAGGAGCTGATACTGAGTGAGCCGGACACCTTCATCAGGTTCTTCAACAGTTTTCTACGAAAGAAAAATTTCCCTGAAGAATGGAAAAAAAGTAAGCTGATACTCATCCCGAAGCCAAAGAAGTCCCCTCAAGACCCCACGAAGCCTAGACCGGTCTGCCTCATTGATGAAATGGGAAAGGTTTTCGAGAGCCTTATCAACAACAGGCTCATAGAGGAGACAAACGATAAGCTGGGAGGTTTCCACAAAAACCAATTCGGCTTTATCAGAGGGAGGTCAACCACACACGCGATGGATCTTATCCGTAGGTCCGTAAATGGGTGGCCGGGAGGATGGCACGCCATGGTCCTGCTCGACATCCAAAATGCCTTCAACACGGCCTCTTGGGAGGTAATTACCCGGAACCTGAGACGATCACAGGTCAGCCCCGGTTTGGTTGAGCTGGTGAAGTCATACCTAAGCAACAGAAAAACCGTCATACGCAAGGGCGTGGAAAGGCACACATACGGGGGGGTCCCCCAAGGCTCGGTACTGGGCCCGACATTATGGAACTGGCTATATGTTGGGCTCCTGGACCTTGAGGTCCCGGAAGGAGTACAGCTCATATGCTATGCGGACGACCTGGCCATCTTGACGACGGCGGGATCGGAAAAACAAATGTTGGATGACACGAACACGACGCTCGCTAGAGTAAACAGCTGGATGGAGAACAACATGCTCCGACTAGCCCAGGAGAAGACGGAGGCGATATTACTGAATTTCAAATGGAAGGTAAAACATATCACGTTCAACCTCAATGGAACAAGCATCGCACCCAACAACAAAGTCAGATACCTGGGTTTCACGTTGGACAGGGGACTAGTAATGGCGAAGCACATCGAAGAATCCTGCGACAAAGCAACAAGAGTCATGAAAGCCCTGGGGGTTCTCCTACCAAACGTGGGGGGGGCAACAGCGGCAAAGAGGAGAACGCTGGCGTTAGCAACCCAGTCGATTATCCTATATGGGGCTCCGATATGGACCGCAGCAGCTGAACATATCCAGACAGCGAAAGTAAGGCTCGAACGTACAGAAAGGATCATGGCCCTCAAGGTATGTTCGGCGTACCGGACGGTCTCGACAGATGCAGCCTTGGTAATGGCGACCATGATACCCCTGCAGCTGTTGGCTCAGGAGAGAGGGAGACTTTTCAACGCTGGAATCGTGACACCTGAGGCAAAGAGACTGGAGAGAGAAAAAACTTTAGAAACCTGGCAGGATAAATGGAACAGGTCGCAGAAAGGAAGGTGGACACACCGGCTGATCAGCGACATAAGAAGATGGGTCGACAGGAAAGGTGGAGAGGTAAACTACCACATAACCCAGATCCTGACGGGACATGGGAGTTTCAAAGCCTATCTCAAAAGAATAGGGAAGAGGAACGATACCACATGTGACCACTGTGGCGAGGAAGAGGACACGGCGGAACATACAATGTTCCACTGTCGCAGCTGGGACCATGAGCGGAGAAATTTGGAAGCAGACCTGGGAGGGACGATAGAAGTTGAAAATCTGATCGAACAAATGACCAAATCTATAGAAAACTTCGCGAAGGTGGCGAAGTTCATGGAATTCGTCATGAAATCCAAACAAGAAGCTGAAAGAAGAAAAGAACGAGGAAATTAGACTGGACAACTAAAAAAAAAAAAAAAAAATCCAGATGGTCCAAACCGGCATCCCGTCTGAGGAAATGTCCAAATAGGACGGGTCCAGACGGCCTGTGGCAGGAGAGAGAGAGGAAGTGGGATGGCCGACACTTTTTGCCACCACTGGGTTTACACGGTCGGCCGTTAGAGCCAACCCGTTGTCGCTCTAGATATAACTTTTCCACTAGAGTGTCTTGCGACTCCCAGAATGGGACGAGGAAGATTTGCCTTTTAACCTCTCATATAAAAAAAAAAAAAAAAAAAAAAGTTTTGGTCAGATTGGGTTTGTTTGAGTTTGAGTTAGTTCTGGTTAGTTTGGTTCACAGTCTGAGAGATTCAGAAACTTGATTGATCAAATAAGCCAAGGATATAATTTTTGAGACTTTGACATTTTTATAGTTCTCTTTGTCTTATGTTATATTGTTTTTTTTGCCATAGTCTATAAAAATATACAGGCAAAACTATTACAGTCATGGTTTTTAAGAATTTTGGATACGTTTGGCAACATTGCATGTTGGTTTTAATATGTAGCTTGTAACAATGTGTCGAAGCTGTCATTTTAGGGAGTTGTTGCATTGAAATCTGAAAAACTTTTAGTTTAATCTGGAATTTTTTTTCTTGTTAAAAGTTGTTCATTCAGCATTTTTTTTAGTTGAAATTGTTCTTTAAACTCAAAACTATGCTTAAAAATTGGAGAAATGCATTAATGTATGGATGACTAATCTTAACAAGACCCTTGCTTTGTTGCTAATTAATTCGTAACGATATTGTTCCTACTGTTCGTAAAGTTTTTGGTCCTCATGGAGTAGCAAGAGGACAACACATTCTTCCTTGCTATTTGTTTTTGTTGGAATCAAGAATGCAGATTTTTCCAGATCAATTTCCAGTTTTCAACAAAAAAACACCATTTATTAGCACGGAATTCAACCCGCTTGTCTATTCATGATCAGCCTTATTTTTTATTCTGTTGGTAACTGTTTACGTCCCATTATTTTTACGAGTAATATTCAAAGTCATTATGTCGATCATTTATAACAACTGTTTTCAGGCGACTCTATGCCCTCTATTTATTATTCAAAGCGTTTTTCTACAGTTTGCATGTGAAAGGATTTTTGTTGTGGAAACACAATTTTTGTTTAGGTTAAGGTTCGGGCTATGAGAGCAGTGGGCTAGTCCGTTCCTGGTGAACTAAAGCAAAAAAAAAATTATCCAAATAGTTTAACAAAATCTTGTTGATCTATACTTGTTTTGATCAGAAAATACTGAAAATTGATTTTAGTAATGATTCTTTATTTTTTAAAGATTCAGTGAAAAAAATGGGCTTATTAGCGAAACCTCTAATCCATATATACTTTAGCAACCTAACCTCACTTTAAGTACAGTTGTCAAAATGTGCCGTTCAAATGAAATGAAACCTAGTTCGCTCCAATCATTAAATAATCAAAGAAAAAGGTTAGTATTCTTCTCGCGGGAAATGGCTATTACTCACTCATCCTCGTGAGTAATAATCACCATTTCCCACTCGTTGAATAATATGCTTTTAATAAATAATACTGTTGAAAGTTGCTAGGTGTAACGTGTAACGGTTTTCGAGAAAAAGTAATTTTATTTCTCGATTTTTTATTTATTTGTGTTTTTTTTAAGAAACATTGAACGTTGAACATTGAACTGTCAAAATTAAAGTTACCATTTAAAATCACATTGCATGGATTACTTGACTGCAAATTTCTCGAAAACCCTCCTAGCAACTTACAACAAGATTATCATTTTTTTTCACTCAAAACAAAGTAGCAAAATTAACTTTGACTGTATATCGAAAACAAAGCGTTTTTGCAAAAATGTTTATATAGCAAAGTAATTTTTTTTCAGTGTAGAAGATATACTGTTCAAAATATAGTCAAAGGTTCAAATATTTCACCTAATTTCGGGACACCCTGTATAATAAATAGATATGACAAACAAACAAAAACCATTTGAAATAGTGAGTAGATGCAGAAAAGAAAATGCGAAAACAAACAACAATAATCTCACATGAAGGAAAAAACATTTTCGAATAAATATCATGAACATAACCAAGTACATAATATGAAAAAAACACAAAAACACGTAAAAAAACAATGAGGATCAGTAAAAAAATTAAAAACAGACAGTTAAGAATTAAAAACAGAAAAGGCAATCATTACAAACATTGACTTTAATGATAACACATGAATTATAGAGAAAAAATTAATATAGCATAAATAAACATCAAAAATAAAATAACAAATACAAAATAAATTAATTAAACATCACAAATAATCAAACAACATTCAGCAATAACATACGGATATCAAAATCAGATATCACGAATAAATAGGTGAGTGTTAAAAAATAAAATAAATGACAAAAAAAATAAACAAAAAGTCTGCAATTAAAAATATCAATATCAATAACGAGAATCCTGAGTTATAAAGAATACAACGAGAGAAGAAATTAAGCAAGATTTTTTATTATCATATCATAAAATTAAAATTTTTATGAAATAGTAAAATAGGTTTATGAACTTCACGCATGCACGCAAAGTAAAATTTAAAAAAATCAGAAAAGATTAGGATTTAAAATAGCAAATAGCAAATTACGAAAGAAAAATAAATCAAAATCAAGCATAACAAATTGATATTACAAACAGAAATAAGAAGATGAATAAAATAAGGAACAAATAATAATTGGAATCACATAAAAACCAAAAACAAAAAATAAAAATCATGACTGATAATAACAAAAAATTAAGTCGGAAAAAATTCTTTCAATACAGGGAGGAAAATTGAATTTTATAAATAAGTTGAAATTTTCACCAGGAATGACATTTAGGATTTTGATATCTTAAGATACTTTTCTCTTATACAAAATAATAAGTTTGTATTTTTTGACCAGCCCTGTATTATTATTATTTTTCTTTTTCAATGTTTTCCGTCCAAATTTCAAAAAATAATAATAAATATCAGCAGTCTCTTCTAAGTAATTTCCACATCCTGTTTTTTTTTGTCTTCCCGTATATTTGAAGTTTTTTTTTTCGACAGATGCTATTTTTAGACCAAGCAAAAACTTTTATCAGAAATGACTTTTTGTCGTACATATCTTTGAATTTTTAGTCCATTTGCCCTCTTGTAACACATATCCGGGGAGCGTGATACCATATAGGTAGAGACAACAATCATACAAAAAAATAAAGAACATCATCAAAATTGCAATTAAAATAAGATTTTTTTTTTTTTTTTTTTTAACCTTACATACATAAAATCCGAATCTTTTTTTTTCTCTTAATGTCATTTCTTCCAAATTGCATGTACTCAACTTAAGGCAAAAAAAAAGTAAGGAATCGGAATCTGTTATGGGAACCTCCATCACCTCCTTGAGCATGAGTGTGGATCATGACTTATGAGACACCCTCTATAGTGAAACAAACAATTAGGTGAAGGCCATTCAAAGACATTGGAGTAGGTTAAGTTTCGCTTAGACTCTGTATTTTTAGTTCAGAGGATCCTGAAAACCCATTATAATATCTTGTCTGGACAATAGTGCAACATTTTCCAGAAAAAGTGACTTGATGCATTTTTGTTTGAATCAATTCATTATTAAACATTTGGAACCTCAGGGAGTGGTCAAGCAACATAGTGTTACCAGAAATCACATTAATTCTATATTTTTGGAGTGCCTTTGACCAATAAAGGCCGTTTGTCTGGTGCGCATATGACGAAGGGCGGAGAAAGTTATACATAACACTCCCCTAACAAAGCGGGGAGTTTTGGAGTTTGTTTCTGGATATGCCAGGACCGTTAAAATGAGATACTCAAATTGATTCTGTTTCAACTTTGATTGGACCTTCCAGTTCTCTTCATTATAACATCCGAGTGATTTTGTAGTGAAATTTATTAGAGTAATCTGCAAACGATACACTAAAATCTATCCGTCAGCAAGAATGGCACCATAATCTGGTGTCCACAGTGAAAGGGTTTGCAGAGCTTAGGAGAAGACCAACTGAGCCAAATACGGTTGAGGTCCTCATGGATTGAGTGCTCAAGCCTCTAAATGGTTTCAATTGAGGGTTTTCAATTCTTTAAACCAATATTTTATTTCTTGACATGGACATCAGAGAGGACATCTATCCAAACATCTCAATTATAGGAGAAGAAGAATTCTGGATTGTCAGGGTTGATGAAATCTGGACTTCCGACAAAAAAATCTTGGAGATCAGAGGATAATCCTGGACATTAGAGTCAGGGATAAGGAGAATGAATCATGGTGATAAGACGAAAAGAGTTCTAGACGACAAAGGAGAGTACATTCGGACACCCAAGTTAAGGAATTCTTGACTTGGTACGGAAGGAATCCTAGACATTAGAGGATACATACTAGAATATCAAAGAAGACGAAACCATGATACGTGATAAAAGGAATCCTGGACATCATATTAGAAGAAACCTAGTCATCTGATGAGAAAAAAAATCCTATACATTATAAGAAAAGAATCCCAGATTTTATAGAAGAAACAGAGATTCTATGCATAAGAGGAAGAATCCTTGAATATCAGAGAAGTCAAAACATATACACGAGAGAAGAGGAATCCTGAAAAAAGAAAAGTGATCCTATACAGGGTGTCCGGGAAAATGTGGGAGATCTCTCGGATTCTGATAGAATATTAAAAAATAAGATGACAAGTTCCCATAAATTTTTTTCCTAGCGTTAGGTTCACAATTTCGTCAAGAGCACCACTTCGTCATGGCTTTTTTCGAGGTTTTGTTTAATAAAAATTGTTTTTTCTCGAAAATGGTTCATTTTATCGACAATGAACAAGAGTACCTTTTCTTTAGCTTAATGTTGAAGGTATCCAAATTTATTTTTTTTACCTCCTTATCATACAGGGTGTTAAAAATTTGAGCGTTAAAATGTACAATCTAGTCCGTCCCTGGTAAACTAAACAAGCTAATTATGTTTTAAGGGAAGTATTTTGAGAGGTCCTTACTACTGTTTATCATATTAAATTTTCATTGAATTATATTGAGTCGTTTAAAAGTTATTCAAGAAAAACCGATTTCCAGTGAGGTCCTTTAGGGGGCCGTATCTACGTAGGGAGGGCCGCTAGGAAAAAAATTTATGGGAACTTGTCATCTTATTTTTTAATGATCTATTTGAATCCGAGTGATCTCCCACATTTTCCCGGACACCCTGTATATACGAGAAATTGGGAACAAAGTCCAGCTCTCAAATAATTTTTTTTTTAAAGACCTGAACCTTGCTTTTTTGAGAAAGATGGACGTTTTTACCTATTGAAAGAGATACCAGACATAGGAGAAAAAGAATCCAAAAATGTCAGAAAATACGGCACCAAGAGGTAAGAGAAAAGGAATCCTAGACAGAGAAAGATAATCCTTGACACCAGAGAAGAAGAATTCTAGACATAATAGAAGAAGAAATCCAGTCATCTGAGTAAAGAAATTGTTGAAATAAGAGAAGAATCCCAGACATCAAATAAAGGGAAACCAAAGCATTAGAGAAAAGCCAACCTACAAATGAAAGAAGGAGGATTCTTGACATCAAAGAAAAAACCTCAACATCTTAGATAAAGGAGAAGAATCCTAGAATATTATTAAAGACTTAAAAGGAGTCCTAGACAGACAGACAGAGAAGAAGAATTCAAGACATTTTAGAAGAAAACTAGACATCTGAGAAGAGAGATCCTGGAAATAAATGAAGAAGAATCCTAGACATCCAAGGAAACTGGCACATCTGAGAAAAGAAATCCTTGGTGAGAGAAGGATTCTAGATGATCAAAAAAGTCGCAACCTAGAGATGAGAAAAAAAGGAACCTAGAGAAGAAGCCTAGACTGAAAAAGACAATCTTAAACCTCAGTGAAGAAGAATTCTGATCATCCAAAAAAAAAAAAAATCCAAGGCATAAAAGAAAAAAAATTTCAGAATCCCAGAGAAGGTGAAACCTGGGCATTGTAGTAAAGGGCACTGAGCAAAAAACATTTTCAGTAAAAGATCCTTCACATCAGTATCGGAGAAGAAAAATCCTAGAGTAGATACCATATAAAAGAAACATAAAATATCTAAGATAGGCATAAGAAGAATAAGAGTCCTTGAATATCAGAAGAAGGCTGAGCTTGGACACTGAAGAAAACAAGGTGTTCTGTTAAAACCAATGATGATGGTGCCTTGTTGCTGGAGCATAATTTTGATCCCCACACATCCTCCATAGACTCACTCCTGTCACTGGAAACTTGAGGAGTATTTAAGAAGCTGTCTCACTGTTGGGAAATTTCTTCTTATGTTCTTATTACGGATTCAGTCATCATTTGGATAAAAGGTGTGTTTCTTCCAATACAATGGTGTTGGTTTTATTGATCTCTTAACCAATGAAAAGTCTGGACAAAGGTATAGTGCTCAACCCTTATAGTAGCTCATGGCAGACAATGCTAAAACTACCCCTCTAAACAGCTCTTAGCAACGTTATGTCCCACTATCATAATGTTATGACGAGTCTTGCATGCCATTTGACTTTTGTTCAGTGTTAATCCAGAGGTGTTTGATCGCGCTTCTGTGCCGTTGATTTAGTGATAATAAGAATGTGATGAAGATGAATTCAACCAGCAATTCTTATCCATTTGGTATTGATGGGACTAGCAGCATTTTGCCAGGAATATCATCGTTTACCGCGTATAATCTTTTGAGGAATACGAATTATTTTCTGGAATCTGCTAGTCAAGGTATGTGATGTGTATATATAGAACATCATCGTTGAAATATAAAAAATAATGTTGAGGTTGAAAATTAATCCAAGAACGGACAAGATTGTCTAACCCAAACTAACAAGGCTTTTAAAGCTAAAGATCAACGACAATTCAACTTAAAAAAAACTTATCGATACTCTTAATAAAGCTGTAGATCGATGGAGTATCCAATAACTTTTCAATGGAAAGATGATAAACTTCAAATTTCTTATAAAAAATATCGGTACATTTTTCTTGTGAAATAACTAGTTATGTATTTATGGTGATGTCATTCAATTTTTTTTTTAAATTTTTAATCTTTGTTGTTTTAAATTTCAGAATTTGTGATTCGAAATTAATCAAATGCTAAAAGCTAAAAATTGACGACTATTTTAAATATAATCAAAGATCAACAATAATATTAAATGTCAGAATTAATTTTAAAAATAAACCATAACAAGAATAATTCCAGTTCTGAATAGACAATAATTTCAAAATTGAAAAAAGTTTTGTGATGTTTATGAAGATTTTCTCCGGGTTAGAAAATGATATTTTTCAAAAACGCGGTCGCCACCCACTGGATGTGGTAGGGTGCCTGCGCGCCCATGTGATAGATTACCGAGGAAAAAATAATCCAGGCGTGATGGTGAAAAATTTCACTCTGAAAAGGAGCAGCGAAAAATCAGTCGCGGAAATGACGGTTCCAAAACTTAACGGAAAACGGATGGAAACGGCGCGGCGCTCCAAAAGACCCTTTTCAACAGAATTTCGGAACTCTCACAATGACCGGTATTGAAGATTTATCCCTCCCAGCAAAAGTTCGGTTCCTCTGCATTTACGGTGATAAAACCAGAGTAAGGGAAATGTGGTAGGGTTGGAAAGAATAACCCCAGAACCAGGCAAGTCTCTCTGCATGGTGACGTTTCGCCCTCCAAAAAGGAAAAATAAATATAAGCAAACCCACTGGGATTAGGAAAACTATGGAATCGTTACGTTACCCTCCGCTGTTGCCTTGAAGAAAGTCAACTGGATCTAAATGTTGCGTAAAGTTTTACCTTGTGGTCCGATAAAAAAACGCGGAAACGGAGGTACGGAATGGAGCGGATCTTCGGCGGTGACGGTCGAGTGCTCTCGATTCTGATTACTCCGATTTGAATTTATCTCAGGTAAAAGCGGTTCTTTCCATCAGAATCTAGAGATCTCGAATGTATCGCTGTCCTAATAAAAGTGATACATACAGTGTGTCTGCTTAAGTTGGCCACATATGGGAAACTTTTTTATTATTAATTTTAGGAAAAAAGTTATTCTTTATAAAAAGTTCTGCATGTTCCAAAACCTAAAATGCAACCATCAGATATTACATTTTTTCATTTGAATTAATGCATTGATTTAAATGTCCAATAATTATAATAAGAGATTACTGTTTAATATTAATTTATTTATAAAATTTAATAAATTTAAAAAAGAAAAAACAATCATTTTAATGGTAGTGTTTATTTTTCTTTATAAAAATTTTCGATATTGTCAAATTTTACTCTTGAGTGAAATTCATATTTTTTGACAAACCTCCTATACGACTGAAAAAATGTAATATCTGATGGTTGCATTTTAGGTTTTGGAACATGCTGAACTTTTTATAAATAATAACTTTTTTTCCTAAAATTAATAATAAAAAAGTTTCCCATATGTGGCCAACTTAAGCAGACACACTGTATATACATTTTATTTTGATCTTTACCTGTTATGTTATTGAAAAGCGCACGACAGTTTATACAGTGATGGCATAAAGTCCGTTATTGGGGGTCACATCACAAACATCAATTCTTTGATGTCCCTTCCGTAACTTTAAACCGTGTAATAACCAGAATAAAATTTGAATCCCCAATATATGAGCACGGTCTGCATTTTTCAGCACAGTGAAGACAGATGAGGATGTCAAAACGGCAATTGGGTGCCATTTCGAAAGAAAAGTACTGTCTTGATATTGAAAAATTAAAAAGAGACAGCGACTTCAAACTCTTAGTGTGTAATAAGGATGAAAAGTCGTTCAAAATGAGGTATCACTCCATTTGATTTTTTCATTCAAAGTGGTGTCCAGCTATTATTTGACATTTTCAGCTGTCACTACTAAGCCAAAAAATTCTGAACGCCCTCACATATGGTACTTGTGTCCAAATGTGTTCCTATATATTAAACGGTTCAAAAGTTAGAGGAGGGCGATGTACTTTATGTCATTGTATAATTCGTTTCGTCTATTATACAAAAGAGATCTCTCTTCAATTTAAATTAAAAATACTGTACCTTCAAATTCAGACTTCACAATAACCATGTCGATATGGTGGTGAGGCGACTTCTATCTCTAGCAAACACCAACCATACCAGACTCAAAACTATTTTGTTCAATTTATCTTCAAATAAAAAAAATACATAAAATAATAACAAAATAAACTAAACAATGACGTTCTTTCCCCCACTCGAGTGAGGCTAAGCCTTTGATTGGGGTATACAGGGTGTTACAAATTCAATGAGATACAACGTCGAATTAATTGCGCAATTTGAATCTCAAAAAAATGCTACTTCGAAACTTGGAAAGTTCCGAAGACTTCCGGAGATATCCGACAATAACCGATTTTTTCGAAATCCTTCTTTATTTTGATCTGAATTTAATTGAAGAGATAATTGAGAACGGATGACACATTTTCAAGGCCACTTTTTTTGCTCTTCAAGATAGCATGGTCGAAATTGATATCCAAAGTTTTGAATTCTCGCAACCACCATCAACTTTATTTTTTCAAAAAAAAAAACGAAAAATCCTGGAACTTTGCTTTTACATGAATGAAAGAAGACATATTAGCAAAGTAAGCCAAATATTCCTTGACTTTTTGAGAAATTCAGAATAATCAAAATATATTGACTGAAGATCATTATGATACAGACTATGAAAAGTTATCAAAAATGCATCTTTTATGCATATGATAGAATACAGGTAACTAGGTTATTACCTCACGTGAGTGAAATTAATCACTCCAGACTCCAGGGCAGTAATACCAGAGAAAAACCAAACTAGTAGAGAAGCGACAGCTCCGGTTCCGTTTTTGTATACGCATGACCCAAATGTGTGGTAGAATGTACCCGCCCACCGGCAAATATTTAGTCCGTGAGCTTATTCAGTTTTAATTCGACTTATTGACCGAGGCGTATTTTTGATTGACATGATTGGATCGATCGAACTTATTACAAGTAATATGATCCGTATTTGATTGGAAATGGTTTTTGCGTATTTCCCAAAATTCTCAGGAAAATCAAGGATTTACTGTCCTACATGTCTAAATATGGTTTTGCACCCATTTATTTTGAAAATATTATTTGTATGCATTTTCTTATTGGCAAGTCCAAATGGAAAAAAAAAACAAATTTTTGGACAAAATTGAGAAACGAAAAGGTTATCGCGTTTTTAATCATCACAAGAGCTAAATCTCCATTCATAATTTTAAATAAAGAAAAATTGGTGAAAACTGTAAATTAGTGTCATTTCATATTTAAACGTGTTTTTTGGTTCTGATCATTTTTTATTTGATAACCATTTCCGATAGGTATTGTCAAGAATGAAGGTCCTTCACTCTTGGGTGAAATTCATATTTTTTGACAATCCTCGTATACGACTGAAAAAAATTGTTATCCGATGATTGTATTTTAGATTTTAGAACATGCAGAACTTTTTATGAAGAAAAACTTCTCCTAAAACTAATAATAAAAAAGTTGTCACTATGTTTCCAACTTAGTGAGACTCACTGAATATTTACTGATTTATTGGAGTTTCCGTCGATTTTGTAAAATGAAAATGAAATTAAGAATGAGAAATAAAGTACAATAATGCAACTATACATTTATTAAAATATTTTCCCAAATGATATAAAAAAATATCTTATAAATAGCTATTAAAAATTGTCCATTAAAAATCGAATTTATGTCGAACACCAACTTTTTCTCAGTGTTGCCGTGTAGCCAGAGAACATATGCCCACAGTCTATTACCACCAATTTCTTTTACTTGGTAGGGTCGTCAAATGGCTCGGCCGAAAACGGAACACAGACATCAAAGGAGCCGACGAGTTTTCTCTACTAGTTTGGTTTTTCTCTGGTAATTAGGGTATTACCACCTATTCACCATACGTATTATATACAGTATTTTCTATAACTGTGTGTTAACCAAATATCTGAAAAATTTTTGAAAAATATAAGAAATAAAAACTTGTATCTATCTGGCATTTTTCAACTTTTGACAGAATGAACGAGTAGTATTGTATAGAGATGGCTCTCTGAGAGGTATGTAACTTCAATTGATTTTCTCAATCTCTTCTCATCGAACCGGTTCTAATTGTGATTTCACAATAGTATATTGTATAATTAGTGTGGTAACTAGGGTTATTACTGCACGAGTGTGAAAATTGCAATTCGACCCGGTGAGGAGAGGTTTGTAATCACTGGAGGGCGGTAATACCTCACTAACATATGAATTATACACTTACGCCTATTAGAATATTTCGGAAAATAAAGCGATTGGGGCTATGAAAATTTGTAGGGAGAGATTTTCGGAGATGCTCTTCTCAAATGAAATAATAGTGACGTTGCGCAACTTCCAGTTATACCGGAAGGAGGTGTCAACTCGCTTATTTTAAATGGAACACCCTATATATTATTACATTTTAGGATTCTACGTAGAATTCTAGGCAGTTTTGATCTATGATGTCCTATACCTGAGTATAAGCGTTTTTGAAATATTCGAGTTTTTATGTCAAAAATGACGTTTGTAGGTTCCTGTTCAAATGTGAATTTTTCATATAAGAAAGCCTTTATTGTTAAATTTGTGTTAGATTTTTTGTTGGAAGGAACCTGCTTTAAAAGATTTTTCGCAATTCTTTGATGACTATTATTATAGGGTAGCACAAAGATAAGATCAAAAATAAAAACAATAAAACTGCCAAAAATCAATTTTTTCAAATGTAAACCCCCAACATTTAAAACTTTATCTTATTTAGCATTGAAAATAAAGGTGAGTTTGTATTAAATTGTCCACTCATTTTTTTTTTTTTTTTATTTTTGGAATGAACAATATCATATTATAAACTCATCTTTATTATTTTCAATGCTTAATAAGATAAAAATTTTAAAGTTGGGGGTTTCCATTTGAAAAAAATTGATTTATGGCACTTTTCTGAATTTAATTTTTCATATTATTTTTGGGCCACCCCGTAATAATAATTATCAGAATATCGTGAAAAAGTTTTAAGGTAGGTCCCTTTCAACTTTCAACAAGAAATCCAATACAAATTAAACAATAAATACTGTCTTATACGAAAAATCTACATTTAAATAGGAACCTACAGACGCCATTTTTGACATTAAAACTCAAATAATTGAAAAACACTTATACTTGGGTATAGGACATCATTCAACAAATCTGCCTAGAATTTTACGTGGAATACAAAAATATAATAATATACAGGGTGTCCGGTGAGTATGGGGCAAAATTTCGGGAGTGTATAGAGGAGGTCAAGTTAACCCTACTTTGTCATAAGAACTGTTTTCCTTCCTGAACAGCCTCCCAACCGAGATACAGAGCCCCAAAGAGGTAATCATCGATTTAATTTTTTAACTCTATCTTTTGAACCGGCTTGTATAATTTGATGAAATTTTAGTATGTTGAGTAGGGACCAGTGAGGAACCAGGAAGGGACTGGCCATCATACCTTTTGAGCCCAATTTTTGACAGGTGTCATTAAACAGAGCTGAAAACTACTTTTTCAAATACTCTGACCTGTTTTCATCAAAAAAGGTGCTCCTCTTTTGTTCGGATAAAACTAACCGTTTTCGAGAAAAATGAGTTTTTGTTTTACAGGGTATCGCGATATTACACTAAAATACTACTGCGACACATCAGTTGTTGTTATTGTTGGTATTGAATTTTTTTTTACACTCTCAGAATGATTGACTTTACTAGAATTTGTCAAATTAGAAAAAAAAACAAAAAATTACTTGATTGTTTTTGAAAATTTTCATTTTTTTTTGTTTTTTTTTATAATTTTTAACTAATTCTAGTATAGGCAATCGATCTGAGAGTGTCGAAAAATTTTTCAATACCAACAACTGGTGGCTCGCTGTAGTATTTTAGTGTATTATTGCAATAACCTGTAAAACAAAAACCTATTTTTCACAAAAACGGTTAGTTTTATCGAAACAAAATAAGGGTATCTTTTTTAATGAAAACAAGTCAGAGTGTTTGAAAAAGTACTTTTCAGCTCTGTAAGATGACACCTGTCTAAAATTGGGGCCAGTCCATTCCTGGTCCCCTCTACAATTTCAAATATTGACTTCACTATGGTCTTTATGGCCTACACAACAGGCTAAAATTTCATCAAATTATACAAGCCGGTTCAAAAGTTAGAGCTAAGAAATCAAAACGATGGGTACCCCTTTAGGGCTCTGTATCTCTGTTAGTGCATCCGTTCATCTATACGCTCCCGAAATCCTGCCCCATACTTAACGGACACCCTGTATGTGTTCCTTTTAAAACAAGCGAGTTGACACCTACTTCCGGTATAACCGGAAGTCGCGCAACGACACTATTATTTTATTTGAGAAAAGCATCTCCGGAAATCTTCAGAATCCCCGAGATATTCTAATAAGGCACTTAATTTGGCGAACCCTGTATACAGGGTGTTCATTAATTGAATGCCGATACTTTCGGGTGATAATCCTTGGATGATTTTAAGACAAAAAGTTCATATGGACATAGGTCCGCAAAATCATAGATTTCAAGATACAGGGTGTTGAAATTCAAAAAAAAAACTTTTTTTTATCATCACTTTGATACTATTCCAATATATTTGTGAAATATATTGCACATCTTCTATGCATCAAAATGCATGGAAGACGTGTGGAAATGTTGGAGAGGGCGCCACTGATTTAAAAATATTGGATGACACACAGCGGGGTGTCAATGCAATTAAGTAGATTTTATTTTTTTAAGCGAAAAACATGCGCCGGACGGAAAAAAATCAAGAGAACAGATTGGCTTAGAAATAAATAGAGATTTAAAAAATAATTTTTATTTTGTAAGGAAGCAGTGGCGTACAAGTTTCTTCTCCAAAAATATTGAGTGCAGAGCCCGTACGTACGCCACTGGTAAAAATAATGAAATTGTTTGTACATCACAAAATGCATATTGAAGCCTAGAAGACGTGTACCAAATTTCATAAGGATATCTGGAACAGTATCAAAGTAATTATAAAAAAATCATTTATTTTTTAATATTTCAACAGCCTGTATCTTGAGAATTAAGCTCTTGCGGACCTATGTTCATAGGAACTTTTTGTCTTGAAATCATCCAAGGATTAAGTATCGGCATTCAATTGATAAACACCCTGTATAACATAATATTATTAAATCAGTCGTAATTTTTGTCCAAAATGGATTCAAGTCATGATTCAAGTGCTTCAGACAGTGGAATTTATGATCCACTCTTCTCATTTCTCATCGAATCGGGCCTGTTTTGATTGACTGAGAAACAATGCAACTATTGAAATGATTGCTAACAACAACGTGCGCTAATAAAAATATCACAGCACGGCGGGCTGTGATGGTACTTATCACACGCAAAATCGTGAGATAAACATTGACCACATTCTTCACAATATGGCGACACCACTACTTCATGTAACGCTTTGAAATATACAGGGTGTCCCAGAACAACGTCAGGAAACTTAGGGAGATGATTGTGTAAAGCGCCCTCTAGAGACAGAGTAGAGAAACATTTGTCGACAGAACGTTACAGATGAACAAGCTGAAACTTTGTACGGAATACGTCATTCTGATTCGATAAGAAATGTCCGAAATTTATCAAAAACTAGAAAAAAAAATTAGAGTGCTGTTAACTCGAAAAATATTGTTGTATGATTTACCAACATTATTATGTCATTTCAGTTTTCTGACATTGTTCCGGATAATGAAGAATAGAAAGAAGATGATGTGGTAATTATTATTCTAGTCTTCAAAATTGACTCAGATATCATATTTTCTAGCCAATAATAACGTGCTATTTTTTAAAATCCGGAAAATTATCATTTCTTCACTTACACACGCCAATCTCCTAATCCTTATTTCGTTTCCGTGCAAATAGACGTTATTTTATTGTGTTGCCAACTTTTATCATCATAAAATAAAAAGACTCAAGCCAACCGGTGTGATTTTCTGTGACTGCATTAATTTGTTTTGAAACGAAACAATTTGTGGATGTAGATTGTTGTAACATGATAGTCACGCGATCTATTTCGGTATTCACATGATATTGAGAACTTTACAAATTTCAGAGTCACATCTTAAGGCCCTCAGAGAAGTCCCCACAGCGGAAAACTCCAAAGTGACAAAAGTCTACGATTTTCCTTTGTTCTCCTTGCAAGAAAAAGATCGGTGTCCCAGTGGTTTGATACCTAAACATGTTTTTGAACAGCCTTATGGGCATTCATTGCAGTTGTTTCATAGGGACTCTTTAGGTAAGAGGTATTGACATTATTTATAAATGTTGCCATGTTTATCATCGATAGAACGTGCCCTATCACCCAATGCCTTCAAAAAACAACGCAGTGAGAAAAGGCCGATTCCTGATGAGCAAAAGGATGACAGATACTTCGAGAGGCGAAGAAGAAATAACCAGGCTGCGAAGAAGTCTAGAGACGCTAGGAAGATGAGGGAGGATCAAGTAATATGTCTTATATATGCTTGTGCTTGTACATGATATATCTTTCCAGATAGCTCTGAAAGCAACCATTTTAGAACACGAAAACGCCATACTTCGAGCTCAAGTTTTGACTCTTCGAGAAGAAGCAAGTTCATTGAGGCAAATGCTGATGCACCGCAAGCCTTTTGAAGTTCCCACTCCCGATGCACAGTTATGTGTTATAACGCCTTAAATTTGTTTAAGTTTAGGATAAGTTAGGGAAAAAGCACTGCTCGCAATTAAAAATATGTATTTGTTGACGGTTTTTTCATTTGAATAGGCATTGAAAAAGTAGCGGTTACCTTCTTTGATCTTTGCCTTGTTAACTTTCTAGACTTTCTACTAGAAAATAAAACTAACCCAAGAACAATTGATTTTATGCCAGACTCCTCAAACCATCTTTCTTGAGGACTATCATACCTGCGCCACTTTAGAACTCACCGGTACGACTTCCATTGATTGAGTTGAGTAACAGTTTTGAATGAGAAGATGTGATTTTTATGGTGATGTTGTCAGTAACACCAAAACCTCTGAACAATGAA
Source organism: Orchestes rusci (assembly GCA_958502075.1). Taxonomy (NCBI): domain Eukaryota; kingdom Metazoa; phylum Arthropoda; class Insecta; order Coleoptera; family Curculionidae; genus Orchestes; species Orchestes rusci. The sequence continues at coordinate 76,274,307 of OY293305.1, read as the reverse complement.
ATTCATGTCAAAGACTCCTCAAACCATCTTTCTTGAGGTTTATCATACCTGCGCCCCTTCAGAACTCACCGGTACGACTTCCATTGATTGAGTTGAGTAACAGTTTTGAATGAGAAGATGTGGTTTTTATGGTGATGTTGTCAGTAACACCAAAACATCAGAACAATGAAATTCATGTCAAAGACTCCTCAAACCATCTTTTTTGAGGTGTATCATACCTGCGCCACTTTAGAACTCACCGGTACGACTTCCATTGATTGATTTGAGTAACAATTTTGAATGAGAAGATGTAGTTTTATGGTGATGTTGTCAGTAACACCAAAACCTCAGAACAATGAAATTCATGTCAAAGACTCCTCAAACCATCTTTCTTGAGGTTTATCATACCTGCGCCACTTTAGAACACACCGGTACGACTTTCATTAATTGAGTTGAGTAACCAGTTTTAAATGAGAAGATGTGGTTTTTATGGTTATGTTGTCAGTAACACCAAAACCTCAGAACAATGAAATTCATGTCAAAGACTCCTCAAACCATCTTACTTGTGGTTTATCATACCTGCGCCACTTTAGAACACACCGGTACGACTTTCATTAATTGAGTTGAGTAACCAGTTTTAAATGAGAAGATGTGGTTTTTATGGTTATGTTGTCAGTAACACCAAAACCTCAGAACAATGAAATTCATGTCAAAGACTCCTCAAACCATCTTTCTTGAGGTTTATCATACCTGCGCCCCTTCAGAACTCACCGGTACGACTTCCATTGATTGAGTTGAGTAACAGTTTTGAATGAGAAGATGTGGTTTTTATGGTGATGTTGTCAGTAACACCAAAACATCAGAACAATGAAATTCATGTCAAAGACTCCTCAAACCATCTTTTTTGAGGTGTATCATACCTGCGCCACTTTAGAACTCACCGGTACGACTTCCATTGATTGATTTGAGTAACAATTTTGAATGAGAAGATGTAGTTTTATGGTGATGTTGTCAGTAACACCAAAACCTCAGAACAATGAAATTCATGTCAAAGACTCCTCAAACCATCTTTCTTGAGGTTTATCATACCTGCGCCACTTTAGAACACACCGGTACGACTTTCATTAATTGAGTTGAGTAACCAGTTTTAAATGAGAAGATGTGGTTTTTATGGTTATGTTGTCAGTAACACCAAAACCTCAGAACAATGAAATTCATGTCAAAGACTCCTCAAACCATCTTTCTTGAGGTTTATCATACCTGCGCCCCTTCAGAACTCACCGGTACGACTTCCATTGATTGAGTTGAGTAACAGTTTTGAATGAGAAGATGTGGTTTTTATGGTGATGTTGTCAGTAACACCAAAACATCAGAACAATGAAATTCATGTCAAAGACTCCTCAAACCATCTTTTTTGAGGTGTATCATACCTGCGCCACTTTAGAACTCACCGGTACGACTTCCATTGATTGATTTGAGTAACAATTTTGAATGAGAAGATGTAGTTTTATGGTGATGTTGTCAGTAACACCAAAACCTCAGAACAATGAAATTCATGTCAAAGACTCCTCAAACCATCTTTCTTGAGGTTTATCATACCTGCGCCACTTTAGAACACACCGGTACGACTTTCATTAATTGAGTTGAGTAACCAGTTTTAAATGAGAAGATGTGGTTTTTATGGTTATGTTGTCAGTAACACCAAAACCTCAGAACAATGAAATTCATGTCAAAGACTCCTCAAACCATCTTACTTGTGGTTTATCATACCTGCGCCACTTTAGAACACACCGGTACGACTTTCATTAATTGAGTTGAGTAACCAGTTTTAAATGAGAAGATGTGGTTTTTATGGTTATGTTGTCAGTAACACCAAAACCTCAGAACAATGAAATTCATGTCAAAGACTCCTCAAACCATCTTTCTCGAGGTTCATCATACCTGCGCCACTTTAGAACTCACCGGTACGACTTCCATTGATTGATTTGAGTAACAATTTTGAATGAGAAGATGTGGTTTTTATGGTGATGTCGTGAGTAACACCATAACTACAGAACAATGAATTTCATGTCAAAGACTCCCAAGACCATCTTTTTTAAGGTACCATACCTACGTGATTTTAACATTAACCGGTACGACTACCATTAATTGAGTTGAGCAAAAGTTTCGATGAGAAAATGTGGTTTTTATGGGGTGAGGTGGTGAGTAACACCAAATCACTTAAACAATGAAATTAGTTTCAAAGACTCCTCAAACTATCTTTTTTGAGGTACTGTGAAACCCACCGGTATGACTTTCATTAATTATTTTCAATGAAAAAATTTGTCGTGACAAACCCCAAAACTCCAACCATTAAATTTATGTCAAAGACCCTTCAAACCATGTTTTTTTGAGGAACCACCACTGTAGTACTGTAAAACTCATCTGTACGACATCCATTAATTTTTCTATTGAGTTGAGTAACAGTTTTCAATGAGAAACTAATCTGGGTTTCATGATGATTGACACCATAGTCACTTCCAATAAATAATGTCACTGATCACATAGATCACAATATATTAACATTCTTCATAGAACGAAGATCTATTCAGTCTTGTGTAACATTATGTACATACATTTTTATATTTTTAAGGTAAAACCTTCAGTACTTCATACTATCCAAAACAAAGAAATGCATATCCACACAACCGGCTTCTTGACAAATCAAAACAAAAATCATTGAGCTTCTGCTGTAACTTTCACAGCTTCTTCTGGAGATTTGTAACAGGCATCCACATTAGCCTTAATGGGTTCATCTTCACCTCTCAGGTAAGTTTTGTGCAACACAACATGGCTGATACTGCAAAGAATCCCAAAGCAGCTGAATATTTGAAAGGCATTTCTGCCCCCCACGTATTTATACAGAAACCCTCCTATTATACTTCCAAAAGCATAACCAACTCCATCATCAAATCCAGCCGCTATACCTTGCATGGTAGCACTAGCACCAGGAGGTGCCAATTCATTGGCGTAAGCCACCACAGTGGTGTAAGTAAGAGCATAGGTGGGCCCTTGAAAGAAAAACTCAACCAGCAAGATCCACCATGGATTGGGTGCCAGAGAAATAAGTCCAAGCCGCAGGGCGTAGTTGATGAAGCACATGCTGAAGCAGTGTTTGTGGCCAAATCTTTGCAAAATTTTGCCTGCTATAGAGAAGAAGATCACTTCGCCTCCCAATGTTTCAGCAGCAACTATGACCCCTTCCAGGAGCTTAATGTTGCCGGTGTTGGTTGCAGCAGCCAGGTCTTCAACATACCAGAATAGAAAGTAGATGATATACCCATCCAGGACACCAACCATGATGGCATAAATCATAAAGACCACCACATGGCGATTGTTCATCAGCTCTCCGATGTCCTTGAAGATGTTTTTTGGCGCTTCGATCACTGGTAACTTCAATTTAACACAACAAATCAGGTCGAAAATGGTGCTTATCACCATGACAATCATGGCAGGTATGTACGTTATTGTTGTTCCAGAAAACAAGTCCACTATATAACCCCCAATAAGGGCAGTTGATCCAAATCCTATGGTCCCCCATAGTCGTTGTTTACCATAGTCGTATTCTTCTCCTGAAATTATTCATAAGGTTTTGTTTAATTAGGTGAAACCTCACCAATCATATCAAAACAAATAGCATCACTAATCGAGTTGACCACATTGAAAGCAATACTCCCAATTGACATCAGTAGAAGAAATCCCCAAAAAGTCACTGACTTATACAAACTGGCATCATCCGCTATATCCTCAATACACCTAATGGTACAGTTTCTACTTCCAATGGCCAAAGGCGAAGTCTCATTGTCCGGGGAACAAAGTTTTATAACTGTCGAGTTTGCTGGTCCTCCGCATGTGGTCATGAGAAATTGGTCTGGATGGTGGAAACACTCAGAGTCACAGATTAAAGTGCGTGTGGAGTTTTCACAGTTGATTTGTTCGGTATTCTGGAAGAAACTTGAGTTTCATCAGGTTTAAACAATGTGACTTAATGGATCTGTTGCTACATGTGGAAAACGAGGGCAAACTGGTGAGGTTTGAATTCTTCTAGGGAAGTTCCAAAAATTTATTTAAATATGGAAGAAGCATCAATGGTTTCGTCTAAAACTTTTGATTCTTCTTCATAAGTTTTCAGGAATTTATCCAGATATGATAGGGAATAAGAAGCTTCATTGTTCAAAAGTTCAGATTCTTCTAGAGAACTTCTAAAAACTTATTCAGATACAGAAGAGGCTTAAAAGTTATGAATTTTCTACATCACAGTGACAATTTGCCCAGATCTTCCGTCTTGCAAGCTTATCAATCTAATCTACTACTAACTATGAAATTACATGTGTCCAGAAAATAGTCCATCACTGGTCCTTCCACCACAGTTCTGCTTAGTGCTGGTAATATTGGCAAGAAGGCGATCAATGTGTACGATAATGACATGATGATTATCAGCATCATGAATATTGTTTTCCTGTAGTTTCTATGGACGTCCACCAAGATGCCAAACAGAGGTTTGGCAATAAGGAAGGCAAATGGGAGAATTCCAGTTACTGTGCCCATGACTACTGTGGATATGCCCATTTCCTTGCCGAATACTGATAGTTGGGGTAGTATTGGACCCATGGCTGAAACAAAAAATGAGGTGAGTATGGAAATAAAATCCAAACTTTTGGAACAGTCTGCCCTTATTTCTGTCCACTCAGTTGTTGATTTTTTTTTGGTAATCAAAAAACTTGCTCCAAATTGAGTCCAAACTGGAGAAAATTTGAATCTGTGAAATTTTTTAAAAAATTAACAATTTTCAAGTCAGTATTTTTTTATTACTTCCATATTATGACTTTTATACATATAACAACAGGTAATCATGTACAGGTATAAAAGTCATAATACAATACAGTGGCAGAATGCGGACTTGCAAGATTGTATAATTTTTCAAAAATTTTGTAAATTAAAATTTTCTTTGATACGTTTGAAATTAAGGTTTTGACTAAATTTGGAGCAAGTTTTTTATTTATCATTTCACGTTAAAAGGTCAAAAAATGACGGTTTGCTCTCGTTTGATTTTATGTATTTACATTTTTTAGAAGCCCTGTATAATGAAAATGAACTTTTTCATCGTAGCTCCTATTTTTTGGCAAGCAGATTTTTTTTATCAGGCATGACTTTTTGATGTATCTTTAAATTTTTGATCCATTGTTAACCGCATTCGCGGACATACTGTACCTACATAATATACAGGGTGACAATTTTATTAAAACTTGAAATTTCCATATCTTGGGAACAAAAAACTGAATGGAAAAACGCGCAATACAGATTCTATAAAACGAAGGGGAAAAAAAAAAGACTATAAACCCACCCTTATCTGTAACCCCAAATACAGGGTGAGATACACCCCTGAAATCTTGAATAGAAAGGGGGGGTCAAGTGATACCTTGTTTTGAAGGGTTTTACGAACTGATCACAACTGCCGAGTTTCAAGACTCTGCTGTCATTCCTGTTGATATGAAAGCTGGTCAAAATTTAATTTTTTCATTTTATTTTATTCAATAAATAATAACTCGCAAGAGTAAACTTCTCCATACTAAAAGGGTATGATGAGGGACTGTAGACCTTCAAAACGAGCTATTAGTCAGGCCTTTTTTTTTTTTTTTTTAATACTTCTTTGGAGTAATAGTATACCCCGTTTTGAGGGTATTCAGTCCCTCATCATATTATCCCCTTGGTATAGAGAAGTTGACTCGTGAGGGGAATTATTCATTGAATAAAATAAAATGAAAAAATAAAATGTTGTCTATATCAACAGGAATGACAGCAGAGGCTTGAAACTCGGCAGTTGTGGTCAGGGTTGAAGGACCTTAAAAATGAGGTATCATTCGACCCCCCTTTCTGTTTAAGATTTCAGGGGTGTATCTAAGGGATATGGAAATTTCAAGTTTCAAAATTGTCACCCTGTATAAACATTATTTCAAATTAAATCTTTCAAAATTCAAAGCATTTTACGATTCAAGGGCGTAGATACGGAGAGGGGTAGTGGGCGTAATTACCTCCCTTTTTCAACCGCAAGATCTCCTATAATTTGAAATTCCAAAAATTGGCTCCGACATTGTAATTTGTAATTCAACAGTTTCCCAATTTTCGCATAGATCATTGCATGTAGAGTGCTGTGTGTACATAAATGGTCCATTTTATGTCCATTCATGGTCCAGAACTAACAGAAAGCATGTTTGATACAAGCAAAGCCTAAAAATGGACGTACATATGTCGTCCAATAGTGTGTAATTTGTATAGTATATGGACGTACAATGGACGTCCAAGCGTCCAGATATGCCCGTTCTTTGTTCGAATATTGGACATTTTAGTGCTGTCTGTGATGTGTCAAGATTTTTTTAATAGACATCTTGTGCATCGGATTCAAAACTCCATTACCCCCCCTCAGAAAAAAAGCTATCGATTTTATTTTCGATGTAATATACAGGGTGTTTTCTTTACTAATTTTCAATTTCCGTCTTACCAAATAATTTTGTTAAAAAAAAGTATGTCAATGAGTTTGTTGTATTTTTTTAATTTTTTTTTTGTTGAATGAAACAAACATATATATATATATATATATACAGTGTGACCCATTTGTTTTGGGAACACCCTTATAAAAAGTTTATTTCTTAACCGATTTGGTTCGTTTTTTTTTTGGATTGTAAAACTCGAAAAATTGTATATTCTTGGCAAAAAGTGACCTTCGCCATTTTGACTTCAAGGCCTACTATGTTAGTTTTCAAGAGCAAAATTTCAGGAAACCATATTAGCGATTTTTTTAGAAAAAAACTGTGTGCGCCACTGGATTCAGCATCCTTTAAAACGGGTCTATACAAATTTTCAACCAAAAATATCAAGTTGAAAAAAATTAAAAATTCGCACTTTAGCAATCTTTGATTCTATCAAAACAAATAAGAATGACATAAAACTAAAAATTTGTAACTTCTACCAAACCACCATCAACTTCAATGCATTTATCATTTCTTTTGATAGAATCAAAGATTGTTAAAGTGCGAATTTTTAATTTTTTTCAACTTGATATTTTCGGTTGAAAATTTGTATAGACCCGTTTTAAAGGATGCTGAATCCAGTGGCGCACACAGATTTTTTCTAAAAAAATCGCTAATATGGTTTCCTGAAATTTTGCTCTTAAAAACTAACATAGTAGGCCTTGAAGTCAAAATAGCGAAGGTCACTTTTTGCCAAGAATATACAATTTTTCGAGCTCTACAATCAAAAAAAAAAACGAACCAAATCGGTTAAGAAATAAACTTTTTATCAAAACAAATGGGTCACACTGTATATATATATGTATATTCAAATATTATTTTTGCGCCCAACTCATGAGCCGCCACTGTCTAAAAAACTGTATATTGATTACTTCAGCTTTGCAGAATATAGGTATTATAGGTCTAAGATTTAATTGATTCTGTTGAGGCAATCTTATTTTCCATCTTTGTAAAGAGATAGATTGCTTTTTTCGACCAACCGCCTCACAAAATAAAAAAAAAGTAAAGAAGAAAACGATTAGCGAGTGTGGGGCAAGATCGTGATAACCTTATCTTTCTAGTTCAAGTACTAAAGCCGATTTTGATATAGCAAATAATTCCCAACTTTTGGTAAAAAAGAAATTGAATTCATTCACCATTTGTACCAGAAAAGGATCAGAGATCCCCAAAAAGTCACGGTCCAACTTGCAAATATATAGTAAGGCAGACTCAGAAAATCAACTTTGATGTCGGGAAGGAAATGTGCAATATGAAGCTACATGCCTTTCTTTCTCATGAATCTACAAGTTTCTCAAAAAAAAAAATCAGAAAACTGTATAAGATCAGCAACTTTTGTTGTCTTTGGAATTGAATTCGTGGAATCTTAAAAAGAACATAATATGTGGTCATATATTATATTATCGTTTGTTTGCCACTGAGTGGATTGCGACCTTGAAATTTAGTATTTATGTTAGTCTTATCACAAATTTAAAGATAATGATTGGCAATAATATAATCGAAACTCACCACACATGAAGAAGAAGAAGTGTGCCTTGATAGGCAGCAAGCGTTTGTTGATCTTCATTCTGCCACATATGGTGTTGCCTGTAAAAGCCGAATTAATGATGAGTGATCAAGTGAACTTTTATTCTATAAATAGTAAGATAATGCTACATAGTTGATATAATGATAAAGCCTTCATAATGGGCTAAACATGCTTATATAATATAAAAACAATAGTTTTGTCATTAACGCGCTATTAGGCAGGAATGTTACTGTAGCAAAAGGATGCTCCGAGCCTGAGCCCGTCCCTGCCTAATCTAACAGCTGATAGTGGTCCATGATACTAGAACACACAAGATAAGCTCACTAGTTGGACAAAATTGAAAACGATTCGCGCATGGTGACCATTTGGGTTAGTTTGGGTTAGTTTGGGTTAGCGGTACTTCAACCAATATTATTAGGAAAAAAATGTACGCCACTGACTTTTTGTGTCATTTTCATTTTTTTCTCAGGTTATTCAACTAAAAACGCAACTTTTTGATCTCTTAAATTCTTATCGTATCTTGCGTAATTTTTGAGATAAACCACTTTATTGCATGTCTCTGGACTACACAAAAATAACGATATGATGCAAAGTAGGGTTTTTGCTTCGATCCATGGCAACCACATTATTTGTTTTCTTCATGACATTTGCCTACTGTATGAAAGTTTCAACAAAATCGAGTAAAAGATAAATTAGTTAAAAATAAAAAACTAATCAAAAAAAAAATTAAACACCCTGTATTTTGGAAACAAAGCGAAATTCGAAAAAAAGTTATACCACATTTTCGTCTTAAAATTAAGCGAAGAATCACCCCTTTCATTTTGTCACAGAGGTTAGGAAACACCCTGTATATGTAGCCCGAATCTAAATCCTTAGTTGAAATTGATGGGTATTTGACCATTTTACGTTGAATCAGCAGCAAAAAGTTGGTGGTAATAAAGTCGTAAGTGGCTGTGGTTTTCTTTTTCTTTCATGAACGTAAGTCGTGGCTAAGTTGCATGATGGCAATTGTCACTCAATGCATTGTCATTATTTTTCCGTTAGTTTGATTAAGTTGTTGATGAAAATGATATAAAATCAACAAAAACATTGGAAATCGGACTTCTGCGCTCGTTTACACTATATAAGCTCGATGGAACCTGTACATTTTTGGACGGTTATTCGAATGTGGCGCCCTTTACCTCTCCCCCAACTCAAAATCAATAAAAGGGTATTTCAAAAGTGTTGAACATGTCCACTTCATTCTTCAATACATTTTAAAACCATTTTTCTTACAGAATTGGGAATATTTTGCAGCATTTGAGGATTGTCAAGTGATCAAAAATACAGCAACAACATTTGTTTAGTTCTAAAAAGAACTAATTTTGATCAATAAAAAGGCACGCAGAAACTCAAAAACATAAAACTTCTCAAAAATTGACAACAATACAAAAGTAAGGTTAGAAAGTGGATTTGGTGGTTGTCATGTGATAATGTTTGCGATGTTAGCCAAGACATACATTTTTTTTTTTAAATTGCAATCCATAGGTGAGCTGAAGATTCAGATTATTAGCTTGAAACAGAAAGTGAAGAACATTTTGGTCCAGAAGATAAAATGAAGCGGCCATTGATGAACAGATTTGTTATCAAGGCGAAGCTCTAGCATTTATTTTTCTCATTATTCATTTCTGAATAATGATTAGAAATATATCTAGAAAATTTCAATCTGATGAAGCATTAATTTATGTTTGACCCAAGAAAGAAACTAGGATTGCATAAAAAAAACAAAATAAACATCAACTTGATCAAAAACATCCAAAACTCATCTTACCAGTTGTATTATTGTAAAAACCGCAAACACACCATCACTTTTGACCCCAACTAATGATATATGACCTAAAAATAAACGGAACGTGACTTTGTTTATTCGAAACCCGATGAGACTGAAGCGAATTCATAAAACACCACGTCTCTGATAAATGATAACTTATCACAACGGTGATTGGACGTTATCTTTACTTTTGACAACCAGCTTTCTCTTTTGAGAATGCTGGATGCGACACCGACGTATCGTGTAAAAGTGAATCGATAAAGATAAAAAGACAGGTCCGGATTCAGTATTTTGTATCTATATGGGGGCAGTGCATTGAGTTTTATATTAAAGTCAATGGGGCAGTGTCAAGATCAACTCGAGATCTTCGCTTATATCACGCAATAAAATTTTTTGATGACATGGTTGGACTTTGACTCCCTTTCTGTTTACCCATTTTTCTCATATCCACAAAAATGTTTTATTTATTGCTCTAGAGCATACAAAAAATTCAGGTCTGACTCTGCCTTTTGGATGTTTTCTACAACAAGCTCTTTTTCAAATCACTTTTGGTCTTGTCTGGTGGCTCTACGAAATCTGTCAACTCTACAGGCATAGAAGTGGGCTGCATTAGAAGAAGTGCATGGTTATTTGTTATTTTGAACAATGATACACACATAACCTTCACCTTATCAAATTATAACGCATTAATAACTGCGAAATGACATTTTATTGTTATTGTGCAACATTTTATTAGTCTATTGTCTGTATGTGATAGCACATTATATCGGTGTAGTTTTTTATGAAGTTTTACTACCTCTTACAAAGTAACGGATTTATTTGAACTGTGTATACAGGGTGTTTCATTAATATTGCGAAAAAATTCAGGGTGAGTTTTCCCACTTAAAAATAATAAGAAAACTTCATATAAAGGTGTTTCCGGAAATGCTTCGTTACAGAGCTATAGGGTGTTGAAGTTTTATTTTTATTTTTGTTTTTTCTAAATAATTTTTGAACCAATGTCTATATCTCCATAAAAATCGGTATTTGAGGGTTTCTTTTTATGCGGAATTCGAATTTTGTCTCAGTTTGGCTCTAACTTGTAGAGGGCGCCACGTACATTCATTTGTCCTGACATGTACCGTTATAACTTTTTTGGACGTAACCGTATGACATATTTGAGTGAAAAAACATATTTCTCCTTTATTTTTATGCAAAAAAGGCATACTTGTTAGAAGTCGCTACGTGGAACCATTTTCGAGATATTTGGATTTGAAATAATTAATACATGTGATTTTGAAATTGTGGCGAAGGTAACCTGCTAGAAGTTATAACATATTACGCATTAATGCTTCATATTTTCAGTGAAAAAGATAAAAGTCGACTTCTGTGTAATATTATCGACAACGGTTATTCAAATATTATTTAAACAAAAACAAATAAAAAAACTGAAAAAAAAAATTAAATAATAACTTTAACACCCTGTAGCTCTGTAACGAATCATTTCCGGACACATCTTTATATGATTTTTTTTTTTATTTTCAAGTGAGGAAACTTATCCTGTATTTTTGGCACTATCAATGAAACACAATGCTCGGCCATAATTTCATTATCATATGTATTCATTATTCCAAATCTAATTATCTCGAAAATGGTTCCACGTAGCGACTTCTAACAAGTATGCCTTTTTTGCATAAAAATAAAGGAGAAATATGTTTTTTCACTCAAATGTGTCATACGGTTACGTCCAAGAAAGTTATGGCTGTACATGTCAGGACAAACGAGTGTAGGTGGCGCCCTCTACAAGTTAGAGCCAAACTGAGATAAAATTCGAATTCCGCATAAAAAGAAACCCTCAAATACCGATTTTTATGGAAATATAGACATTGGTTCAAAAATTATTTAGAAAAAACAAAAATAAAAATAAAACTTCAACACCCTGTAGCTCTGTAACGAAGCATTTCCGGACACACCTTTATATGCAGTTTTCTTATTATTTTTAAGTGGGGAAACTCACCCTGAATTTTTTCGCAATAATAATAAAACACCCTGTATAGTACATGAGGTCCCTCCACCAGTTTATTGGCTATATGTAATGTTGGCGTAAATTAATTGAGTACCAGTTTATTGTTACCGTCAAAGTTAATTCGAAAGTTCTATGGGAAGTTGTACCGACACTTCTTCAATCTTTGATCGTATTCAGTTGGTCATTCCTGAGTTCAGTAAAAATTAAACATTATTTTAATGAAGTGTGCATAAGTTGGAGTATGAACAGCGATGGCCTAAAACTAGATTTTATTGGCTAAATTATCGAGGTAAAATTAAAAAAAAAAAATCGTTAACGATAAAATAGCTAACGGTAGTACCATTTTCAGATTCAGATAATACCATACTCAAAAAAAATGATACAGTGGAAACGGGGTTAGTTGTAAATAAAGATTAAAATTTTTGCGAAAAATAAAAACTAATCAATTTGTTGTTGCCGCTATCTTGATTATTATCATGTTATCAGTCTTCGAATATGCCGAGATATTTTATATTTCGGAAATGGCTTGATTAATTTATCGTTTGAGCGATTTTTTAATCTATTGAAAGAAAATTTTCTCTCTTACCCTCCCAGAGTTCTGGTTTCTGACCAGGAACATTGAATCTGCGATGATCAACTGTTTGTAGGTCAAGTGTGGAGACACTCAAGAGCCAAGTTTGAAAATTCAAATCTCCCAAACCAGCAAATTGATAAAAAACATTGTTCAATCGACCAATAGCATTGACAGCAGACCGTATTCTTTTGGTTGTGTTCCGAACTCGTGTTTTTCAACAGAGCGAATAAAATATGGAAATCAATCGACAAAGTCCAATTGACAGCAGACCGTATTCTTTTGGTTCCAAATTCATATCTCCAAAACCAGTTAAGCTACATGAGCAATTTTTTTACTCTGTTGGTGTGAAAACCCACCTCTTTCAAGCTACAAACTGCCAGGACTCCTGAGATCTTAGTGTGTTTGTCAGTCTGTCCATGTTTTACTTCTCATCAATGTCGTAAAATTTGTTATAATCAGGGAATAATCTAAGGGCATGGTTTTATTCGTCAACTCATGGCTCATTTTGAGATATTAAGATTCATATCCAAATTGTTGATAAAAAATTACACTTGTCAGCATTCGCCATTCTCTTTGATTTATTGACAATGACAGTATTTTTTCCAATTTGACGTTGAGGCATGTTCTATTGGTACGTACAGAACATAAAGCCGCGTTCACATCTAATACATATTGGCGTGGTATGGTGAATGTAAATGAGAAACGGTAAGTAGAACAGTAATATTGTAGTAGGTAACGGTTTGAGAACATATTATTTGTGATGTAACTATTCAATCAGTGTTTTCTGATTAAAATAGTTGAAACAAAAATATTTTTGCTCACTAAAGACGTGGGTTGACTATACTGAGATAAATTATGGATGCACGCAGCATACTAAGAACATCCACACATAATAATAATATGGTGACTAATCAAAATCGACTTCGTACTGTAAAATAATTGAAGTGTTAATTAACATGCATTGAATATGCACCCAGTGGTTTTTTTTCGGCATAATATTAACTTTGACCACAAACTGTACTCTTGCGAAAGTAATAAATAATAAAATTTTACCTTCAAAGTTAACATATACGAACTTGAAATCTTCACAGCCCAAGTTTGTCACACAACCTACACGTTAAAAGTACCCGAGAACCAGGCTCAAATTACATTATACAGATGGAATATTGGTGTTGTTGACGATGACACCGGTTAGAGTGTAGCAGTAAAGTATACGTTAAAACTACGCTAAGGTTATTTTTTTGGTTGCTTTTGAGTTTGGAGGCTTGAATTTCTTATTGGTCCAACATTTGATGGGCTGATGACACTTTGGAGATTCTACACATGTGCACATGATCATCTCCTTAGAACATTGAAAGACTAGAACCAGCCTCTATTGTAAATCTTAGTCTTGGGTAGATTATGGGTTAGTTTTGGGCTAGAAGGTTTCACATTTTTCTAAATTTTTGTTCCTTTCTATGGAATTGATTATTTCGTTTGTATAAAATATTATTGAGATTCCGTTTATTTTGCAATTTTTTTTTGTTTATTATCATGTTGTTAATATGTTATTTTTTCAGTTGCTTAATTATATTTTTCTTTAATGTATAGTTTATTTATTTAAATTGATTTCCATTATTCTCAATCCAAAATTCAAAATTAGGTCCAAAATGTGAGTTACTTTAAATGAAGATATTTTTTTGCATCTCTCGTTAAATGGAATGGGCTTGAAAAAAAAAATTGTTTGTGAAAAATCTGATATACCCATACTATACAGGTCCCATCATTATATCCGATTAGTTAAACTCTGTAGTTGTAGGTATCAAGGTATCCAGAAAATAAGCAATTTTTTAGGCATATACCATTTTGTAGATCGTAAGCAATATTTGAACAGTGTTTTTATATCAGGCTCAATGGTCTAGGGGTATGATTCTCGCTTTGGGTGCGAGAGGTCCCGGGTTCAAATCCCGGTTGAGCCCGTACTTTTTGTTTTTTTGTAACATGAAAATCTATCACAAAATTTTGGAATCTTTTTGGATGAAAATTGTCAAAGTGTTTCAAAGTATTCTAGGAAAAAAAAATCATAAATGAAATTACAATCAAGCTGTTGATTTTTTTATTAGTGAATTTTACACAAAATTCACCCAAAACTGTTAAGCGCTATGAATAAATAACAAGTATGTAGATAAAAGAGAATTCGGGAAAAAAGTTGATGTCATCAAAAAAAAAATCATAATTAAAATTGAATCAAATATTGCTCTGATGAACTCTGAACTCCATGAGAAAAATTGATTTTTAGAAAAACAATCAATATTCAAAATCCAATGAAAATATTGATGTCATTGTGAAAATAGATTAGACCAAAATTGCCTTTTGCTAAAAGATTTTTAGAAAAAATGGTTACAAAAATAAAATTACAACTCAAAATCCTTACAAAGTGCAACAAAAATTCTTCATAGCGTTATGGATCATATTTTTTGTAAAAAGTTCTTCTGTAGGTTTTTTTTGGAAAAAGAGGACTCGGTTTTTGAGCTATAATACAGTCTTCTGTATAAATAAAACGCTTATAGGCATTCATTGGGCCTCGGCTTGTCTCATTCTCGTCAAAAGTTAATAAATCCTTCGCCATTCTGTTATGAAAAGGACTAATTTTTTATTGTCTTTCGGAATGGTTTTTTATTTTCAACTACCTACGACCCAACAACCTTATTTATTTTGATGTCACTGATCTAGAAACTCATTTTCTTTGAGATAGGTTAGGAATTTAGTTGATAATAGAGATACCACAATATAATATACATATATTGATGTGGAATTAATAGAGTTCAAAAACTGAAAAATATACGTTTCATTAAAAAAATAAAAGTTTTTTTGATCTTATTCATGGTACACCCTATATACAGAGTGACCCATTTGAAAGCGGGTCACCCTCATAACTTTTTAATTTACTGATGTAGGTATTTTGAGGCCATACGTCGCCCAGTTTTTTCCAAAAACCAAGACTACTAGAGCATATTTAAAGGCTGAAAAATCCAGAAAACATATTAACGATTTTTTTAGAGAAAATCTGACTACGCCACTGGATTTTTCATACCCTGGAATGGTTCTGTATTAAATTTCATAAAAAAAATCGAAAATATTGTTTCTGTGTAATTTTTTTTTCATTTTTTTTTTATCAGTCTCGTTTGTCTGTTTTGATTGTATTTTGATATGAGAATATCTTTTAAATGTTTATATTTAATAATTTTTTTCTGATAGACTTGCTAAGAGTTTCGAGGTAAAATACTTCTTGGTGCATAATAAAATTAATCTTCAATTTTTAATATTTTTTCATGAAATTTGGTACAGACCCATTTCAGGGGATGAAAAATCCAGTGGCGCAGTCAGATTTTCCCAAAAAAAAAAAAATGCTAATATGTTTTCTGGATTTTTCAGCCTCTAAATATGCTCTAGTAGGCCTTGGTTTTTGGAAAAAAAAACTGGGCGATGTATGGCCTCAAAATACACCTTTTCCCCCTCTACATTTCAATAAAAAATCATCAAAATCGATCAATAAATTAAAAAGTTATGAGGGTGACTCGCTTTCAAATGGGTCACTCTGTATGTCATTTTTTGATTTCAAGAATTCATTTTTAAAACAAGACACGTATATAAAATTGATGGACTCACTCAGATTCACTTCCAATTTATTTTCTGCTGTTATGTACAGGGTGATTCATTTTCAGCGACAGGGTGCCAGTTCTCGTAAACTATTCATCGCGGAGACTTGCGGCAAAAAAATTTATTACTAAAACGGACAAGAGAAAAACCTGGATAATATTTTCAAGTTTCTGAGATGGTCGCTAGGGGGCGTAACAACCAACATCAAGTAGAAAAATATGATTTTTATGGAATTTTGTCCAATGAAAATACAGGGTGTCCCAGCAAGGGTGGCCACCGGCCATATCTCAGAAACTACTGGACCTTAAAGTTCAGGAAAAAAAAATTATCACTAAAGTGGCCACGAGAAAATGCTGGGAAATATTTATAACTTCGAAATTTTTCCGCTAGGGGGCGCAATCAAAGCTTAAATATTAAAATTCGAAATTGCTCCGGAAATTCTCAGATTGAAGTATATCTTTATCAACATGGTTAGAAAACCTAGACAATTTCACGTCTTTTTGGTCCAGGGCTCATTGGCGTACCGATCTTCGTGTGAGTAGGGGAAGGTAGTGAAAGTGTAATTAATATTCATTAATAATTAATAATAATATTAGATAAATTTCAGCGTATCCAAAACCGAGCAATGCGTGTGATATGAAAGTGTGATAAATATACACCAATCTCATGTATGTTAAAAACTCTCAATTTATTGTCCGTTAAACAAAAAATCTTTTTAAATGTATATGTATTTATTTTTTCAAAATCAGGAAAAGGCTATTAACAAAGTATGTCTGTGAAAAAACAGATACCTTTGAAACACACATCGTTATGATACTAGAAATAAGGAAAACTTTATTCTTAGGAGTAAATGTAAATCTAGTCAACTATATAACTCTATTTTGTATGGTGGTCTTCATGACTTCAACTGTTTACCATCGCCAATGAAAGACTGTGATAATGAACATACTTTCAAGATTTTAGCCCAAAACTATGTTCTACAAAGATTTTAGGTGTTACAGTATTTCATGTTTTTTAATTTAATTATTGTTGTTAATTACCATTAACCACATACATTGTTCGTACCTACTACTTTCTTGATTATTTATTATTTTTTTTATGCCATGTATTATGATGAAGCATATCTTGCTTAATAAAGAACAGTATTATTATTTTTCATATGCATGTATTTATACTATTTTTATGATATATTAAACATTTTGTAGTTCTTTGTAAATAAACGTATATTATTATACTACTAATTGAACTTCCCCCACCACTTTATCATGATAGATAGAAAAAAACGTTTTAGACAAAAAGTGTAGGTGAATAGTCAGTAAATCCGAAAATGAGCTCATCCATATATTTTCATTGGACAAAATTCCATAAAAATCATATTTTTCTACTTGATGTTGGTTGTTACGCCTCCTAGCGACCATTTCAGAAACTTGAAAATATTATCCAGGTTTTTCTCTTGGCTGTTTTAGTAATAAAATTGTTTGCCGCAAGTCTCTACGATGAATAGTTTACGAGAACTGGCACCCTGTCGCTGAAAATGAATCACCCTGTACATAACAGCAGAAAATAAATTGGAAGTGAATCTGAGTGAGTTCACCAATATATATACGTGTCTTGTTTTAAAAATGGCTTCTTGTAATCAAAAAATAACATACAGAGTGACCCATTTGAAAGCGAGTCACCCTCATAACTTTTTAATTTATTGATCGATTTTGACGTTTTCTTTTTAAATGTGGAGGGGGAAAAGGTGTATTTTGAGGTCATACGTCGCCCAATTTTTTTTTTCCAAAAACCAAGGCCCATTACCTACTAGAGCATATTTAGAGGCTGAAAAATCCAGAAAACATATTGGCAATTTTTTTTAGAGAAAATCTGACCACGCCACTGGATTTTTCATCTCCTGAAATGGGTCTGTACCAAACTTCATGAAAAAATATTAAAAATTGAAGATTAATTTTATTATGCACCAAGAAGTATTTTACCTCGAAACTCTCATGTCAAAACACAATGAAAACAGACAAACTAGACTGACAAAAAAAAATAGAAAAAAAAATTACACAGAAATAATATTTTCGAATTAAATATTTTTTTATGAAATTTATACAGAACCATTCCAGGGGATGAAAAATCCAGTGGCGTGGTCAGATTTTCTCTAAAGAAATCGCTAATATGTTTTCTGGATTTTTCAGCCTCTAAATATGCTCTAGCAGGCCTTGGTTTTTGGAAAAAACTGGGCGACGTATGGCCTCAAAATACTTTCAAATGGGTCACTCTGTATATAGGGTGTACCATAAATGGGATCAAAAAAAACTTGTATTTTTTTAATGAAACGTATATTTATTTCCTAGTTTTTGAACTCTATTAATTCTACATCAATATACAGTGAAGTCCGGATATAGCGAAATCGAAAAATGCATTCAAATTGGTTCACTCTAACCAGAGTTTACTATAAAAGAAAAATTGACCTGTAGTTTTCATGGTGCAAATGGGGGTTTTATAGTTAAAAAAAGAACATGTGACGTATGTAGTACATTTTTATTAAATAATTCTAAAACAAAAGTGACATTCTTTATAATACTCGACTCAACCAGTAGTGACATAGATAATAAATAGATATTTAAGAAATCTACCCTTATATTGTAGTCGAATATTTTTGTTTGAATCAGTCTCTTAGAAAAACTAATGTTGCTTATATTATTATAGCCTTCAAGGTAACAAATTAACTTCAAATTCTTTTTGGTACTTCTCGTTATTGCAAAAAAGCGAATGCACGAGCGAATATGTGTTGTTTTGTCTCCAGCTGAAATTCGAGGAATCGGAATTCCCGGGGAAGTTCACTATAAACGGGAAAAAATTAAATCAACGTTGATGAAATTTCGTTCACTGTATCCGGAAGCTCACTGTAAACGGGACCACTTTAAACGGTAAAAAAATACATGTATCTTATGGGAATTTTTGAGGGTGCTGTGAAAAGCGTTCATCATAACCGACAGTTCACTGTAAACGGGTTTGCTATATACGGACTTCACTGGTATATTGTATTGTGGTATCTATTTTCAACTAATTTCTTAACCTATCTCAAAGAAAATGAGTTTCTAGATCAGTGACATCAAAATAAATAAGGTTGTTGGGTCGTAGGTATTTGAAAATGAAAAACCATTCCGAAAGACAATAAAAAATTAGTACTTTTCATAACAGAATGGCGAAGGATTTATTAACTTTTGATGAGAATGAGACAAGCCGAGGCCCAATGAATGCCTATAATATAAGCCTTTCATTTTTTATTTATACAGAAGACTGTATTATAGCTCAAAAACCGAGTCCTCTTTCTCCAAAAAAACCTACAGAAGAATTTTTTACAAAAAATATGATCTGTTTTTTTTATTGCTCCTTGCAATTCCTACACGGAACGCCACCAGACTGTACCGTTTTTTTTCCCAAGTTGTTTTGCAATGATAATGAATGTTCATTTTTCCATAACGCTATGAAGAATTTTTGTTGCACTTTGTAAGGATTTTGAGTCTCAATTTTATTTTTGTAACCATTTTTTCCAAAAATCTTTTAGCAAAAGACAATGTTGGTCTAATCTATTTTCACATTTTTCCTTGAAACTTGAAAATATTTTCCAGGTTTTTCTTTTGGCCGTTTTAGTAATAAATTTTTTTGCCGCAAGCCTCTACGATGAATAGTTTACGAACTGCAACCCTGTCGCTGAAAAAGAATCACTCTGTACATTAAATCCAGTGGCGGCTCGTAGTTAATTATCTTGGGAGTTCAAAAATTGATTAAAATCGGGATATTCAAAAACACAAGGAACAATCTTACCTTTCATATCGAACTCTAGACAATCTTGAGTTAGGTTAGGTTCGGTTAGTTCGAGTTAGTTTTTGTCGAGTTGGGTTGGTTTAAGTTTGTTTGAGTTGGTCAATTGAGAGGAAAGACTAGTTCCTGGCAGTTACTAAAGAGGAGACTAATTTTCAATTCCCCGTAGTGACTTGAGGAGAATATTGTTTTCATCAGTTCCAGGCAGCTACTCAAGGGGAAAAGACTCAGTTCCGGTACTTGAGAGGAAATTTGATTCCAATTCTTGGCTGTTACGTAAGGGGAGGCTAGTTTCAAATTCCCGGCAGTCACTTGAAGAGAAATGTGTCTTCAATTTCAGGCAGTCACTTAAAAAAATTAAATCTGTTCAAATTCAATCCTGTTACTAGTGTTACGCAAGGAGAAACTAGTTTTTAATACGGCAGTTAATTGATAGGTAGTTTTTCTCAATTTCCTCTCCCCCTTACCCAACTTGACACGAACTATCCCAACTTGATACAAACTCAGCCAACTATTCTTACTATCGACTATCGCCATCGACCAGATCGACCAAGTCCATCAGCGTCGCCAAACTGATCTCACGAAACAAAAAATAATATTATAGCCTAAACGCCGATTGTCAATGGCTAGGAACGATGACGCCAATATGTATCAAATTTTAGCCCCGGCTGATGACCCAAGACGCGGTGTAATTTTCCAATTCGTTTGGGCGTTCGGCTACGCTCGGTAGCTGTGTATTTTTCGGGTATTATGTACCGCGTTCACCTACGACTATTACGAGGGACGGTCAAAATAATAAAGTAAAATTTTAAATTAAATTTATTATTTACAAGTAAAATGATTGAAGAAGGTGAAACTATTTATGATGCAACCAAGAACCAAGATGGAGTGATCGATTGTGGAAAAATGGTGAGGAACTTGAATATATTTTTTTTTGTTTATTTTAGTTAGTCAAAAAGGCTACGTTTTAAAAATATAGCCATAGTACAGGAAATGCATGGAACACCCTATATATAAGAATTCTAATTATTTCTCCTTTCTCGAACGATCATTTTGATATATTGTTGGGTCTAACACTTATAGTAAAGGAATGAGAGGCGATCAAAGTTGAAAACGGTTTATAAAATTATTTGGTTATGCCATGAAAATATCACGAATGAAACAGAATATTGATAACTAGTACCATACCCCGTCCACCCGTTCCGAGAATGCCAGTCTGTTCAACGACCGACCTATGAGAAGCGCTGTTAAATTGTGATTTTCAAATATCGGGCACGTATGTTCTGTGCTTCGAAAACGATGTGCTTCCGCCGGGCTGTCGATCTCTTGATGCTGCTACACAATAAAGTGAACAGTTAGCCTTCTTATTGTTACTTGTTCGGTGGTATAATCAAGCATAATTCATTATTTTCAAGTCAAGTGTCAGTGCCACAATACTTTGAATTAAAAAGAAAACATTTGGATGCCTTCTTGCTAATTTATTAATTAATTAATTCATTGCTAATTAATTGATCAACTTATTCCTGATATTGTCATTGCTTCATAGTTTTATGAACTGGGTAATAATTTGTAGTACAATGAGGAAACTTTGGATTCGCGGGTGATTTCGGAAAAAGTATGATCTATGGTGTTTTTGGGAAGCTTATGATGTTATCTTTGAATGGAAATATAATATACAGGGTGTTCCATTTGAAAAAATTGTGTACAGGTCGTGTTTGCAAAACTTGACCACCCTGTATGATAACATATAATTTTATTCAAAATGTATGTGATTATTGTGCTCAAGAATAAGTATTATTGTTTTATGGGTCAGTTGGTTTTTCGATACTCTATTCCATTGCGCTTAAAAAATAGCCCAAATTTGATCGCCTTCCATTCCTTTATCATAAGTCCTAGACACATCAAACCGTATATCAAAATGATCGTACGAGATGGGAGAAATGATTGGAATCCTTACATTGTTCCATTTAAAAAAGGGTTGTAATAAACTGAACAGTATTTAATTCATCATGTACAGTATAATATCACAAGCAGTCAGTATAATATTGTAGAAGACTCAGTATTTCTGTTAAAAATGATAAGTAAAAATGGAATTTTTGAGCAGTAAAAGTACTATTTGGCCTGTATTTCTATGTTCACTATTGTGATTCTAATGGTCAGTAAAAATTTATGAAATGTCAGTATGACTTGGCTGGTAATAATTCCACAAATGTACAGTAAGAAATAATAAATGGCCAGTATGCGATAGTCAGTAATAATTTTAACTAACTCAAACTAGCCCAAACTTGATACACATAATACCAATACAGAACACGTCAATTATGATATACAGGGTGTGCGGAAATTACGCGTCAGGATTTTGGTGGGCGATTCTACATGAAAAATTAATGCAACAAACTTCTATACAATTTTTTCAAAAACTTCAAAATTTTTTTCAAAGTACGAATTTTTAATTATTTAAGGTACGGTTAATGTTTAAAGTCGTTTTTCTCGGAAACCGTTAATTCTACGATGATGCAACACGAGCACCTTTTTAAAAAATATTTTGATGCTCTTTACTAATTTGACATCCAAATTTATAAAAAGATTAAAACAAAAAAGTTCTAAGTAATTTTCCTAAGGTGAAGGACAGCTTCAGCCTTTTGTCATTGACGACTAGCGTCAAATTAATAGGGTGAATACAAAGAAACACTAGTGACATGCATGCAAAATTTGGCGAAAATCATTACACTAGAAAAAAAGTAATTAAAAAAAATAAGAAAAAAAAATATTTTTTAACACCCTGTATCTTCCTTAATTTTGAGTTTTTGAAAAAATTGTATAAAAGTTTGTTGCATTAATTTTTCATGTAGAATCGCCCACCAAAATCCTGACGCGTAATTTCCGGACACCCTGTATAATAATAATTGTAATGTTAACCTATAGTGCTAACCAACGAGCCGCTGCATATTTTTATCAATTTCGATCACCAACACAAACTAACCCAAACTTGATCCACATAAAACCAATACACAACACGTCAATTATAATATATATAATAATAATAATTGTAATGTTGACCTAGTGCTAACCAACGAGCCGCTGCATATTTTTCATCAATTTCTATTACCAACACAAACTAACCCTAACTAACCCAAACTAAATCCGCCTCTCAAAGGAACCTATCTGACTACTTCATCATGACATAAAGGCAGAGTGTTTTCTCTTTACTAAGTTGTGTTTCGTTCCGTTGTAAAAATGTTTGTATTTATACGAAATAAAATATATGACCAACCATTCATTATTTTACTGTCGCTTGATTGATTTTATGGACTGTTAATTATTTTCACCAGGCATTTACTAATTTATTTGATCGTTTTTTTATGATACTGACTCTTGATTATTTATATCTACCATTTATTATTTTTACTGACCACTTCTTTATGTTACTGACCCTTCATTATTTTTACTGACCATTTCTTTATATTACTAACCATTAATTATTTCAACCGACCATTTATTATTATACTGACCATTTATTATTTTTACTGACCACTTCTTTATGTTACTGACCCTTCATTATTTCAACCGACCATTTATTATCATACTGACCAAGGGAAATAAAATAATGCCAAAGAGTACTGTCCATAAAATTGAAATACTGACCATTTAATTTGTTGCCTTTAAAAAATTCAAGTTTAGTTTGCCAAAAAAAATGGGTTGTAATAAACTGAACAGTATTTAATTCATTATGTACAGTATAATATCACAAGCAGTCAGTATAATATTGTAGAAACTCAGTATTTCTGTTAAAAATGATAAGTAAAAATTGAATTTTTGAGCAGTAAAAGTACTATTTGGCCTGTATTTCTATGTTCACTATTGTGATTCTAATGGTCAGTAAAAATTAATGAAATGTCAGTATGACTTAGCTGGTAATAATTCCACAAATGTACAGTAAGAAATAATAAATGGCCAGTATGCGATAGTCAGTAATAATTTTAACTAACTCAAACTTGATCCACTTAAAACCAATACACAACACGTCAATTATAATAATATATAATAATAATTGTAATGTTAACCTAGTGCTAACCAACGAGCCGCTGCATATTTTTTATCAATTTCGATCACCAACACAAACTAACCCAAACTTGATCCACATAAAACCAATACACAACACGTCAATTATAATAATATATAATAATAATTGTAATGTTAACCTAGTGCTAACCAACGAGCCGTTGCATATTTTTCATCAATTTCTATTACCAACACAAACTAACCCTAACTAACCCAAACTAAATCCGCCTCTCAAAGGAACCTATCTGACTACTTCATCATGACATAAAGGCAGAGTGTTTTCTCTTTACTAAGTTGTGTTTCGTTCCGTTGTAAAAATGTTTGTATTTATACGAAATAAAATATATGACCAACCATTCATTATTTTACTGTGACTTTATTAATTTTATGGACTGTCCATTATTTTCACCAGGCATTTACTAATTTATTTGATCGTTTTTTTATGATACTGACTCTTGATTATTTATATCTAACATATTATTTTTACTGACCACTTCTTTATGTTACTGACCCTTCATTATTTTTACTGACCATTTCTTTATATTACTAACCGTTAATTATTTCAACCGACCATTTATTATTTTTACTGACCACTTGTTTATGTTACTGACACTTCATCATTTCAACCGACCATTTATTATCATACTGACCAAGGGAAATAAGATAATGCCAAAGAGTACTGTCCATAAAATTGAAATACTGACCATTTAATTTGTTGCCAAAAAAAGTCTTATCATTTTCCCACAATCTTCCACCCCATCTTGGCTGCACCACCCTGTAGGCGACTTTAACCTTTAACTGTATCGAGAAATAATAGGTTTATGATTGTTTTACGAAAACACATATTAGTTTGAAAAGTCTTTGTTGAAAAATAAAAACTGATCAGTTTGTTGGAAGAACCAAAAATTCTCACTCATCTCTTCATAAAAAAATAAGTTTTCTCTTTTTTAGCCAAACTTCCTCGTTTTGTAAAGTCATCTTCATCTTCTACTGATGGTCGACATTCGGAAATGCTGCTCGTTTTATGATGTCAGAGAAAAAAAATAAAATGTTAGAAACACCAAGGACATGGTCAGTAATTTATCTATGATTAGAGACCTACCCATGTCCTATATATACATTTAAAAGGCTACTGAATTGGAAATCTTGTTTATCTCTTGGCAAAATACTCAAAAAGTTAATGATGTCATCTTGCCTCTTGCAAAAATATGCAAATTTTCAGACCACTTAGGCTAAAGGCAATGTCTCGATAATGAATTGACACAAGGAATTCCCGACAAGTAACTAGTTCTTGAGCAGCGACCTTGAAAAGCTTTCATTGCTAGACGTGAAACTTGATGTCTGCTCATGGCCGGCGTCAGTGGAGTAAATCCCCAATTTAATCAAAAAAATGAGGATGTAGTATGGAAATAAATACATATTATTTCTGACATTATTAACCTTGCGTGTCTAGTTTATTTATATATGACATGACTAAACCCATCGCATACATAACAACAGACCGAGACCCATTGAGATCAAAAACCCAAACCCATGGGTTTTCCCATCCCACCATTCACCAATACCACGAACATGAACGCCACTGGTATTTCTTGTTCATAATAAACAAGCGAAATAACAACAAATCAAAATTGAACCTTTCGGTAGCTTGTTATTGAATTTATCTTTCATTATCTTTTGTTGCGTTGGTTTGTGCCGGTCGCACTGTGATATTATGGCAGAACATTTGAGAAAATGTGTGTTTTTGTTGGGTTTGGTGGTTGTTTTGTTTGGTGAAGTGTATGGAGAGAAATGTAAGTTTGTAAAAGTAAACAAACTCCCTTGAAAATGACCAAAATCGATCCTTTTATAAAAGATAGATGTCTAAACCTCAATTTTTCACGGACCTTGAATCATTCCACTAGAGGAGATTAATGTAGAGTTGAAATATTCACCAGATTGTCATAAATTGTCTAAAGTGAATTGTCAGTAGGATTTTCAAAATGTATTATTTGAATTTATTAAAAAAATCATCAGAACTCTTGAGGAAATCCCCAAGATTTATTTAATGTCATATTTGTTACAAAACATCAGCAAAATTAACCCGAGAATCAGCAATGAATAGCGGGATTGAAGTAAAATTTGGAGAACTTATATTAAACGTAAAAAAATGATAAAAGATGGAGATCTTCATTCTTGAAGCTTCACTCCTCCTGGTGTACCTTCTAGTTTTCCTGGATCCACTACGATGCTTGCTGCTGTGGCCTTCAAGTCCAGAGTTGACACATTTGATTCTTCCTGTGACCATGGTCTCGAGCAGGGCTTCCATCCTCGTCATCATGTCTTCCTTTGTTGAGGGCTGACTTTCTTCCATAGTCTTACAAAGTCCAGTGTTGGAGGTTTCAGGTGGTGATGAGATGGGAAACCAGATATTTCCATCATCCTGTCCTGATTTTTAACCTCCTCAAAAAATCATAGGGTATCCATCAATTTCCTCTTTTACGGTACATTAATAGAGAAATTGAGTTGAAAATGCCAAAGAACTCCACAATTTCAAATTCAGTTTTGAGATATAACCTCTCGTTCAGAGAGGATTTGGTCGGAGGTAGAGAATCAGATTTGCAGTTGATTTATACAGGGAGAACCAGAGTTATATTTATTTTTCATATAAATATAGCTACCTCAGCAATACAGGGGACGTCAAGACCTGATTAATTAATTAATTAAAGTTACCCAAGCATATACAGCTAATTATTGTTGAGAAATTAATTAATTAATAACTTCCGTACAGTTTCATAGATCGAAATGAAATTTGGCGATATAATCATCACTTTTTTGTCCATATTTACCTGTTTTTTATTCATTATTTAGTAAGACAACTTGTTTAAAAAAACATTGAACCACCAATTTCCCAGTTTTTCAAAATTTGTTTTATCAAAAAGTTAAAATAGTAAAATAAGTTCTCTACTTTGACTCTTTGTAGATATTAATTAACATACATTTTTACCTACCCTGTAAACAGGTTGTATTTTGTATTGGGGTTTGTTTTCGTTCCAACACTATATACAGGGTGTTTCCAAAACGTTGGAAAAAAATTAAAGAAGTGATTTTCATAAAAAAAAAATCCCATAAACATTTGTCGAAAAATGCTTCCTAAGGGACCTACGCCCTTGCAAATAGGGCACCCTGAAGACGGTTTTTCCTAATATTTCCGAAACCGTTCATACAAAAATCATGAAATTCAATACATCGCTTGAACTTTCAATGCTGAATTAGGATTTGAGCTTGAAATTTTAATCAGGGGCCAGGTCCTATTTTTGAACCCCGCAAGGCCCAAACAAGATTTCGGGCCCCCAATATCCTATATCGTATAGAGATATATGTATCAGACAGACATTTTTTTTCGAAATTTATCCGTTTTTGAGCTACAGGGTGATTCCGGAAAAGTTGCGTTTTTGGACACTCCTCGTCTGAAATGTAAAAACGGGTTCGATAGAACATTTCACGTAAAATTCATTGACGTGATCAGCTTGTTTCCAGATATTATCGTTTTTAAAAATATTGACCAATGTTGTTTTTCAAATGAGACACCCTATATATTTATCAAAAAAAATTCAAATGGAAAATCAAATTGGAAAATTTCAAATGGAGAGAGGGGTCGATTGATACCTTATTTTGAAGGATATTCGACCCTGATTGCAACTGCCGAGTTACAAATATCTGCTGTCATTCCTGTTAATATGACAGCTATTTGTTTTCTTTAATAAATAATAATAAACCGCAAGAGTTAGCTTCTCCAAACTAGGAGGATATGATAAGGGACAGAAAATCTTCAAAATTAGCTATTACTGAATCCTTTTCGCAAAAATGCATTTCACCAAAAAAAAAAAAAATTTGGGTTGAAATAAATCTCCGCCAAAAAGGTTGAGTAGTAGCTCATTTTGAAGATCTTCTGTTCCTCATCATATCCTCTTAGTTTGGATAAGTTAACTCTGGCGGTCAACTATTGATTGATTAGACAAGCCATCTTATCAACAGGAATGACAGCAGAGACTTGAAACTCGGCAGTTGTAATCAGTGTCGAAGGACCTTCGAAATGAGGTGTCATTCGACCCCCCTTTGCATTTTAAATTCTGGAGGTAGCTATCACCTCCGCTTAAGGGGGGGGGAAAAAAATTTAAAAAAAATGTGTGCTCCAAAAAACAAAAATTAACGTGTCCAAGCGATTTTTGATCAATCATCTAACACCTGAGTAAACCTGTGGGGGAAGCTTTTCGTGCCCCATTTTAATATATAATATGGTTATTTCACCAATCTAAGCCTTTTTTTTATTAAATGGCTTTCTCTGGCTGTTTAAATTTGAATCAAAATGGTTAATATGATTTTTTTTCAAGAGCTTTTTCCGGGTCCCACTTTCTACGGGGCGTACCATATTGGGGGGGGGGTTAAAGGTAAAAACAATCCAATTTTTTTATGGCACTTTTTTTTCACATTCTGATTCTAGAATATGATACGTCAAGGTTTTTCATTCAAAAAACATACTCTTATTTCATATCGATAGGGCTAGTGGTTTTCGAGAAAATGTTGATGGGTGTATTTTTTTTTACTTAATTTCGTTGAAGAGCTGAGCAACAAGTTTGTGTGAAAAAACAAAAGAAACAAAGGCCAATAATTTTTTAGTGATTTATGGTGAGTTCCTCAACGAAATTTAGTCAAAAAAAGCTACATCCATCAACTTGATTTAGTTTTTAAAAATTTATATACAGGGTGTGTCTCACGGTCTATGGTACGTTAGACGTTTACGGAAAACTACACATAGGATCGACCTGAAAATTTGGTCCATAATCGAGTATGATCTATATTTTAAAAATATTTTCAGTTCTGCAGTGTTGCCGCTTCTACCCAAAAGTCGTGGCAACTTTCTTATTTTTAATGGACCATCATGTATATTATTATTTTTTTGGATTCCTTGACTGATTCTAATCACTTTTGCTTGATATACTCCTATACCTATCGGCAGCGGTTTTCGAGATATAAATTAATTTATAATATTTTTGTCGTAAAACACATCAGTGGATTGAGTTCAATAATTTCGTACTTAAAAACGGTGTGGAGAGTTGAAATTGTTATGCCGACTAGAAGAAGGTAGGTTTATATGGTTCCAATGGAGAAACCGATCTGAAAATATACAGGGGTGCTTCAAATTTATTAATCTTTTTCCTTCACACAAAAATGATAAAAAATCAATTTTTTCAAATGGAACCCCCTGTATATTACTTGAAAAATGAAAAGGCCAATAAATTTCCTTTCAAATGGTATCCCATGTTCCTATACCTAAACCTTCAGGATCTACAAGAAAAATGCATTTTACTAAAAAATAAATTATGTTGTTATACATGATATGAAACATAATGTAGTTTCTAGAGCAACCTATAGTTGCCAGGTCACACAGCAATAACAATTTATTTTCAGTAGCAAACTGCAACTACATTATGTTTCATATCAATAATACCAATATAATTTATTTTTTAGACAAATGCATTTTTCTTGTAGAACCTGAAGGTTTAGGTATAGGAGCATGGGATACCATTTGAAAGGAAATTTATTGGTCTTTTCATTTTTCAAGTAATATACAGGGGGTTCCATTTGAAAAATAGCTTTTTATCATTTTTGTGTATAGGAAAAAGATTAATAAATTTGAAGCACCCTGTATATTTACAGATCGGTTTCTCCATTGGAACCATATAAACCTACCTTCTTCTAGTCGGCATAGCAATTTCAAACTTCCACCGTTTCCAAGTACGAAATTATTGAACTCAATCCACTGATGTGTTTTACGACAAAAATATTATAAATTAATTTATATCTCGAAAACCACTGCCGATAGGTATAGGAGTATATCAAGCAAAAGTGATTAGAATCAGTCAAGGAATCCAAAAAAATAATAATATACAGGGTGGTCCATTTAAAATAAGAAAGTTGCCACGACTTTTGGGTAGAAGCGGCAACACTGCAGAACTGAAAATATTTTTAAAATATAGATCATACAAGATAATGTGCTGAGCCAAATTTTCAGATCGATCCTATGTCTAGTTTTCCGTGAACGTCTAAGGTACCATAGACCGTGAGACACCCTGTATATATAATTTGTTTATCAAATGTTAAATACCGAATAGTGCATGCATGATATAGGTTATAACCTTGACTACATTTTATGAGCCAAAAGCTGACATTTCATATTACTTTTTTAAATAATTTTATAATTTAACTGCGTGAAATAGAAACATTCCAATAACTTGTTTCACTACATATTTAAAAAATCATTAGACCAAGATTTTGTAAGACTGTCCTTCAATAGCTGATACTTTTGACAACATATTTCAAGCATATAGAACAAAAAAAAACAAAAAACACTGTAATACCTCAATTATTCTTTTGATAAACAAATTTAATCACTCTAATGAGTTTGAAAAACAATCATTTCTAATTGTGGGCGGTCGGTATCATTATATAATTACTTACCATCATTTTAGCTGCGCTGTAATCTTAATCTATGACTCATTAGTATGTTAATACAGAATTTCTCGTGATAAAAACAAAATTATTCTAATAAATCCGCAAAGTGTTTTCAACTAATTTCATAATAAATTATCCTATACATTTTGCAATAATGACGGTGCCGGTGCCGGTGACACTCAACCTTGACTTTTCCCAAAAATATATACTATCAACATTTATGTTGGAATTATCATTAAACTATTTCAAATCTGCTTCCAGACAAAATCTGTATAGTCGATGGCAAAGAAGAACTAAAACGGTCACTAAGGTACTGCCCCAAACTCGATAATCCTGATAGCCTTGTTGAATGTGTTGTTGCACTGGACCGGTGAGTTAAGTATTTGCGAAATTATTCGCAAATATAAAATCCCTATGACATCATTGCTGGTACGTGATAACCATCGTACCACGATGATTGATAATTTTTCAAATGCCAGTAATGTTCGAAAAATTTTACAATAGGATGGTCTATTGTTGATGAATATGAAGGTTATATGGGTGTGATTTAATATTGAAATATTTCAGACTAGATTGCCTAAGGAGGATTCAAAAAGGCAAAGCCCATCTTGGCATTTTCACTCCAGAGGATCTGGTAGCTGCTGTCAATTCGGAAATAGAAATTTTGATAACTAATGAGTTGAGGTATTTCAAAGGTAAGCAACACTGTACAAAATGACGACATTAAAACTGAATTTTACGTCCTCCACACCCACAGAAACGAGAAACAAAGCTTTTCTAAGGCTAGGCATGCAAAACACTCAAAAATGGCTAGGCAGTAAAATTATTTTTGACTTTGTCTAATAGTGGGCGATACAAGATTTTTTTCACATTAATTGTCTATTTATAGACGATTATTTTCAATTTACTAAGGTTATGTTTCCAAAATTTCGATATTTATCGATGAAGTTTGTTCAAATTTGGCATAATTATGATCTAGTTGGGTTTGTTTTCAATTAAGTCAGGTTATGTTTGCATAATGTCATCATCTTT
The DNA here is from genome assembly GCA_958502075.1 of Orchestes rusci. NCBI lineage: Eukaryota > Metazoa > Arthropoda > Insecta > Coleoptera > Curculionidae > Orchestes > Orchestes rusci. The sequence goes on along the minus strand of OY293305.1, from coordinate 76,242,801 downwards.
CAGTGAATTTTGATCAAATTAAGAATAATAATATAGTCTTCATTTTGAAGTAACTGTAACAAGAATGTAGGTTCTATTTAGGATTTAATCAAAACATTTTAAAAAATGGACTTAGTGAGGTTATGTTTGCATAATTTCGTTATTTTTCAACAGATTTTGTTAAAATTTGGTATGAAAATTCTATGGGGGATTGAGGTGATGTATTCTCAACTATGTGAGGTTATATTTGACAAGATTATGTGGACTGTGTGGATGTACGGGCATAAGGCTCACATTTACATCGGGGTTACTCAGAGTCATAGGCGTACCTTTCAGAGAGGTTTTAATATATTTTTTTCAAGAGTAGGTATAGACTACCTTTGGGACCCAATTTATGTCAAATCTAATAATTAGGGTCGATTCGCCCCAACCGAAAATACTCACGTTCCAATTTTGATGAAGATTGATACAGGGTGTGTCATGGAAATCTCAACTTTGTTTAATAGAAAGGCTCATTATCAGAAAGAAAATAAATAGGAGATTAATGAATATTTGAACATTTTTTTTTAATAATGAAAAAAATATGTTTTTTGATATCCCTGGTATCTTGTTCGTTCTCCAAATCATCAAGAAGTAGGTAAACACTGATTATTATCAGGTAATTCTTTTGAATCTATTGGCGTGCAAAAAATCTTTTTTTAATCAAAATTGGAATATTAATTAGTATCTTGGGGGACGACGAATCGACGCTTACTATCAGATTTGACAATAAATCGGGTCCTGAAGGTTTTTATTCTTGAAAGGAAAATATTCAAACCCCTTTAAAAAGTACGCCAATGAGTTATAAGACAACATACCTCAAGGAAAATGTGAGAATTATGGTCATACATCATACATCCCCACACCAAGAATGCACGATATCGGTCAAAAAACAACTGAAATTATGTGGGACACCCTGTATACGTTCTTCTTTGGATTCAGTTTGAATTTAGTGAGGTTATGTTTGCATTATTTCGTTATCTTTCAAAGCATAGACTTAAAATAACAAGACAAGTAACAAAACAAATATTGCTAACCCCAACATCTCCCTCATGAAGCTATTTACTTTATTTCAGCGCCGTTGTCATGTTCTAGAGCTTTATGAAAAATACCGGCAAAAATGATTTAATTCAACAACCAAAACATCAATCTTAAACACCTATAATTCCGTATTCTCAGTTTTCCGTCACAAATGACTTTTCTGTCGTTTAAAAACATTGTTGAAGGTGAACATTTGTATGAAGCTCTACATTTCATGATTAAATATGGCAACATCCGGTCGCAACTTTGAGGACGGACCAGCTGACGCATTGTTTACAAACGTCCGCTTAAGTGAGGTAAATGCGTTTATAGTCTGCTTATTTCTCAATTATTCAGAAAAAGTCTTGCTCTGTCTGTTCTAAATTGCGGGATTTAGTGTTTAATTGATAAACAATGCCTAAAAAGTGTGAAGTGTGTGGCCAGAGAAAAAAAACAGGCAAAAATCGGGCGTTTCACCGGTAAGTAAACAAAAACAAAACTGGCCTATCATCATTGTGTTGAGACCAAGACATTCAATGCTAAAGGTATAGGCGTTACGTGTCTTGTTATTTTAAGTCTATGTTTCAAAAGATTTTGTTAAAATTGGCTATGTATATAGGTTTTATTTTCAATTTAATTAAGAGAACATTGATTTAGTAAGGTTATGTTTGCAATATTTCGTTATTTTTGAACGGATTCTGTTAAAATTTGAAAAGCAGAAGGCGGGAGAAACGTCCAAATCCAAAATCAATCGGAATTATTACGCCAAATCGTACTTTAGCTTTTCTTTCGTCCATGGTAAGTCATCGAAGAACCGCTGACAGCGATCTGAGTCCTCACGATTTACGAATAACCGATCTTTTTCTCAAAAATTGCCAAAGTGACTTAGATAGGTTTTTTTCCGTGTGCTCTGGCATTTGTTATGTAGGTTCAATGGGAGGTATAGTTGATGTATTTTTGATTTAGTGAGGTTATGTTTGCAAAATTTCGTAACTTCTCAGTGGATTTCGTGAAAATTCGGTACAAACGTTCTATTTTGGTTTGGTCTGAATTAGGTGAGGTTATGTTGACATAATGTCGTTATCTTTTTTCAATGACCAGCTATATCTTGCAATGCTAAATGCTATCACCTGAAGTTATGTGGTGTTAATAGGAAATAAATGTGTAAACCTTCTAGAAATGTACATTTTTTCTTTCAGTCCAGAAAAATGCCACTTTACCGCCTAGGTATACAATAGACTATTTCCTTCACCAAAATGTCTTAAGGTTCTTATTACCTCAATAGACAAAAATGTCGCTTACATCCACGATCTCTCCCAGTTCTAGTGATAAATAGAAATTTTTCCAGACCGACAATTTGAGTATGAAGTCGTAGCAGTAATATCCAACAACGCAGACATCCGCAGCAAACACCACCTGTCAGGAAAAAAATATTGCCATCCTGGTTATGGATACGAAGCAGACTGGACAAGAATTCTATCAAACGTAAATACCCATCAACTTTGTTTGGAAAACTATCAAGTTATTTCCAGTACTTCGAGGCATCTGTTGTATCACCTCAATGTGAAACCAACCTGACCATAACCGAAAACAGAATAAAAGCATCGTCAAGTTTCTTCGGAGCAGCTTGCAAGGCTGGTCCTTGGGTCGGTGATGCTGTTCTGGATAGACAATTAAGTTGGTTACACTTTTGAAGTACATCAAATTATTATATCCGTGTTTATAGAACACAAATATCCAAACCTGTGCAAGCTCTGCGGTGACCCCTACAGATGTTCCATGCAAGACAAGTACTGGGGAAGAAGAGGTTCCCTCTTATGCCTTACAGATGGTGCTGGTGACATCAGCTGGGCTCGATGGGAAGATGTTCAGCAACATTTTGGTTTAGTACCTGGTGGCGCTGAAGCAGGTCCTGATGATTACAGTTTACTGTGTCCTGATAACACCGTGATGCCGTTGAATTCGAGCAACCCGTGCATTTGGGTGGTGAAGCCTTGGTCTGTTGTAGCTACAGCAAGAACAAAAGCCCAACAAATCCAAGCTATAGTATCAAGTCTGGACCATAGTGAGCCGTCATCGTGGAAGTCAAATTTGTTGAGTCTGCTTGAGCCTACTTACCTGAATGTGGAGACTTTGGATCCGATTATATCCATAGAAAGCTACTTCCACCAAGCTAAAGGGTTCTTGAATGCCAATAGTTTCTCAGCTTGCCACCCGCCCAGGACAATCCGCATATGCACCACCTCCAACGTTGAAACTGCCAAGTGCTCGTGGTTGAGGGAATCAGCTGCTGTGTATGGTATAGAGCCTGACATGGACTGTCTCAAAGCTGACAATAAAACCCATTGTATGATGGCTGTGAATGAGGGGGCAGCTGATTTGGTTATGGTGGAGCCCGACCTGGTGCAAAGCGCCAAAAGGTAAATCTGTTATTTTACTGCTGTGTTACCAACTGTATTTAGGGATTTCAACCTGGAAACCCTCTTTTATGAGACTACAGGGGACGGGAACAAGTATGTGACAGTTCCAGTTGTAAGGAAAGACAGTAAATTTGAGTCGTTGGAGGAATTGAGGGGTGCCAAGGCTTGTTTTCCTGTTTATGATGGGGTTGCTTGGAACTCTGTTGTGTCCACACTGCAGAAAAAGCACATTATAGGTAACTAATTGTTGAACAATCTAGACCATGTTCCTAGCTCAAAGCCATCAAAGAGGTTCTTGGAAGAGCACATTCTTCAATCTTCTTCTTAGATAGGACTGTTAGCTAATTCCTTTTGTATTTCAGGAGGTTGCTCTGTAAACGAAGAAATGTCAAAATTCTTTGGACCCTCCTGCGTACCACAAATGCCCAAAAACGATTCGGATAGTCTCAGAACTCTATGCGAAACTGGCTTCCAAGGTGACCTTGGTGCTTTGCAGTGCTTATCTAGTGGCGTTGGAGACGTTGCTTTCATATCCAGGAATTCTATTGGAAAATTTTTGTCAAGTAAGTGAATTTTGTAACTATAATATAAATAAATGTTTGCTTCAGGCAACAATTTTGACTATCCAGGACCTCACGAGGATGAGTCCAAATACAAGATTATCTGCCAAAAAGGCAACCTACCATGTCACCTGAGCTGGGCTCCCTTGGGTCAGGCCATGGTCAGAGCATCAAGTTCGGAAATGTGGAAGAAGGACACGTTGAATGTGTTTTTACAACTGGATGGATTGTTTGGAAAGAACTTCAAGGATCTGACCAATTCGTTCACTTTATTTGGGAGGTATGATGGAGTGTCTGATGTACTTTTCCACGACGCCACCGAAAAACTAAGAGATGTGCCTACTGTGAAAAATACGGACAAAATGGACTTGCCATATGACAGTGTCTTGTCCAGAGAAATCGTGTGCTATTCATCCAGTACTAGAATTGTGTCATTGGTTTCTATGTTATTAGTGACAGTTTTCTCAAGATTGTTCTGATTAGGGAATGTTTTGTTAATTGGATCTCAGTTTGTGTATGGGGTGTCAAATCGACATTTCTCAGGAGAATGGAATACTCGTATAATAAGGAAACTTTTGCCAGATAATTTTTACTTGTTAAGACTGTGATATACTGTGCTGAGTATAGTTCTAGATAATGAATGTTTTTTTTTTTATTTTACTTTCATCTGTTGACGAGGTTTTAAGGACTTGAAATCATTGCTCAACACGCCACGCCACGCCACGCCACGGGGAAGGCCTTGATGCGTGGAAGTGAACACTTATTATAGAAACGTTGGTCGAATGGTCATCATTTTGTAATAATGAAAGTTTTACTCCCATTTTCTCACCTCAAAATACTGTGGGAAACTAATCAAAAATTATAAATGTTTGTTGATTGTTGTTGCTAGTTAATCAGCATTGCCTACCAAGTTCAATACCTTTCTATGGACAGATCAATGTATATCGTCCTGAAGATGACCTTATAGAGGTCGAAACGTCGACCGTCGACGAAAAAACGAATCGATCATCCATACTGTGCTCTGGACCATAACCTCACCAAAAAGCCAACTCATAATTATTTTTTCCTCACCTTAAAATTACAAAACTAACTAGACGTGATAATTTTAATTGAAACAATTATAAATTATCATGTGAAGAATACATAGATAAAAAAAATTACAAAGCATGGGAGCTCAATGGAGAACAAATAAATGATAACATTTTACTAGAACTGTAACATTTTGAGATCAATCATTTTATAATAAGACTATATTATAAAATGGATAAAAAAATAACATAGTTTTTTTTTCTTTTTTCAAGTGAATACGTGAAAAATAAAAATATAAAAAGAAGACTTGAAATTGAAAAACTAAAAGTGAAATTTATAGAAAAATAAAAAATATTAAAACTTGTAAAAAACGTTATATATCTACATTGAAAAATTCCAAGAAAAATTACACAGATAGCATATTTTTCTTCTCAAAAAATTCATACGCTGATAAAGTGAAAGAAAAATTAAATTAAAAGCCGGATTAAAACTATTTAAAACGAAAAACAAAAAGAAATGAAGAAATAAATGGAAAATGAATAATAAAGATAAATACTGAGAGGTTGAATGTCTCTTTTCACCACTTATACCAGTTAGTAGCTAAGTACAAAATATAAGAGTGAAATTTGAATGTAAAAACTAATAAAAAAAGCAAAACAAAAAATGGCAAATAAATGAAAAATAAAAAAAAAGTGTTACGTAGATTGAACCCGAAACAATCGTAATTCTTTATAATGGAAGTTTCAGATCTCACATCCCATCCTCAAAAAACTTACAATTTTGAGGTGAAATAACCACATGCCGAGCTGTGAAGTCTAAAATCATGAAGTTTGGCTTTATCAGAGCTTCAGCTTGATTTTTTTTTCGTAATTATCTGAACTTGATTGAGGTTGAAATGGAACACTCTTTATATTATTTAACATTTCCAGAACAATTGAGGAGTGTTTCCTGTTAATTTTAACATTGTACAATGCTCAGGAAATAATAACCAACTGAAAGAGTGCAGGGATGATCTTTTTTCGTAATTTTAAACAGCCTCCATAAATCATTATGTGGACTTGATTGAGGTTGGAATGGGACACTCTGTATATTAGTGTAAATTTTTCACAACAATTGAGGAATGCTTTCTGTTAATTATAACTTTGTAAGGTGCTCAGAAAATAATTAACAAGGAAAATCAATACCAATAATAATAATGATAATAATTTTAATTTTAGCAAAGGCCATACAAAAAACAAACTATAATGAATAAACAAGAAGATGCTAAATTTAATGAAGGCATTTATAATAACTAACTAAAACTATAACCATGATAATTGTATTAAAACGAAACACAAATTCACATAGTATAAAAAATTGTATACATTTTCTGAAATATGTGAATGAATCAAAAATAACATTGAGAACCTGTGAATTTTTAATTTGACAACCACATCATTTACAAAATTTATATCAAATAACTAATGACAAATAAATAATCAAACCAAACAGAAGAATCATTGAAACTGTATGATGAGCTAACTTCTAAAAGTTCACAAATATTCTTCTTTTTCACCACGAATACAAAAAATAAATATAATAAAAATTGAGTCAAACACTGAGAAAGTTTGTGAATAACAATATACCTAAATAAAAAACACTAAAACTCTAAAAAATCGACACGTGAATGTAAATATACATATTCTGCTTGAAATAGGTAATAACAAAGCTAAAACATCTTAAAAAACAAAGGGAAAATATTAGAATAGGGTTGAAAATTAACTAACTGAAAACAAAATCACACTAATTATTGAAATAACAGTGTCTTTAAAAAGATAAACAAAAAATAGAAAAAAATCATGATCCAAATAAAAATCAAGAGATTGTATTTCTTCTCCACCAATACAAAAAGTGAATAAAGAAAGAATAGAAAAATAAATTTTAATAGAAGGTAAATAACAGAAAAAAAAGCAAAAAGAAGAGAACTTGCCATGAGAATAGAGATTGAAAGTAAAAAACCGAAAAAAACTTAGAAGGGGAAATTAATGAGAATACAAAAAATGATTATTATAATGAATATTGAAATAAAAAAAAAGATTAAAAGAGAATTGATAATTATAGTTATAGAATACAGTTCGTATTACATACGAGTTAGAAAGCTAAAAAATTATACCCAAACGTAAAAATAAAGCATAATACTTCAAATAAAAAAACTGATAAGAAAAAACAAACAATGGAATAACTTGAAAAACGGTAAATTGAATGAAAAAAAAATATAGACAATATTTTCTACTAAATAAAATTGAATGTAAAAAAGGAAAAGAGAATAAAAAATATAAATGAGCATCAAAAGATTAAATATTTCGCTGTCACGAATAAGACGAATATGATAAGAATAAAATTGATGTTTTAAAATTTAAAATAATAATAAAAAATTGCGAGAGCAACAATTTGGAGAAGAAAAAACAAAAAAATAAATAACAAAATTTTGAAAAATCAGTCACTTACCGCTTTTAAACTTAATATTTTTTTGTGATTCATTATTATCAAAGGCAAACATTCTAGTTCAAGAATTTGTATATTATTCCCTCTGAAATGCGGCCAAATAAACCATAATAATGATAAAGATATTATTCAGAACAGTTTACACTATTTCGTGAAAATTCCTGAGAGTCACTTTGATTTCATCAGAGGCATAAGTGAAAATAAACGACGAGACGCCCACGAAGAGGCATGTTGAAAAAGCGTCGCGACGCCAGAGTATCAGAATACAAATCAGTATACTCCAGCGATCGCGCGAAAAGCGGTGTCGAAATAACAGGTAAAAAAAGTTGCAATAAAATTGAATTTATATGCTTTGACATTGTGTACTGGAAAATAATGCAGTGACTGGTGTTTGTTTGTGGATCATTTTGTGATGAATTACTTGGAAAGTGACCAACTTATTTTGAGAATATTTCAGTTTTGATGAAAGATGTTGAGATGAGAGGTGTTGATGGTTATAATTACTTTTATTTTTGTAACTGAGTTAATTTTTTTTTTTTTTTTTTTAATTTTGCGTGGAGCATATGAAAAATCTGCTTCCTTAATCTCAATTGGGCAGTCATATCTCATATCAAATCAAACTTTCCATGCATGAATGATATTCAAAAATATATTTTTGGGTCATTTATTGTCACTTTAATAACAAAAGTTTATTATTTTTCTCGCGTGTAGTGACTTTGACCAGTTGCCAACCTCAAATATTCTAGAATGTATGCGTTGGTGGATGCTTAAAATTTTACAAATTTTCAGTTTCACAAATTAACGAAGTTCCAAAATTTTTGCCAGAGTGTCTATAACCATAACCATACTATACATTGTGGTTTTTTGTTTTCGAATTAAATCGTTGTATTGTAGGTGCCAACATCAACAAAAATATGATGATATTGATATTTAATTGTCGATTTGTTGATCATTTCAATTTCAAAACAAAAATCCCCGGAAGTTGAATATCCATAAAGAAAACTGAATCATTCTAGTTTTTTTCATCGCCATAAAAATGAAATACCCAAGATTCTTTCAGTTATCCTGTGAGAGTAGTGCTTTCATATCTAGTAGCTTATTTTGAAAAATCTTATCTTTCAAACTACTGGCGATAGCTGAATTGTTTTTCACTAGATTATGTCAAAAAGTTTTCATTATTTACCTACTAATTTTAATTTTTCTTGAAAAATCTATTTTTCAGATATTTGAGATTGACTGACTTCATGACTGTTAGAGTAAACTAGCCCTCATACCTACTAGCTAAATTAAAAAACTCATATCTCCCAAACTAGTTGAGATAGCCCAGTGTTTTTTTCACTGGATTATGTCAAAAAGTGTCCATTATTCACCTACCAATTTTCATTTTTCTAAAAAGAATTGGTTTTGAGATATTTGAGTTTGACTGACGTCAAGACTGTAAGAGTAAACTAGCCTACTAGCTAAATTAAAAAACTCATATCTCCCAAACCAGTTGAGATAGCCCAGTGTTTTTTTCACTAGATTATGTCAAAAAGTGTCCATTATTCACCTACTAATTTACATTTTTCTAAAACAATTTGTTTTTGAGATATTTGAGTTTGACTGACGTCAAGACTGTAAGAGTAAACTAGCCCTCATACCTACTAGCTAAATTAAAAAACTCATATCTCCCAAACTAGTTGAGATAGCCCAGTGTTTTTTCAATAGATTATGTCAAAAAGTGTCCATTATTCACCTACTGGTTTTCATTTTTCTAAAAAAATCTGTTTTTGAGATATTTGAGATTGATTGACGTCAAGACTGTAAGAGTAGACTAGCCTTCATACCTACTAGCTAAATTAAAAAACTCATATCTCCCAAACGAGTTGAGGAAGCCAAGTATTTTTTTCACTAGATTATGTCAAAAAGTGTCCATTATTCACCTACTAATTTTCATTTTTCTAAAAAGAATTGTTTTTGAGATATTTGAGTTTGACTGACGTCAAGACTGTAAGAGTAAACTAGCCCTCATACCTACTAGCTAAATTAAAAAACTCAGATCTCCCAAACCAGTTGAGATAGCCCAGTGTTTTTTTCACTAGATTATGTCAAAAAGTGTCCATTATTTACCTACTAATTTTCATTTTTCTAAATAAATTTGTTTTTGAGATATTTGAGTTTGACTGACATCAAGACTGTAAGAGTAAACTAGCCCTCATACCTACTAGCTAAATTAAAAAACTCAGATCTCCCAAACCAGTTGAGATAGCCCAGTGTTTTTTTCACTAGATTATGTCAAAAAGTGTCCATTATTTACCTACTAATTTTCATTTTTCTAAATAAATTTGTTTTTGAGATATTTGAGTTTGACTGACATCAAGACTGTAAGAGTAAACTAGCCCTCATACCTACTAGCTAAATTAAAAAACTCATATCTCCAAGAGTAGTTAAGATGGCCCAATGTTTTTTTCACTTCATTATGTCAAAAAGTGTCCATGATCTACCTACTGATTTTCATTTTTTTAAAAAAGTCTGTTTTTGAGATATTTGAGATTGATTGACGTCATGACTGTAAAAGTAGACTAGCCCTCATACCTACTAGCTAAACTAAAAAACTCATATCTCCCAAACCAGTTGAGATAGCCCAGTGTTGTTTTCACCAGATTATGTCAAAAAGTTTCCACAATTCGCCCAACAATTTTCATCTTTCTATAAAAACACTTTTTTGAAAAATTTGAGATTGAATGTCGCATGTACCTAGTTGACATAGTTGAGTTTTTCACTTACTCAAAATAAACGGTCTTGTATGTCACATTAAATGCCAAAAGGATAAATAACTGATCTGTGTGACTCAAAAGCGCAAAGTGTTATTCATCCGATTGGAATAATTGGAAATAGGTGCCAGTCTATAATTATTTTTGATTACAAACAACCGTCTAAAATTAATTCCGGCTACCGTTTGCATTCTTTGGATGTCCAGATATTAATAAGCTGATGAAATAAGCAATGATAATTTATTTAAATTTTTATAAACTTGTTAGTTTTACATTCTATTTTATTTTCAATACATGTTTTAGAGTATCTCTTTTTTTTTAATTTTTTAATTATTTTTTTTTATGAAATTATTTTCAATTTTCGGCGACCCATTCATGAATTATTTACTCATTGGTTGTCGTTTTTCTGTAAAAGATTTTTTCATACCAATTATGAACTTTTTGTTTTTGTTAGCATAATTTTTTTCAAGTCTACTGAGAAGATTTTTTTGCATCTAGTTTTATTATTTATCTATTGCTTTTCTTTGTAGATTTCACGGTTTATCTATTTCAGACTTTTTGATGATTTTGACTTGCAATCTTGACATCTTTCTCTGGAATCGGTTTTTTTTTGTATTAAACTATCATTGTTGATGCTAGTTTTTCACACCCCAACTATTTTTGTCTAGATGATACTTTTTGAGTATTTTTTGGAGCATAACAAAAATTAATTTTCATCAAAAATAATGAAATCGAATAAGTTCAGAATTGAGAAAAAAAACAGTTTCCAATCTATTTGGAAATTGAATAAAAAGAGGTATTGTTGAGCAAGGATTATAAATACACACTCTACATAAAATATAAAATAGTAATTTACGTGATGGCACATTTTTACCATTAGATGACGCCAGCCGAACCATGTCACTACTTAGATAATATAGATAGGTTACTCATGTTAGCAACATTTTATGTAAAGTCAATAATTAAGACCATGAGATGGCGCCAGCTAAACCATGCTACCACTTCCAAAGTTGGTCAAATTATGTATTCTTCTAATAAAATTTCACAGTCTCTGATGATGCAAAGAGTCACTTAGCGGACTAGTAATGTAAGTTTTATCACAGTATCTGATCATGTTAAGTGTTATTTACTTGACTGGTTTTGACTCCGGTAAATGATACTTTACAGTACAGTATGAAATAAACTATTTTTCATAATTAACTTGACATTGTCACAGTTTCGGATAATGTCATTAAATCCAGCAGTGAATTCAAGTATTATTCGCTGTTCCAAATTTATTTGGCATTCAGCGTGGAAATTGAAACGTCATGTTTTGATCTTCACATCTGTTCCGTTTATGTTACCGTCACCGCTAATTAATACTTGGTTTTAGATTGTGTGTGTGATTTTTGTAGTCAAGTATTTTTTTTTAAATCTCTTAAACAACATAAACCAACAGAAACAACTTAACCTGATGTACATTCAATAAACATCTAAAAAATGTTTTCCTTATTTTCGAAATTCGTTCAATAATAAGGAGGTGCCACGTCAGCAATTCAATTTAATTCCAGAAAATTAAAATCTTTATTGAATGGTTATTTCATTAGAAAACTCCATCTAATAATAACGAAGATATCGGTGCCAAGTCAGCAAACTTCATTGACTGATAACTCGCTCGATTATTGTCGGTTTTTGACTATAAAAAAATCTATTTATCAGCTTTTTGAGGGACTAAGAACGTCAACTGCAAAAATTGAACGATGCATCAATTTCTGCAAAAAAAAAAAAAAAAAAAAAAAAAAAAAAAAAAAAAAAAAAAAAAAAAAAATCAGTGCGTGTTTATGACTACTTGCCTATAAAGATGAACCTATCACACCACGCCATAATGTCAGATCAACAGCAGATTACATTTATTGCAGATTTTTTGTGACTTATCATTTATTATTAATGTCAAAATGCATGGCTGGCATTTTATTCAATGAATATTAAACCGCCTTGTTGTAAATTCGTTGATTTTTACGGTGATTACCAATTTATTTATTTTACCCCCAGACCCCACACGTGATTTGGAAGATAATGGTTATAAAAAACAGTTGTCTGTCTGGAATGTTAGCTACGCTAATTTCTATTATTGTTTTTTGGCAAACATTACCACCTGAAAACAAAAATTCACAAAACATACAAAGCACCTGAATTTTGAAGCTATTTACGCGTACGAAATGATCTATAAATAAATATATGTCTCCGACGACCACCTACTGTTCTAAAACTGGATTTTTGGTGTGACGATATAGTGTGGAATTTTATCAAAGTGGATTACGTCAATCATCATCATCACTAAAATCAAAGTCTTGATCATGTTTTATTGCAGGTAGATTAGAAACGAAACAATGGCGACCCAACCAAAATTGGTGAACAAACAGTTCAATTCACCCATCGGTCTGTACTCCGAACAAAATGTGCGAGAAGTACTACATCGCGAACAGCAGATGTTGGCTAATGGAGCTATTGGGTAAGTTTTGTGCCTCCATCAATAATCATAGCACGTTTAAGTGACAGATTAGCTAAGGCTCGTCAATGAGTCCGCTCGTGCGCGCGCACAGCCAGCGACAACAAGGTTTTATGGTGCATTTTTACTATTTCTATATTGCCCAGAGTCGCATAGAAGTTGAAAAATATTATTATCTATCAACACAAATCTCCGGCGCCTTAAGCATCTTCTACTCCGTTGCATAGTCACTGTTCTCTTAGTCAGTCTGTCCCAGCCCATGTGTGTATTTGTTCGGCGCTCCAGTCAAACGCATTTTCGCTGTGGAACTTTGTCGGAAGTAAATCGCCTGATATAAGGGCGCCACCTCGTGCTAAGTACAGAAAGCGTTTTCACTTTCCAACTGTGTGTCAAGCCTAGTACAATAATTGTGCTGATTGTACTGATGTTTTAGTTCAAAACAAAGATATCTAGCATGATACTACGACAAACAAGATATGCTCACTAGCCGAACGAGTTTCGAACTGAACTGCGCATCAAGCTATCCGGTGACCCAATTGGATAAAATAGCATTGGAAAGCATGGCTTATATTGCGATTTTGTTGAATTCTGATGATAATAGTTGGTTATTTACCCCAAAATGAATAATATGTATTTGGTTGGTTATCTATCTATCCAAAATTGATAATATAATCTACGCAAATCCCACCAGATTGGTTAAATAGTATTTAAAAAACGATCATATTTTCAATTTTGCCGTTACATTGAAAAAACATTTTTCTCAGTTGGTTTTCGACGTTAGAAAGTAAGAAGTTTGAGGTGAAACTTTTTATGTGCGGTGGGAGTGGAATTTCAAAGTCGTGACACACTTGGTTCTTTGTGGTTTTTTGTGATTCTATGTTCTTTTCTTCCTTCTTTTGTGGTTTTATGTGTTTCTTTGAGAATCTATGTGGTTCTTTGTGATTTTATGTGGCTCCATGCATGTGGTTATTTTTTGGTTCAATTTGGTTTTTGTTGTACTATGTGGCTTCTTGTGGTTCTATGTGGTTCCATATGGTTTTGTGGTTCTAAGAGGCTTTTTGCTATTCTATGTGGTTCTAAGAGGTTTTGGCATGTGGTTTCTATGGTTTTTTGTGTTTCTACATGGTTCCATGTGGTTTTTGTGGTTCCATGTGGTTCGATGTGGTTTTTCCGGTTCGTTGAGTTTTTGTGTGTTTCTATGTGGTTCTATGTGTTTTTTTGTGGATTCATGTGGTTTTTGTGGTTCCATGTGGTTTTTGTGGTTCCATGTGGTTTTTAGTGGTTCTATGTGTTTTTTTGTGGTTTTTCAGGTTCGTTGTGTTTTTCTTGTGTTTCTATGTACATAGTTCTTGTGGTTCTATGTGTTTTTTTGTGGTTCCATGTGGTTCTTGTGGTTCTGTGTGTTTTTTTGTGGTTCCATGTGGTTTTCAGTGGTTCTATATGTGGTTTTTGTGGTTATATGCGGTTTTTCTGGTTCTATGTGGTTCTGTATGTTTTTTTTGTGGTTCCATGTGGTTTTTCTGGTTCCATTGCGGTTTTTCTGGTTGTATGTGGTTCCTTGTGGTTTTTTGTGTTTCTACATGATTCGATGTGGTTTTTGTGGTTATGAGAGATTTTTTTGTTATTCTCTTTGGTTCCATATGTGGTTTTTGTGGTTGTATGTGTTTTTTTTATTCTAATTTGATCTTGCTATTCAAGGTTAGCGGGTTTCTCTTCAGATATACCGGATATGCGATGCGCACATAGTGCTCACAAGTTTTTTTCATAAGAGTACCTATAATTATTTCGGAAAAATAATTTTCTATAAATAATACAGTCTTATTTGTCCTTTTGATAACACTTCTGTATCCATATCTTGCGAATATACTTGGATGTTGGAAACCGAAAGAAATAGTATTTACACGGACGGTTTTCTTTATTTTTCTTATTGCTGCTGCTGCAGAACATCACGGCACAGTACACCATCATCAAAATATGCGAAATTCACGAGATAATAAGATATTATATCACACAAATATCAGAACAACACTATTTACATTGCAAACTGACAGAAGCTTGACAACATAACCTCACAAAGGTCACCCGACAAGATGCGCGTGAGCTTATCTGTTTTGTCGTAGTATCATGGATATCTAGTACATATGTCATCTTCCAGTACAATCGACACCTGCGTCATTTGTCATAATTGCCATTGTCAGTCTGCGTGTATTCATTCAAAATAAACAATGTTGCCAGAAGTAGGGATTTCTCCCTACGACTAGGGGGTTATTCCACATAAATTCAGTCCATCAGTTCTATCAATATCTATATCCAATAACAACTTAGCCAAATGTAAACCATATCGTTCTCGATGTCAACTTAAATGTTTATGTTGGCCAATTCAAAGACTAGTTAATTAAGCGCATATTTTTGTGTACACTAAGTGCTGTCGACATTGTAGCGGGAGAATCTGTTTGTTATTTTGCCGGAATGTGTTTAGATTGACTGATTGGATTCTCAGAAAATGAATCATATCGTCTAGAAGGAATTTTAAAAAACTATAATTTTCGCCTCCAATCTATTATTGTAACAATGTAGCGCCCGCTTGTAAAATTGTGAATCGCACAATCTACTTGTGAAGCTATTTTTGAGTGGAAAACTTATTTTTGGATTGAAATGTAAACGAAAATTTTGGTAAGCCGCTCAAATTACAATTGATTTATGACCACTTACTTATACTTTGCAATTTTTTTCTGTGTATTTTTTGATTAATGATTTGCACCGATAATAGCAAAATAGCATCTGGAATTAATTAAGAACACGAATCCGTTCACTGAGCCAAAGTATGCGGGATCAACAGCCCATAAAATATATTTGGACGGATGTGGCAAAATTTTGCAGTCATTTTATCCTCCTGACAAGTAAGACTTTCACGAAGCAAAGTGTAGGCGATCATAATTTGGATCATTTTCACAATAATGATTATGTCATCAACGTTCAAAAGAATTAACCTTCAAAATCTCACCTGGCACCGCCCACTTGAAACACGCGTATCCCGTCGTGATACTCGTGACGTCACAGTAGAAGTATTATTTTATATATTATATAGAAGTATATTTGAATTGTGTATTTTAATTCGTCAAAAAAATAGAAAATATACTTTTTATATGCAACGATTTATAGCAAAATTCACAATTCAATAAAATACACGGCTACGACCCTCTGACGACTTCAGAACTGACAACTTGATGGAGCTGCCACGTTCATATAATAGCATCTAGCACGGCCTTACTCCCTTACTACTCATAGTTCGTCCTCGAATCATTCTGAAAAACAGAATTTGAACAATAGCCATTTACTGAAAAGAGTCGCCCTTCAAGTTAATAGACCGCAGCCCTTTCTACTTATGACCGCAGCCATCAAGTTTTTTTATTTAATATGACAGCAGCCATCATATTTTTTTTTACTCATGACCGCAGCCATCCACTCTTTTGTTTTTTTCATGGAACGCAGCCCGTCAAGTCTTTTATGGACCGCAGCCCTTTTTTACCTATGACCTCAGCGATCAAGTTTTTTTTAAGGGGCCGCAATTCTTTTTACATTTGACCGCAGTCATCAAGTTTTTTTTTTAGGACCGCAGCTCCTTTTTCCTTATGACTATGACCGCAGCCATTGAGTCTTTTGTTTTTTTGCATTTGACCGCAGCCATCAAGTCTTTTTTTTATGGACCGCAGAATTTTTCACTTATGACTATGACCACAGACATTGGGTCTTCTGTTTTTTTTATGGATCGCAGCCATTGAGTCTTCTGTTTTATGGGCCACTGCCTTTTTTACTCTTGACCGCAGCCATCAAGTTTTTTTATGGACCGCAGTCTTTTTTATTTGTAACCACAGTCATTGAGTCTTTTGTTTTTATGGACTACAGACCTTTTTACTTATGACTGCAGTCATAATATAGTCTTTTTTTATGGACCGCAGCCTTTTTCACTTATGACAATGACCACCGACATTAAGTCTTTTGTTTTTTTATGGATCAGAGCCCTTTTTACTTATGATGACCACAGTCATCAAGTCTTCTGTTTTTCTATGGACTACAGACCTTTTTACTTATGACTGCAGTCATAATTTAGTCTTTTTTTATGGACCATAGCTTTTTTTGCATTTGACCGCAGACATCAAGTCTTTTTTTCATGGACCGCAGAATTTTTCACTTATGACTATGACCACAGACATTAAGTCTTTTGTTTTTTTATGGACCGCAGCCCTTTTACTTATGACTATGACCACAGACATTGGGTCTTCTGTTTTTTTTATGGATCGCAGCCATTGAGTCTTCTGTTTTATGGGCCACTGCCTTTTTTACTCTTGACCGCAGCCATCAAGTTTTTTCATGGACCGCAGTCTTTTTTATTTGTGACCACAGTCATTGAGTCTTTTGTTTTTATGGACTACAGACCTTTTTACTTATGACTGCCGTCATAATATAGTCTTTTTTTATGGATCGCAGCCTTTTTCACTTATGACAATGACCACCGACATTAAGTCTTTTGTTTTTTTATGGATCAGACCCCTTTTTACTTATGATGACCACAGTCATCAAGTCTTTTGTTTTTCTATGGACTACAGATCTTTTTACTTATGACTGCAGTCATAATTTAGTCTTTTTTTATGGACCATAGCCTTTTTTGCATTTGACCGCAGACATCAAGACTTTTTTTTATGGACCGCAGCCTTTTTCAATTATGACTATGACCACAGACATTGAGTCTTTTGTTTTTTTTATGGTCCGCAGCCCTTTTACTTATGACTATGACCACAGACATTGGGTCTTCTGTTTTTTTTTTATGGACCGCAGCCATTGAGTCTTCTGTTTTATGGGCCACTGCCTTTTTTACTCTTGACCGCAGCCATCAAGTTTTTTTATGGACCGCAGTCTTTTTTATTTGTGACCACAGTCATTGAGTCTTTTGTTTTTATGGACTACAGACCTTTTTACTTATGACTGCCGTCATAATATAGTCTTTTTTTATGGATCGCAGCCTTTTTCACTTATGACAATGACCACCGACATTAAGTCTTTTGTTTTTTTATGGATCAGACCCTTTTTTACTTATGATGACCACAGTCATCAAGTCTTTTGTTTTTCTATGGACTACAGACCTTTTTACTTATGACTGCAGTTATAATATAGTCTTTTTTTATGGATCGCAGCCCTTTTTACTTATGACCGCAGCCATTGAGTCTTTTGTTTTTTTTTATGGACCATAGCCTTTTTTGCATTTGACCGCAGACATCAAGTCTTTTTTTTATGGACCGCAGCCTTTTTCACTTATGACTATGACTACAGACATTGAGTCTTTTGTTTTTTTTTATGGACCGCAGCCCTTTTACTTATGACTATGACCACAGACATTGGGTATTCTGTTTTTTTAATGGACCGCAGCCATTGAGTCTTCTGTTTTATGGGCTACTGCCTTTTTTACTCTTGACCGCAGCCATCAAGTTTTTTTATGGACCGCAGTCTTTTTACTTGTGACCACAGTCATTGAGTCTTTTGTTTTTAATGAACCACAGTCCTTTTTACTCATGACCGCAGCCATCTAGTCTTTTTTTATGGATCGCAGCCCTTTTTACTTATGACTGCAGCCACAATATAGTCTTTTTTTATGGATCGCAGCCTTTTTTACTTATGACCACAGTCATTAAGTCTTTTGTTTTAATGGACTACAGCCCTTTTTACTTATGACTGCAGTCATAATATAGTTATTTTTATGGATCGCAGTCCTTTTTACTTATGACCACAGTCATTAAGTCTTTTGTTTTTTTTTATGGACCACATCACTTTTCACTTATGATCGCAGCCATCAAGTCTTATTTTTATGGACCGCAGCCCTTTTTACTTATGACCATGACCACAGACATTGAGCCGTTAGCTTTTTTAATGGGTCGCAGCCCTTTTTACCTATGACTTTGACCGCAGATATTGATTCTTCTGTCTTTTTATGGACCGCAGCCCTTTTTACTTATGACCACAGTCATTGAGCCTTTTGTTTTTTTTTATGGACCACAGCCCTTTTAACTGATGACCGCAGCCATCTAGTTTTTCTTTAAGGATCGCAGCCTTTTTTACTTATGACCGCAGCCCGCAGCCATTAAGTCTTCTGTCTTTTTTATGGACCGCTGCCTCTTTTACTTTGTATCGCAGTCATCAAGTTTTTTTTATGGACCGCAGCCACCTAGTCTTTTTTTTATGGATCGCAGCCCTTTTCACTCATGACCACAGTCATCAAGTCTTTTGTTTTTTTATGGACCACAGCCCTTTTTACCTATGACTATGACCATAATCACTAATACTTTTGTTTTTTTTATGGACCACAGCCCTTTTTACTTATGACCGTAGTCATCAAATCAGCTGTTTTTTTTATAGACCGTAGCCCTTTTTACTCATGGCTGCAGCCATTAAGTCTTCTGTTTTTTTATGGCCTGCAGCCCTTTTTACTTATGACTTATGATCTATCATTTGGTGGACACTTCACTACCTACCTCAAACGACTCTTCATATCTTGTTATCAATTTACCACCTCCAATTTGTGTATTCTATACAGAGTGTCCGGGAAAATGTGGGAGATCTCTGGAATTCAGATAGAACATTGAAAAATAAGAAGACAAGTTCCCGTGAACTTTTTTCCTAGGGGCCCTCTCTACGTAGATACGGGCCCCGAAAGAACGCCACTGGAAAACAATTTTTATTGAATAACTTTTTAACAACTTAATATAATTTGATGAAAATTAAATATGATAAACAGTGAGCATTGCCTCTTGAAATGCTGCCCTTGAAACATAATTAACTTGTTTAGTTTACCAGGGGCGGACTAGGTAATTGTACATTTGAATGCTTAAATTTTCAAAACCTTGTATTTTAAAGTCTAGAAAAAAATAAATTTAGATAGCTAGGCTACAAAAAAGGTACTCTTATTCATTATTGATAAAATGAACCGTTTTCGAGAAAAAATCATATTTTTATTGAAAAAAAACTCGAAAAAAGCCATGACGAAGTGGTGCCCTTGACGAAATTATTTCAAAAAATGTGAACCTATATTTTTTCGAATTTTGCATTGTTTTTTTAGATTAATTTTCATAAACATTTCGAGGAAAATAAAGGTTCAAATTAAAAAAAAAAAAAATCGTCAAGAACAGATTGCTGTGCTGTTGCAGCGTCTTGTGAAAAAAAGGAAAAGCTTGTGTTTGTGAATCTGTGACAAAAATGAAGAAAAAGTGCTTTGTGCCATCATTTTAATCAGTGGCTTCCGGGTTTTATGCTCTCATATAACAGTGAAACAGTTTATATATTACGTGACAATAAAAGATAAACACTCATTATTGTCTTTTATTGTTCAAAATTCATAAACATACTCCAATACAAAGCTTCGTAACTTCTTTGAAAAAACACTTAAGTCACCTCAAACAACAAAATGTTCAAAAAGGAGGAGGCTACAATATTTTAACATAAGAAAAAGTCCATTTGCACTTGTATAACTACACAAAGTGCTTACCAGGATATTTCACAGAATGCTTTTAAAATGGCTTTTTCGTCTCCAAAATTTCTCTGTGGAGAACTTAGACAGCCATGGACATTCCATAAGGTGTGTGTATACAGGTAACAGTACCCAAATCCCAAATCACGAATGTAAACAATAAAAAACAAGGTTAGGTTAACCACATGGCGTTGTCAGCTCGTTCGCAATTTACCTAATAGACCTTGGTGTACGAGTGATTTCATTGGTGGATGCGCGATACAACTAAATAAAATGCTACTTCAATTTCACAACCTGGCAACAAATATAGAATGGGGCGTCACCAGTCTTTCGAGTCGTTTCATTTGTTGATCAGGATCACATGTCGGTGACGTTGTTTTCCGTAGTGAGAGTATTTTGAATGAAACCGTTAAAAAATTAGATTTTTCAAGAATAAATATGGATTAAAAAATTTGAAATATTGTTTTTGGCATTAGTATGCATCAAAGAATTCACAGAAAAAAAAAATTAAAAAAAAATATCTCCCAAATCGACAAAATATGCTTTTTATAGCAAATTTAAAAAAAAATTGTATTCAGAAAGATTTTAATATAAATTTTAATTGAAAATAAAACCATGCCCTTGGACTATTATTCCTTGATTAAACTGCAAATTTTTAGTCTAACTCCTTTTTGCGGTTCTTGAGTTATAAGAGCACAAACATACAATTTTTTATTTTTATCTAGAGGATTATAGGTACAGGCGTTCTGAAAACATGTTTATTTGAACAGCTACAACTATAAGCAGTTCTGGCTACTACCCAAATGAGCTTTAGGAATTGTTATTATTTTGAGAATTACTTTCAAAATTTCAAACAGGCGGGGATTATTATTGGAGATAAGTAAACAACATTTCAGTCAACATGGTACAAGATCCAATGTTACTTTTGTCCTACAAAATGTCAATAACGTATTTTCGAAGATCTTTTGTTTAGAAATCCCGCTTGACAATCATTATTTTCGTACGATGATTCACGAAAAAGTATTTTCGAAAATAACTGGCAGGCTATCATTTCTGAATCATGTGACCGTTTTTACTTTAGGGCGACGCAATTCGCTAAGCCCGAATTCAATCAACGTTCGACAACGATAGTACTTACACTCAGACGAGATTCGAAAAGTGCAACGATTTGTTTAGTTATAATATTGTCTGTGATATTTGTGATTGAAGAATAATTGTTAAAATGGCTCCGGCAGTAGAAAGGTAATTTGAGATGTTTTCAACGCCGGATTATTAATAGTGTGTTAGATTTTGAAAAAGTATTGCTCGACCTGTCAGAGGTGAATGATAAATTGGGATTTGGAAAATAACTATTAATATTCACTTGTTTTTTGGGACGTGTTTATTGATTCATTATTTTAGAATGGAACCTGTGAAAAATCTTCAAAAAATTCTCACTCTGTTGATATCTTGAAGCACTTATTCTGATTTGATTTGTTGATTTTAACGGTTTATCTTGCTGGTCTCAACCTCCTGGTGGTTATGCCATTATGGATTAACCTAAAATTAGTTGACTTGCCCACAACTAATCCAAGCTCAAGAAAATCTATCGACTATTTGACAAGCAACACAATTTTCCATAAGAAGAGCTAGTTTTGTTTTCTCTCTGTTAAACCTCTCTTCTTCTACTTCCAAACTGGCTTTCACGTTTTCTTCTTTTTGTGGTGCATACGCCTAAAAATTAAAAAAAAAAATATACTAAACAGGTGTTGAAGAAATGAATAAGAGAATGAGTCCAAGATTCATGGATTAAATCGTGGTTACGCCACTGTCTCTGGCGCGTGGTCTTGAGTTTCTAGTATTTTATCATCGAGATTTTTCTTCCAATGCATGGTGTGAGTAATTTCTTGATTGTTGGAATTTGAGCAACTGTAGTTCTATTGTGGGGTTGCTGACCAACTGACGAAGTTTGATCCTTGATGTCATCTACGCCACTGGTCAGCCTTGTACAATTCTTCACCATGCAATTTCACAACAAAAACTAACTCAAGCTAACCTGGAGGTGTTGGCGCAGCAAATTCAAGGAAAATTGGCGAGGACTATCATTTGAGGTTGTAAAGTCCTGAAAAATAACCCAAGCTCATCTTGTGAATTATATTTGAGTGAATTTGAGTTAGTTGGCACACATTCTAAAAATTGTCTATTTCAACCATTGAAAAATTATGTATAAATAAGCAAGCTGGCAGCGTAGCACTCTCTCAGTCAACGTAAACATTACGTGATGCAACGTTGCCGTTGTTCATCCAATTTGAGTTAGTTTTGATTGGTTGGGGTACTTAAATAATGGAGATAATTTCCGTATTGTAAATTGGACTGAGCCGTCACGACTAGTGCTGGAAAAAACTAAAATCGGGTAACCGTACACCCTTTCCAAACTGATCACCAGAAAACCGCATAAGTCAAAACCGTACCCAATGCTCAAAAATATAAGATAATCTCAGTAATTATGCGTAATACGATGTAATTCCGTGAGTTTATTTTGCATTCACGTACCAGGACTTTTCGCACAGGCTAAGATCGAACCACTGAGCTACCGGGGCTGGAAATACTCAAATTTCAGGTTTTAGCCGCCATGTTGCATTTGTCTTGTATCTTGTATTAGTCACTGTAAAACAAACAGCGACGTAGAAGTGTGAACTTCCTGAATGTATTGAATTCAATTTACTCAGAATTCATAAGAAATATCTGAATAAGATGGTATTACATTCCATTGAATAATATAACGCCCTCTATTAGAAATAGTTGGAAAAAATTTTACCACCTAGCCATTTTTCACTACTTTGTCGGCCTAGCCTTAGAAAGTCCCACTTTCTCGTCTCTTTGGCGTCAGTAAAATTAAGTTTTAATGTCGTGTCGGCAGAAAAAAATATTGTTCATCTTTTTGTGATATCGCAGTAAAATTGGCTTTTTTGTGTATTTGGCACAAAATGTCACTCTTAATGACATTGAAGTGTTTGGTGTTGATTGTTCAACTTTATACAGGGCTTTTCACTTAAAACTCCCCACGTCAATATCTCGGAAACGAATAGGAATATTTGATTTCTGTAAAAAGTAGTCAATGTATGGGGTCGAGTAGTTATTTTTCACAGTTAAAAAAATTCGACGCCTACCAAGAGTAAAGCGTCGCGACGCATTGAAAATATTAATCGATTGCAGGGACTTTGAAATTACGCGCATGCTAAAGTACATGTTATTTATAAACTTTTTTGTTATTCAGTCGAACTCATTTATTCTACTCAGTTTTGAGATATACAGTGTGTCCAAGATAAGGATGTCTATCATGGGGATCTTGAAAACCGTGCGAGATACAAGGTCGGTTAAATGGAGGCAAAGTTGCGTATTTTGATGCTTAACAAAATGCCGTTTTAAAAGCCAAGAAATTCCGAGTAAATCCGAAATTATCCGAAAAAAAACGAAATTTTTCAAAATTGTTTTCATTTTTTTCTGACCACATTTGAAGATATATTTTGAAATGAATGGAACTTCTTCATTGCCACTTTTTGCCCTTTACAAGATAGCGTTATCAAATTGAAGAACCGACGTTTCGTCTATTAGCAGCCATCATCAACTTTGTTTTTTCAAATACGGTCCTGGATTTTTTATCACGGATTTTGAGAGCCTCTTATGTTCCTAAACCAACAATGTATCGCACTTATTAAAAAAAAGTTGTTTGTTTTTGATCCTATTAAAAATGTATTTTTTGTCTCCCTCCAACACATGAGTTCTTATGCAAAAATCCACAAACATAATTTTTTTGAATAATTGCGATACATTGTTGGTTTAGGAACATAAGAGGCCCTCAAAATCCGTGATAAAAAATCCAGGACCGTATTTGAAAAAACAAAGTTGATGATGGCTGCTAATAGACGAAACGTCGGTTCTTCAATTTGATAACGCTATCTTGTAAAGGGCAAAAAGTGGCAATGAAGAAGTTCCATTCATTTCAAAATATATCTTCAAATGTGGTCAGAAAAAAATGAAAACAATTTTGAAAAATTTCGTTTTTTTTCGGATAATTTCGGATTTACTCGGAATTTCTTGGCTTTTAAAACGGCATTTTGTTAAGCATCAAAATACGCAACTTTGCCTCCATTTAACCAACCTTGTATCTCTCACGGTTTCCAAGATCCCCATGATAGACATCCTTATCTTGGACACACTGTATATCTCAAAACTGAGTAGAATAAATGAGTTCGACTGAATAACAAAAAAGTTTATAAATAACATGTACTTTAGCATGCGCGTAATTTCAAAGTCCCTGCAATCGATTAATATTTTCGATGCGTCGCGACGCTTTACTCTTGGTAGGCGTCGAATTTTTTTAACTGTGAAAAATAACTACTCGACCCCATACATTGACTACTTTTTACAGAAATCAAATATTCCTATTCGTTTCCGAGATATTGACGTGGGGAGTTTTAAGTGAAAAGCCCTGTATATGTTCAGTATTTATAATTTACTTTTTTGGGCTATGTTCAATTTCTTAATAAAGGTAACCATGTATTAAGGTACCTCCACACTGGGGCGAATATTCGGGACGGCATTTGCCTCGGCGAATTTTTTGACACTTCATGTCACATTCTACATGCAAATGTGTCAAAATAAATGTCAAAAATCAAAAAAAAATCGCCGCGAATATTCGCGTCAGTGTGGGAGAGCCTTTACTGAGATTTATAGAGCAAGCTGCTACACATTCGTTAGAATTTAACATAATATATGCACTTTCTTCAAGTTTACCTTTTTTAGAACATGGCTCTTTTGTTAAGATTGTTGAATTATCCCAATTTATTTTATGATTATTATCAAATGCATGATGACAAATTTCCGATTTCTGAAATTCCCTTCTTTTCATGTTCTTCAATTTTATTTTTTAAAGGTCGTGAGGTCTCTCCAATATATAGAATTGAAGAACATAAATCATATACATGAAAAAAAAAGGAATTTGAATAAAGCGGGAATTTGTCAACATGCATTTGATAATAATCATACAACAAATTGGGATAATTCAAAAATCTTGGCAAAAGAGCCATGTTCCAAAAAACGTAAACTTGAAGAAAGTACATATATTATGTTAATTTATTTAATAAAAAAATCGCTAAAAAAAATTCGATATTTTTTATCACCTAAAAGTAGTGCAATATACCTTGAAGATTGAAATAAACATTTCAAAACTTGTCCTGTAGTAGACCCTTCAAAACTTGACATTTGAAAAAAAAAGGTTGAAATCGGTTAATAACCTGAAATATTACAATCTAAATGGGTTACACTGTAGGTACGGCCATGGATTTTTTATCACGGATTTTGAGAGTCTCTTATCTTCTTCAACCAACGATGTATCGCACTTATTCAAAAACTTTATATCAATGGATTTTTCCATAAGAACACATGTGTTAGAGAGAGATAAAAAAAAAATTAATAGGATTATAAACAAACCCCTTTTTTTACTATAACTCAAATTTTTGCAACCCTGTCGTAATGCGATGTAATTTCCGTGTAATAGTAGTTTTTTGGTTTGATAAAATAATGGTGGTTGGTTGTTCAATAAAAATTCAGAATCTCAAAACTTTTTGAGTTACAAGCAGTCAAAAATAATTTTTTTCTTCTTGTTATTGATAAATTCCGAATATTTCTTATCACGTTGGAATGACATTTGATTTTGAGGTTTCACCATGTTTATCTGTGACTTTCTATTGAAAATATGTTTCTTTACTCTGCCGCTAGAGGGCACATTACCTCAAATTTAAATTTCATATTTCGCATAATATCTTTTTTGTCTCAACAAATACCTCAAAAACAATGTTTTCTTTGTACGGTTCGATAAATCTCACCGTTTGGCCACAAATCGACATCAAACTAACTCATGTGAAAAATAATTATTGCTTTGAATAATATGATAACAACACAAAAATAACATAAAAACAACAACAAAAACAAATCGTTTTTTGTTTGGGAAACACCCTGCGTATAATAATAAAAAACAAGCGATAATAGAAAGAATGAGTGGATTTACTGTATTTTTTAACACTAAGACGGACTTTTCAGTTCGACTTCATTGACGCTAACATCGATTTTTTTTTCTAGAATTGACTTCCACAATTCCCAAGTAGGAAAACCAGCCAATCTTCAAAACTCCGCTGTTTTGCGCATGCTCGAAGAAGAGGAGAACAGACGCGGTGGAAGATCCGGTAAGATTTTTCCACTTTTTCACATTTTACTTGTAATTGAGAAAAATAATCTCATTGCTTTCCCCTGATGCCATTATCCACCACGACACTGTAACCATAACCATACATAACTTTCTGCACTTGTGCTAACAAACACCATTGTGATGCGCCTGTACATACAATTATTGCATTTTCAAAACAGTAACTTACGCTACTAGGTCGGGAAATGAATTATCTAAGTACGAGTCAAGATGAATTGGTATCGTACAATGTTTTATTTCATACTGTGACATGTTTTTTCAATCGGTTTGAAAAAGAAAGTGCTTTCGTGTCAAACCACTCATTGGTGGTGGTCCGTCCCACATTCTAATCATGAGATGGCGCCAGCTGAACCATGCTACAATTTACAAAGTTAGTTAAAATTATATGTTCTTCTAATACAATTTTACCGGCTCTGATGATCTAATGTGTCATTTACCGGACATGTTTTGAGTCGATCGTCAAGCTTTCCGATTTTTCAGCCGCAAAGTCTTAGTGCAGCAGGAAAATTAGTTATACGAGATAGAATGTAATCTAAACCAGCAACGATCATATGTTTTTTATTATCATCATGATTGTTCACACCAGTCATATCCGTATACTCTTTGGCAGGATTTTAAGCTACTTATTTCACTTATTTTTGAAATTTATATTTGAATCTGTCATTTCCAAACAAGACCATCAAAAACTTATTGAACCACTGCGCAAGCTGAGTTATTGAAAATATGTAGCTTAAAATATCCACAATTGTCCTGGGTAAAGCAATGAGTAGCTTGGAGCAAATAAATCAATCAGCACTCTGAAATAACAACAGAAACTGACAAATTGGTGACATGCACAGGTAACGACGATTACTATCCGAGAGCTGTACGAGACGTGTCCTGGCCTCCACCCAATTATGACCAACAATCCCAACTCCGATCCTCCTTTAAAGATGTCGTCATTCCAGGTAACATTTGTAAGAAAAAAAGATGTATAAATTTTATTGACAAATAATAATTATAATCATGGAACAGTACCTTAACGTGGATGTTGTTCCCTAGAAGACTATCTGAATCAACATTCAGAGAAAAAATGTTGATGAGTCCAGCACATTGAGTAAAAATTTTCATAACCCATTTGGATATGATACACTTTTCTTTTTCATTCTATGCTGGCGACGGAATGAGAGATTCTCTTGACTTATATTTATTTAGTAAACTTTGATTCGACAAAAGTTGCTATTTAACCTGAAAAATCAAAAGCAAAATTCACAGTTAATAATTTTTTATATAAAATTAAAATATTCAAAATCAAGTGGGTTTTACAAAGACCGATATCTAAAAATTGCAAAATTGAAGATCAGTTTATTTCACCAATTTCTTAGTTTGTCTGGTTTTGCTTAATTTATTTATTTTTCATTGCCAAGTTTGTTATATCATCAAATATGTTGGCCACATTTTTTTTGATATTATTATGTACATTTTCAACCATAATTATTTCTCGTTTTATTTTAATGATTCTTTGGATTTAAATGAATATTTATGAGCGGCTGGAAGTATGAGATCTTTCTCCTTTTTAAACATGGTCTATTCTCAGCTAATAAATATTTTTTAATGTTATTCAAATATTCAAAGAGGAAGTTGAATTTTTATTAATTTGATGTTTTTTTTGAGTGGTTAAAGGATGTGATATCCGTATGTCTGAGCTAATTTAATGAAAAATAGTCCATATAAACATAATGTCCGCAAATTTGTTTGTTTTCAAGATACGGGGTTTTTAATTTAAAAATATGTAAAATGTACCCCACTGACTTCATTTATCCATTTTTTTTTACTCAAAACGATCCAACCAAAAATACAACATTTTTGCGTCTTATTTTTTTTTGCATCGTCCTACTCGTTTTAATAGCTATTTACCTAACAAGTGTGGAAAATGAATTTTTCGGCACGAGTCTGCCGGTTCGGTAAAGCAGCCGAGTGCAGAAAAAAGATTTTTCCACGACTGTACGGTAATTTCACTATTATGCAATCGATATCGATTCGTAAATGTAGTACATTGTAGAACTGTACGGAAATAAAACCATTCCCTAACTGTTGCCATGGAAACGAGTGCAAACTGAATGGAAATGAGAATGAACTGACACCTCCACCAAAAACAAAAAATAAGAATCGATATTAATCACACAATAGTGACATTAATTGAGAGTCGTAGAAAAAGTGTAGTGGAAATAAATGTAAAGTCCAAAAAACAAATGAATAATAATAATAATAATGTCGGAATGTCAGATAGTTGATTTACACGTTGCCAAGCCAATAGAACACACTCGGATCAGGGCTTCAAGCAGCTTTTTGTTTATGTGCTTGTGCTATGCTATTATTGAAGTATGCGTGCCGAAAATCTTTTGCGCACTAGTGTGTAGAAACTGATTTTTGGAACGGATATTGGTTCGGAATTGATTTTTCCGCACGGCTGTAGAAAAACTACTTTACCCGTTTAAATAAAAATATTTTGCGAAGGTTATAAGATTTGTTTTTGAAAACGAAGCTAGATGGTAGAAAGCAAAACAGCTGTATTTTTGGTTGTTTCATTTTAGAAAAAAAAAAAAATTGCGAAAAAGACACCTACATTATATTTATTTAACAAAAATATTCGGTAAGATGCCCCTTAAGACGGCACTGGTCTTCATAATAATTATCACCTGGTGCTAGAAGGCTAGATCACTAAAAACTTAATAAAAAGTGGACATTTTTACAAAATTCCCAAAGTTTCGCCTATAAAAAATGAAAAAAGTAGATAGATTAATTCGACACGTGATTCTGACAAGCTGTAATCCCCAAACCGCTTAAAATCTTGGCTATAATTTTTATTCATAAGCAATTTAAAAATCCCTACTTCAGTAGGATAAATTCAAAAAGCAAATTTTTCAAAATTAGATTTGAAATTTTGTAATATTTTGAATCGTAGAAAAAATCAAAATTCCACATTTGATATTTATGCTGTAGGGAGTTTGAGGCTTCTTTTATAGACAAAAAATTAGTTTGAATCCAAAAGTTATTTTCAAAAATGTGGGCGAGTTTTTCAAAACTGCGAATCGTAAAAAAAAATCAAAATTTTACTTGTAACTTCATTGACAAGCCATTCTCGAAACGTTTGAAATTTGCGCTTGAAATCTTAGCTGTAACAAGTTTTAAACTTTCTTTATTGACAAACAAATTTGAAAATTATGGCAAATTCTTCAAAAAATGTGAACAGTAGAAAAATCCAAAATTCCACTTCTTGTAAATTTGACTCGCTGTCATTCTTCAACTATTGATATTTTTGTTGTAGAAGCTTGAAGCATTTTTTATTGACAAAAAAATTAGTTCAGATCTGAAAAACATTTTTGAAAATTTTGACAAATTTTTAAAACTGCGAATCTTGGTAGAAATCAAAATTTCACTTGTAAAGGGTGATTCATTTTCAGCGACAGGCTGCCAGTTCTCGTGAACTATTCATCATACAGACCCAGGAAAAAAAATTGTATTGATGTGCCCAAGAGAAAATGCTGGAAGTATATTTCAAGCTTCTAGGATCGCCGCAAGGGGGCGTAACGTTACTGTGAAAACAGAAAATCGATACATTTTCGAATATTTTCCTGGTGAACTACCAAATAAGAATATGGAAATAGATTTTTGACGATATTCTCACTTATAATCTCCCTAGAGCTCGAATTATTTCCGGAAATTTTGTCGAGTTGCGAATTTTCTTGAAAAATTCGCAACGAGAACAAATTTCCGGATTTTTAATTCGAGCTCGCGGGAGATTCGGCAAGAAAATTTCATGCCAAAACTATTTGAGAAGATTTAATAGTAGCGGCTGGATGTAGCTCCCATGCACCAACCACAGTGTGGGATTGTTAGGGAGAGTGGGGACGGCGACACGGTAATCATATGGGAGCTACATTCAGATGCAAAGCCAGGGAGATTTCCACTTATTAATCTGTCAGTCACGTGATTATGAGTAGGGTGATTTCCGATAAAATAAGGTCGTTGCCATAGCAACATGTTAAAATGCAAGCCTATGATTGGTTAGAATCATTGAACTCCATACTACGTACCTGGAAAGGACCCGGTCGTTGTTGACAACGAAACGAAAAGTGTGTCATTCCTGTTATGAGTTAGAAAGAGATAGGTATCCGTAACTATCGCTATCTCTCTCTACTCCATGGGTATAGTTCAATGAGTTAGAAAGAGATAGGTATCCGTAACTAACGCTATCTCTACCTGCTTCACTCTCAGTAATAAGCGGGTCCGTTCCAGGTAGTATGGAGTTCAATGGTTAGAATTGACTGGTAGGAAATTTTCTACAAAATGGCCCCCGAGACTTCTTTTTAAGTTGTCAAATAAGACAGCTACAGGCCGTCAAACTTGATGTTACTAAATTGCCTATAACTTTGAAATTCCGTAATCGATTTGACTTTTCTTAGCTCATTTTGAAGAGGAAAATCTGGTTTTTCTGGTGCATTTACTCGGGGTCGATTTCATTGGCTTTAGCCGACCACACAACATAAATTGTGAAAGTCAAACCTGTATTTGAGGTTTTTTCGAAATTTTCAAATGCAAACCCACCAAATAGATGTCTCCATCGTGTTATTTGGATAATTTCCTACCGCTTTCATGCAGATAATTTTTCTATATATTCTGAAATAGAAAAGGTACGGAGACTTCATCAGGAATCCCTCGAGGAATACTTGTGAAACAACCCCTGTAAATTTGAATGTGTCAAAAATATAGGAGTGCCTTGTCAACGGTGGGAATTTTGAGCTAGTTTTTTTGTTTCCATTTGGGTAAATTTCATTTTTTTTTTAAATATTTTCGGAATAAGGTGTTTACTGTTCCACTGTATTATTTTTGGCGAGTGGTGCACTGTATTCCACTCGTCACCTCGTAGAAAAAAAAAATGAAAAATAGTTGGTATTGTCACCTATTGGCTTTTCTCTTTATCATCAACTGAAGAAAATGTTAAACGCGATTCGAAACAAATATGCTGTGTATCGTATCTTTTTGACACATTCAAATTTATAGGGGCTGTTTCAAAAGTATTCCTGGTGAGATTCCTGATGGAGTTTCTGTAACTCTTCTATTTCAAAAGATATGGAAAAATGATCCTTATGAAAGTGATAGGAAATTATCCAAATAACACATGGATTTAGTGAGTCTGCATTCAAAAATTTCGAAAAAACCTCAAATACAGGTTTGACTTTCAAAATTCATGTTGTGTGGTCGGCTAAAGCAGATAAAATCGACCTCGAGTACATGCACCAGAAAGAGAAAATTTTCTTCTTTAAAATGAGCTAAAGAACAGTCAAATCGGTCAAGGAATTTCGAAGCTATAGGCAATTTAGTCACATCAAGTTTGACGGCTTGTAGCTGTCTTATTTGACAACTTAGAGAAAAGTGTCGGAGGGGCAATTTTGTGGAGATTATCGTCT
Source organism: Orchestes rusci (assembly GCA_958502075.1). NCBI lineage: Eukaryota > Metazoa > Arthropoda > Insecta > Coleoptera > Curculionidae > Orchestes > Orchestes rusci. Next base: position 76,210,819 of record OY293305.1, on the reverse strand, counting down.
AAAATCAGTTTCCATATTCTTTTTTGGTAGTTCAATGTGAAAAATTTCGAAAATGTGTTGATTTTCTGTTTTCACAGTACCATTACGCCCCCTTGCGGCGATCCTAGAAGCTTGAAATATATGTCCAGCATTTTCTCTTAGGCACATTTCTCTACAGATTTTTTTTCCTGGGTTTCTATGATGAATAGTTTACGAGAACTGGCAAGCAATTTTTAGAACCGTTTGAAATTTTGGATTAAGATCTTAGCTGAGCTGTAAAGAGTTTGAGAATAAAAAGAAAAAACTTAAGTCCAAATTCAAAAATCAATTTTGAAAATGTTTGAAAGTATGTCAGAAATGTGAATCGTAAAAAAAAATCAAAATTCCTCTTTGTTTTGTTTATAGATAGTAAAGCTTAGTGAAAAAATTAGTTAAAATCCAAACAGCATTTTTGAAAATTTTGCCTACTTTTTCTAGACTGCGAATCGTAGAAAGTAGAAACGAACAAAATTCCAACTGTTTGAAATTTTGTCCGGGAATTTTATTTGTAAAATTTTCAAACGTTTCTGTATTGCAAAAGAACTAGTTCAAATTCAAAAAGCTTTTTTGAAAATGTCGAATTTTTCAAAACTGGGAATATTGGAAAAGTCCACAATTCCACTTATAACTTTGATAAATTGTCATTCTCACACCGTTTGAAATTTTGGCTGAAAAAAATAAATACAATTCCAAAAAGCACTTTTGAAAATTTCAAAACTATAAATCGTAGAAATAACCGAAATCCATGAAACTTTGATAAGCTGTTGAATATTTGCCCTGAGACTTCCACTTTTGGCAAATATCTAGTACAAAACCATGCAAAAAGCATTTTTGAAAATGTTGCATGGCGAATTTTTCAAAACTGTGTTTCATAGAGAAGACCACAATTCCAGTTAAAACTTTGATAAGATGGTATTCTCAAACCGTTTAAAATTTTGAAATTTCAGTTTTGTACAGTTTGAAGATTCCTCTTTGATAAAAAAAAGTTCAGTTCCAAAAAGCATTTTTGAAAGCTTCAAAACTATGAGTAGTAGAAAAGACCAAAATCCACTTGAAACTTTGACAAGTTGTCGTTTTTGAACCGTTTGAAGTTTTCCTCTATTAAAAAAAAAATTTTTGGAAATTTTTCAAAACTGATACTAAAGTTGTCATTCTCAATTTGTTTGAAATTTTTGCTTAAAACTCTACCTGTAGAAAATTTCCTGTATCAAAAAACTCAGTTCAAATTCAAATTTTGATTTTTTTGCGGAAATATGTATACAGTGAGGACGTAAATAGTCCCCCCCCCCTCTAACTTTTGAACGCATTAATATTTTTGGCTCAAATTTGGAGGTGTTGTTCAGGGTAAGCTTTACTAAGTTTTGACCTCCAAAAAAAAATTTCAACTGTCAAACTGACAGCTGGGCACCATTTTGAAACAAATTATTAAATGGAAAAGGGGGTCATGTGATTTGTGATATTTGAAAGGTCCTTCCATTCTCTTTTCACCCCCAAAGTTTGAAGTCCTTAGCATTTTTCTTAAGGAAATGGCGCCATATCGAAAATAAATTATTTGGGTCAAAATACTATCTCTAATTCTTAAAAGAACTTTATTAACAATGAAAAAACTAACCTATAACATAAGTGATTTCTACAACAGTATTTGATAAAAAATTTCAAAAAAACCTAATACTAAAGATAATATTAATAATAATATTAATAATTAATTAATTATTAATTAATAATATTTCACCCCCAAACTTTGGGGGTGAAAAGAGAATGGAAGGACCTTTCAAATAAAGTATCACATGACCCCCTTTTCCATTTAATTTTTTGTTTCAAAATGGTGCCCAGATGTCAGTTTGACAGATGAAAATTTTTTTTGGAGGTCAAAACTTAGTAAAGTCTTCCCTGAAACACACTTCCAAATTTGAGCCAAAAATATTAATGCGTTCAAAAGTTAGAGGGGGGGGGGACTATTTACGTCCTCACTGTATATGTATTAACGCAACTTTTAAAACATTTTGTACTGAATGTACAATCACCATCACTACAATCTGTCTAAATTGATCATTTCCCGATAACTAACATCATTGCATGATATAAAATATCCAATTTTATGACTTCAAAAAGATATTTCTAGCCACGTACATGTACGTTTTTAACCTGGACGGTGTTCATGGATCATGTAACCAAAAATACAAATATGAGAGTGCGCCTATCCCCTCCAGCATCTATTTCTTTAGAATGTTTTCTGAGCGCATTTATCTTATGAACTTTGGTACATACAATGTATTAAAGACACTTATGTGCTAACGTGGTATAGTTTGTGATAGTTTAAAAATATTTTGAGGTTTGAGGTATCTATAAACAACTGCAGCTAAAAATTCAACCTTAATGCTTATAATTGAGTGTGTGCTAAGGCTCTAACCTTTCGACTGTGCAGAATTCGTGTCTCCGACCTCTGAGTCTCATATTGTTTGTAACCTGTTCAAGTGTTGATAAGATAAGATGAAGGCGGCTAGACTATTAACAGAAACGTCGTGTTAGAGAACTCACTGGTCATTAAGGCTACTTCATGTGATTTGATCTGATAATCTGACGTGTTTTTTTTTCATTCTTGCCCTTTATAAATTAACATTGATCTATTTATCTTCTAAAATTGTTAGAAGTTTTTTTTTCTTATCTTTCTCACTTCACCGACATTTTGTGATAAATCTTTTCCCTTTTGAATGGGAAAAAATCCAAAGAGATCGGGTCAGGGGAATGAGCAGGATTGTATGACAAAATAGACAGGTGACTCATCAAATCAAAATAAATCAATACAATGAGAAGGTTCCTGTCAAACTTGAATTTTTGAAAAAAAAATCATACTATAAACTATAAACGTATGTCTTTACAGGGTGTTGAAATAAAAAAAAAAACAACAGACACAATTTGAGACAGGATTTCTCAGAAACTACAAGACGGATTTTTAATTTTTTTAAATAAAAATGTAGCCCAAAGTCAGTTCTTCAAATTGTTTCCCATACATATTTTCCAAAACTCACTCATCTTTGAGTTATCTAGGTCTTGATGACGTCATAACATTTTTTCAAATTTGAACAGACTTGATTTCTCAGAACTACCAAGCCGATTTCAGATTTTTTACACGAAAATGTAGCCCAAAGTGAGTTTTATAAATTACTTTGCATAAATATCTTCCAAAACTCGCTCAATTTTGAGTTATTGAGCACCCAATGACTTAATAACATTTTCTCAAATTAAAACAGATAAACTTTGAGACAGGATTTCTCAAAAACTACCAAGCCGATTTTTGTTTTTTTATCACCTAGATGTAGCCCAAAGTGAGTTCTTTGAATTATCCAGTATACATATTTTCCAAAACTCATTTATTTTTGAGTTATGTTGGTATTAATGACGTCATAAGATTTTTTTCAAATTTGAACAGATAAAGTTTGAGACACGATTTCTCAGAAACTACAAGCCCGATTTTCGATTTTTTTACACAAAAATGTAGCGCAAATCGAGTTCTTTAAATCATCTTTCACACATATTTTCCAAAACTCATTCAATTTTGAGTTATTAATCGCCAAATGACGTCATAACATTTTCCTAAATTTAAACAGCCAATTTTTGAGACACAATTACTCAGAAACTATCATACCGATTTGAGATTTTTTTCCACAAGAAAGTAGCCCAAAGTGAACACTTCCAAGCATCCAATATACATATTTCTCAAAACTCACTCAATTTTCAGTTATGAAGCACCCAATGACGTCATAACGTTTTAAATTCAAACAGTCAATTTTTCAGGAACAGCCTGACAGATTTTTGATTTTTTTTTTACGAAAATGTAGCCCAAAGTCCACGAAAATATTTTCCAAAACTCACTCAATTTTGAGTTATTACATATATTATATAACATTATTATAACATTTGAGTGAATTTTTAAGATAAGATTACTTAGAAACCACTCGACCCATTTTTTATTTTTGTACGAAATTGTAGGCTAAAGTAAGTCCTTTCATTTTTTTTTACATATTCATCAACTAATATACAGGGTGTTTCCTAACCTCTGTGACAAAATGAAAGGGGTGATTCTTCGCTTAATTTTAAGACGAAAATGTGGTATAATTTTTTTTCGAATTTCGCTTTGTTTCCAAAATACAGGGTGTTTAATTTTTTTTTTTTTTTATAGTTTTTTATTTTTAATTAATTTATCTTTTACTCGATTTTGTTGAAGTTTGGTAACGGTATTTAAAGTGATAACGGACTCATTTTGCCATGAACAAATAAAAATTATCGAATACAGTGGCGTCCCGAGCGGCACTTCAACCAATATTATTGGAAAAAAAATGTACGCCACTGACTTTTTGTGTCATTTTCATTTTTTTCTCAGGTAATTCAACTAAAAACGCAACTTTCAATTATAATCATTTTAATGGAGAATTCAAAAACACTAAATACATAAAAAAAAATATATAAAAATAAATAATAATAATAAAAAAAATTAAACACCCTGTAATTTGGAAACAAAGCGAAATTCGAAAAAAAGTTATACCACATTTTTGTCATAAAATTAAGCGAAAAATCACCGCTTTCATTTTGTCACAGAGGTTAGGAAACACCCTGTATACGCTCCGTTTGAAATTTCTCTAAAAATTTGGTATGGATATCCAGAGGCATTTTATGATGTTTTTTTTTTCTAGCAGTGGCGTCAGTGCGGGATATATAGGGTGTCCACTCTGAAGTGTCCCACCCCTGGTCAAACACTTTTTGAACATTATACCAAATCAGTTCCAGGGACGTACTTTTGAGTGATTATGGGGGTTCAAAGTGGGTCAAATTACAGAAAATCGTATTAGGGGATTTTTTAGGAAAAAACTGACAAAGGAATCTCAATCAGAATGACCAAAAACCTCCCTGTTCACATTAAAAAAAAAAAAAAAAAAGCTACTGTTTTGGTCATTTTTTTTTTGTTAATTAGTTGATTTAATACTTAACTGCTCATCCAGTCTTCCTGTACGTTCTAATTATTAATAAGATGTTAACACCGTAGATTGCACATTTTTAAAGAAAAAAATGGTAGGGCACTGTTTTTTCCTAGAATAAAAATTTATTTTGGACCAAATTTCTTGACTGTTAAAAAAAGAATAAAATTCATTTTTTCACAGTCTCAAATTTTTGCTTTGCTAATGCGTCAAATGGTCCACGTGATTTTTTTTTTGTCTTTTTAAACTGTTGATTATCAACTATTAAGTGATCAATAAATGAATAAATCATCGATTTTGGTCTGCAGACAAATGATTTTAATTTTTTTTTTAATGAAGACTGTGTAAAAAAATCCACATTTGCTTAGAAACGAATCGACTAAACTGCTGAATAATTTAAGAAGAAACAGTGTCGTATCTTTGTTATTTTCAAAAATCTTCAATCCACATCCTGCACGTAAGCCACTGGTCGTAACCACGATACACTACTATATGATGCGCATTGTGACGTCATCTGCGTGCCCGAATAGCGGACTTAGCATGTATTGTATTATAGCATATTATGCTTCTGGTTTCGTTTTAACTATTTTGCAATCGCCTTCCGTGATTTTCACAACCTACTTTTTGGGTTAAACATAACATTATCTACAAATTATCTTTTTTAAATAGTTTGGTACCATCAAAGGAACCATGTGACAAGCAACTTAAAACTGGTACATAAAAGTATACACCTGAATCTCGAGAACCTCAATAGTTATCTGTTGAAGTTTATTCAACGAAAGGGTAATGATCGCTGTTACTCATCTAGTAAGTGATAGCCATCACCCACGAGGACCTTTATCATTTTTATAGGACTATTACATGATAGAAACGAGTTATGCAAACAGCAATAACAACATTACGCTGCACATTTTTTGGGTCAGTTTGGGTTAGTCATGTTCATTTTGGGTTAGTTTGGGTCGACACCAAACTTCCTACAAATTATCTCCTATCAATTTCACAAGTTTGTCAGCTGGAGGACAAAGTGAGGTTAGATAAGACCAGTCTTGTCAAAATCAGCAGTTTCAAAATGATCGATTTGTAGGTTATGAGATATGTATTCACCTTTCCAAAGTTATCTGATTGACTTTTAAATACTGGTTGAAAATGAAAAACTGACGGTGAAAACAAGTCATGACCTCCTGATCTGATGATTCAGAATTTAATATCACACCGTCATCACCTCCACATCCAAATTAATGGCCAACAGCAAAAATAGCTAATTCAAGGGTGTTTGGATTACAAACCGCTTACACGATTTGTTATCCAAATATTACTCATAGGTGACAACTACACCGATAGTTATTTAGTTAAGCTACGTTAACGTTGACTATTTTTCTAATCTGAAAATGTGCCAACTTTTGCTTAGTCAGGGTCCACATTTATAAATGTGCGTTACCTTCAAGCTTGATGATTAAAAATAATTATCAATTTATTGTATTATTTCAGGTGCAAAGAGAGTAGCCTGGCCACCACCACAAGAAGGCGTTCTGGACCCGGCGGAAGTGCAACAAAACAACGCTGTTCAACCACAGGTTTGTTACGTTACACACTTAATCACTTATAACTCACTTTGATACATCAACTTTGTTTTTCCACTTTTGAAATATTATTTGGCAACACTCTGCACGTATAAATATGTGCTCTATTTTTGGCACCCTCCAAAATACATTGGCTGAATTTATGATTAAAACCCAATTTACATCCTTGTCAGGGAGGACCCCAATATCCCACCCACCAGAACAGCTACCCCTCCAACCGTCCCCTTAAACCTTTGGACGTGACTTCAGTAGGCACTGGATCTCCTTTGGCTTCCCCAGCCTATAACCAAGCTCCTCAAGGGTACAGACCTGTGACTCCTTCAGGAAGTAAAGGTTGGGCGCCCGTGCAATCACCTGCAACAACACCACTTGGACCTTTCGACGCGCCTCAAGGCTATTCTAGTCAACCAGAATATCAATCTGGTCAACCTTATCAATCACATCCTCAACAATTCCAGTCCCAACCTCATAACCAATACCAAGCCCAGCCAGTGGTTGCTCAGAATCAGGTATGAGTTGCCCTCAACTAGAAAGTGTGTATCATATCTGATAAGATTATGAAAATGATTACTTTGGTTTGAATTAAATTGAACTTCCAGATAGCAGCTCCCAGACCACAACCAGCTAGATCAGTAGAGCCTCCACCATCTACCATCACTCTTAGAGCAACAGCTCCAGTGAGCCAGACTCCGACGCCAGTTTTTGCTGCTCAACCAGCCACGGCGTCCTTAAGAGGTTTGTTAAAATTCAGGTTTTGGGTATTTTACACCAACACATTCAAAACTATAGTACCAACAAAAAACTAAATTCTCGCCATACTAAACAGTTGTTGTAGGAGGCAAGCACCTGCGTGGGGACTTGAAATGGCCTCCAGAGCCGGTCAAGCAACGCATGGATGATGAAAACAGGCAAAGAATCGAATTGGCAAGAGGACCAGCTTGTAGGCCCTTGAGGAAGGACAAGGACTACACGCCCTTCTTCCAGCAACACGCTTTGAACTCCACATATCCTGGATACAAAATACCTCCCGGCACGCAATACTATAGGCCGGAATAGGTTAGGATATGTAAATTAGATGCTTTTCAATTGTGTAAATAATGATATTTCAAGGCAAACCGATTGGGGATACTTTGTTTTATAATGGTTGCAACCCCAAAGTGTCCATGATCGGTTTGGGTTAAAGAGAAATTTTATATAAGAATACTTAATGCACTACATTTAATTGCTTGTGATATTTTAATAATGTTGCTAACTTTATATTGGCTTCTATACATAACCTCAATTTATCGATTTATGCCGCTTTTCGAATCTAATTCACGTATCGATACGAGCTTTTGCTATATTTCGCAAAATTATCCTATTTAAATTATTAATAATTGTACTGTGTACGATATAAAAATAATAAAAATTTCAAATACAGTTATTTTATTATATGTTAATTTCATCAAACCAACACGATTAACACACCCTCCCCAAAGAAATTTCCAATATTGTCTTGAACTTTTGTCAGCACACTGTGTATATGATGGTGATCAAGGGAGATGACCCAAAAGGGCGAGTTTTTGACAAGGATTTAGTGAATAAATGATGCTTGAAAATATTTTGAGGTTATGTTGTTTTCACTTATAATCTCCCTAGAGCTCGAATTATTTCCGAAAATTTTGTCGTGTTGCGAATTTTTTGAAAATTCGCATCGAGAACAAATTTCCGGATTTTTAATTCGAGCTCTAGGGAGATTCGGCAAGAAAATTTCATGCCAAAACTGATCATTGGAAAAAACATAACCCAGGACTCACCTCGCATTTAGTGGATGAAACCAACGGCTCCTTACTCTACTCGCCATTGAGGAAGAAAGAAGGGAATCAGGATTTTATAAAACATTTGGAAATTATAACCAATCTTGTCCATAATTGATAACATTGCAACTTTGTATTGGAAGTTGAAAATAAATCATTTATCAAAAATATTAGTCAGTGTTTTTAACAGCTGTCAAGCACTCGCGGCTGGATGTAGCTCCCATGCACCAACCACAGTGTTGCCGTTTGCCTTATCTCTGTCTGTGAAAGTTGGGTTGGGTTGGGATTGTTAGGGAGAGTGGGGACGGCAACACTGTAATCATATGGGAGCTACATCCAGATGCAAAGCCAGGGCGATTTCCACTTATTAATCTTTCAGTCACGTGATTATGAGCAGGGTGATTTCCGATAAAATTAGGTCGTTGCCATAGCAACATAATAAAATGCAAGCCTATGATTGGTTAGAATGAACTGGTGGCAAATTTTCATTCCAATCGTTTCTGAAAATGATCTTCCAATAAGGTGATTCTTTACAATAAAATACTACTGAACACGTAACTGATTTTGTAGATGTTATAACAGTTTTCGTCAATTTGAAAAAAAAACAACATTTTTGTTGATTTATGTGCGATATCAGATTAAAGACAAGTTTATTTTTAAATTTTAATTTAATGTCATCAAATGTTTATAAATACAAAAGGCTAAAAACAACAATGAAAAATTGATCTATAAATGATTAACGTATTCCAAAAATTGTCCTACTTTTTTCTTATATAAGTCGTAGCTGTCTTGTCCATAGTCTTTATTGAGGATGTGGAGATAAACTTTTCCTGCTGTTGTTCCTACAAGCTGAAAAAAACGAATTTTTAACAATACAGCTTAAAATAACCACTGAAAATATAAAAATATTAAAAATCCATGGAAGTAGTGAAACATTTTCATTAAAAAAAAAACCTACAAAATCATCATATGGATGAGATTGAAACAAAATGAAATACACTAATGTTCAAAAATAATATTTATTATAAGTGTCATTATAGATGTCATTTTGAACAAGTAAAGTGTCAAATAACACACTAGTGTGTTATAATCCATAACTTACTAGACACTAGTGAGTTATGGATTATAACTCACGTTTCCGTGGCAAACAAACAAATAGTCTATTACGTTCTCGAGGCAACCAAACAAACAATAACCTATTTTGACCAAAATGTAAACATGTCACTGTCTAGTCACAGAAACTCATTATCACATAAAAAAAAAATGAAATATTTTTTTTCGCAATAGAGTCATGAATAATCGTATATTATTCAACGAGTGGGAAATGGTGAGTTAGATGATTACGCTAACTTCATCCTCGTGAGTAATAGCCATTTTCCGGGAGTAGAATACTATACTTTTTCTGTGATTATTCAATAATTGTAACGAACTTTGCAATATTCAATTTTATTTGAAGATAACTTTTTAACAACTGTATTTAAAGTGAGGTTAGGTTGTCAGCACAATGACTATAAAACAAGTATGGACGATCAAATGGGCTGTTTCAAAATGATGGATTTGATGGTTGACAACTTGTCGAATTTTTCTGATTGGCTCTTAAACAGTGGAGTCGTTCAACTGGGATGTTCCAGAATAAAATTTAACAATCACGATAAAACGAAGGAAACCTTTTTTTTAGTTTTCAACACCCTGTTTATCAAAAATAAAGATAAAATGGAAAAAAAATTTTATGAACTTTCCTCCTTCAATATCATCCAAAGATCCACAACCTTCATGATGAGCATCTTATCATAAAAACCAAGTATATTAAGAAATGCAAATCATTTCTCAATAAATTATGAATAATTAAAAAAGGTGAGAATCATAGACTCAAAAATTGTGAAAACTTCATGGATCAATTTCAAAAAACAACAAAAACAAAAGTTTAGGTTTACGTTAAACTAAGATAAAGTTAAGTTATTTTGGGTAAGTTAGTTAAATTTTCGGTTACTTTGAGTCAATTTGAATTAAATTTGGGTTAGTTTGGATCAAGTTTAGTTGAGCTTTGGTGAAGTTGAGATGAGTTGGTGTTAAGTAGGATTGAGCTTGGGATGAGTTGAGTGGGGAAGTTAAAATTTGTTTTCAATTGCAGGCAGTCACTCAAGTGGATTCTTGAGGGGAAATTGTTTTTAAAGAAAACTTTGTTTTCATTTCTTGTGACTTATGAGGAATTCTTTTCAATTCTCCTAACCCAACTTGTCACACACTTGCACAAACAGTTACTCAAGAAAAAATTTCTTTTCAATTCCCGACAAACTAACCCAAAAATAACTCGAGGGTGAAAATTGATTGAGGAGAAAGTTTCTTAGGGGAAAGTTAGTGAAGGGGAGAAGAAAAAACCACTTCTCCTTAAGTGACAGCTGCCTGTGATTGGGAACCAATTTATTTTCAAGTACACTTCCGCTTAATTCCCCCTCAACCTTCCCTCAAATAATTTCCCCTTAAGCTTTCCCTTGACAAAGATATCCGAGGAAAAACTACTCAAGGGGAAATTTTAAAAAATTATTTGGGAACATGATTGAGGGGAAATTATTACTTAAGGGAAATTTTAATGATGATGGTAGATGAAAATTGATTGTTTTCCATAAAAAATTACTTGAGGGAAAATTAATGGGCTGTAATCCCGCTGGTAACTTATGCTGAATTTTTTCCAATTGTAAGAGATTTGTTTTCAATTCCCAATTGACTTGGGGGGATTTTTTTTAATCATTCCCCTAACACACAAACTAACCCAAACTAGTTGAAACTACCTCAAACTAACTCAAACTCACAAACAAAAAACTACTTGATGGTGGAAACTAATTGAGGGGAAGATTTCTTGATTGAGCGAGAAATTGCGTAAATTATTCACTTATTGCTTGATGGTAAATTACTTGATTAACGAAAAATTGAAAACAAATTTCCCTTCAAGTGACTACTGCCTGGAATTGCAAAAATCGTTAAGTATACTTTCCCTCAATTTCCTCCTTAAATAATTTTTCCTCAAGCTTCCCCTTGATTTTTCCCCAAAGCAAAAACTAAAGAAAAATTATTTGGGAGCTTTATTGAAGAGATACTACTTGATTGAGTTAATTGAGGGGAGATTGCTTGGGGAGAAGTTAATTGGGGGAAGTTGAATGATGATGGATAAAAATAACATAAAAATTGTTTGTTTACCATAAAAAAAAATTGTCTCAAATTATGCAACAATATTAATAAAGACGAAAAAAAATAATAAAATAACCAAATGAACAACTGCGAGAAAAAATAAAAAATAAGATAGGTGTACAGGGTGATTCATTTTCAGCGACAGGGTGCCAGTTCTCGTAAACTATTCATCGTAGAGGCTTGCGGCAAAAAATGTTATTACTAAAACGGCCAAGAGAAAAACCTGGAAAATATTTTCAAGTTTCTGGAATGGTCGCTAGGGGGCGTAAGAACCAACGCCAAGTGGAAAAATATGATTTTTATGGAATTTTGTCCAATGAAAATATATCGATGGGCTCATTTTCGGATTTACTGACTATTCACCTAGACTTTTTGTCTAAAACGTTTTTTTCTATCTATCAAAATGAAGTGGTGGGGAAAGTTCAATTGTTTTATTAAACAAACGGAGATATCTCCCGTTTCGCTTGACCGATTTTAACGAACTTGGGCTCGTATGAAAGAGAATAGTCTGCCCTATAAAATGCTCATTTGCTTTTTAATTTATAACATTCGCCGTCGCCGCTAGATGGCGTTAACTGAAATGGTAGCATATTTTTGAGTTTTTTCCAAAATCCATTTTCATATATTTTAAAAGAGGATACATTTTCCTATAAAACAAAACAAAAAAAAATTTAAAAAAAAACAAAAAAAAAATCATTAATTTTTTTGTTTTTTTTTTATAGGAAAATGTATCCCCTTTTAAAATATATAAAAATGAATACACCATTACATTTGATTTTTTCGGAAAAAACTCAAAAATATGCTACCATTTCAGTTAACGCCATCTAGCGGCAACGGCGAAGGTCGAAAATTCAAAACCAAAAAAGTTTTTTGAAGTGCAGATCATGTTCTTTCGTATGAGCACAAGCTCGTTTAAATAGGTCAAGCGAAACGGGAGAAATCTCCGTTTGTTCAATAAAACAATTGAACTTCTCCCACCACTTTATTATGATTGATAGAAAAAAACGTTTTAGACAAAAAGTGTAGGTAAATAGTCAGTAAATCTGAAAATGAGCTCATCGATATATTTTCATTGGACAAAATTCTATGAAAATCGTATTTTTCTACTTGGTGTTGGTTGTTACGCCCCCTAGCGACCATTTCAGAAACTTGAAAATATTTTCCAGGTTATTCTCTTGGCCGTTTTAGTACTAAAATTTTTTGCCGCAAGTCTCTACGATGAATAGTTCACCATAACAGGCACCCTGTGGCTGAAAATGAATCACCCTGTACAAGTATTAAGTATGTATTAGTGTAGATTAAAAATAGTACATTTTGCATCAACGGCGGAAAGTGAATGATTTTGACGAGGGTATAAGTAGCAGCAAGACCGAAGCGAGGGCGGATGTAAGCCGAGTCAAAATCATCTTTCGTCCGTGGTGCAAACAGTGCTTTTTGTACAATCAGTTTGTAATCATTTGAAAAAGAATAATTATGAAAATCAAAAATAAATAATCGATACACTGCACTACACTGTTGACAAGTCAGACAACTGACAAGTGACAACTGTCAATCATGGTTAGAATAGGTGTGTTTCCTTATTCTTTTATGGTGCGGATTCATTGTCACCGAGATTGTCACGTGATAAGTTCCTTTAAGTATGCTAGACTGTCACGTGGTTATTAGATTCAGAGGCGTTGGGATCCAAGGAACCGTTGCAAAGCGACCTACTTTTGCGCCCGCGGGCGCGAAAGTAATTTTAGGCCCGGCTGCCAAAATTAGCGACTTTTCGCCTGCTTTGCATGCATTGAAAAGTGGAGTTTACGTGTAGGTTGTACAAAAAATATATATCCGCGGCTAAATTAAAAAAAATCACATCAAGTGGGAAAAATATTTAAAGACTTTTTTTACCTTGACGAAATATGAGACGAATAATCATTTCAGAAAAATCAAATTTTCAAAAAATGGAAAAAACCGTCTGCTTGCATACTGAAGATGATATCTGATGCCCCACCAACCTGCATCAGCTTCTTAATAACATCGAAAAAGTTTTTGAACATTTAATTTGAAGACAAAATTGAAAGTCTTGTAACAGGTGATTTTTCATGCCACTCATCTATTTTTATACAACAATCCTCCGGGTTCTGGGCACAATAATTATTTCCGAACAATGTTCCTATGAACATACCTTGATCTGGTGACCGAAGGGTTGACAATAGTCACCTACGTTTCTGTGACACTCACTTCAAAAGAAAAAAAAAACTGGAGAGCGAAACGCTTCATCTTTTATCGTCGTCGTGAACGGATTAGAAGCGGATTGCTCAATTTTTCCCACTTGAGGCGTCGATTATCAGAGAGTCTGATATTTTGGTGATTTTGGTGGCGCATTGTGGTGAAATTATCTTTATCAAGGATCTGTCAGTTTTTTTTTTTTTTGATCAAGGTGAGTTATGTCAAATTCTCCAATTTTACTCATTATTCTAAGATGCCATTCTTTTCCATAACCCAGTCAACTCAGAAACATTCCAAATTAAGTAATCTGAAAGCGTGCCGGTGAATTTGGAATAAATACTCAAAACCCAAACATCTTATGGTGAGTGCCGTTCTCTTCTTGTTACTTCTCTCCTCATTTATATTTTTAGGGTTTAATGTTCATGGTTTAATGTTCATGTCATCTAATTATTGAATGGTATTTTCCCTGATCTGAACCTTGTCAGTGAAGACAGTATAGTTCACTATTTGCGAGTGCAAGAGGTTTATGGGAGATCATTCTGAGTCAATGTTGGACTAGACGAGAATACCACCAGAGCTAGAAGTCGAGAAACAGCTAAGAGATTCTGATTTTTATTATTTAAACAGCAGTGTATATTATTATTCATTTTAGTTTCACATTTTCCAATTTGATAACAGTCAGTTGATATAGAAGTGAGTAATTGACGCATTGCGGCCTTATTGTTAGGTGTGATCACACTCGCCCGTTTATTGCGTTATAATTTTATCGAAGTTTTAGTTAGAACGCTTTCGATCCTGCTCACATTTTATTTATTTTATTCATATTATACACTGTTGAATGAATATTGTTGTTGAATTGATTCACTGAGTATTGTCTAGTTGATGTTTTATCATTTGTTTTGTTTTGGGTTATTGATGTTAACTCGTGTCTCGTAACAACTGAGAGATCTTCCAATTTGGGTTGTTACAAGTTGGTGGCGCTCAACATTTTACCACACCCAACTCTCCGAACCGTGTATGAGCTAGGGTTAATTTGCACGTACGTAAAACCACGAGTTAGATCAATTAACCTTTATTTTATGTAAATTCATATCGAGTACGAAAGACAATCAAGTACGTGGCAAATTTTTGGCGCCCAACGTGGGGCCACTAGAAGAAAAGAAAAGACGAATATAATCAGTGAATCAATAGACTTCATCTTTTTGGTTTCATCACGTCATAGTTCTTATTATTGCAATTTGTTTCTTGTCGATACTTTTTCTTGATTTTATTTGTGAGGTTACTGTTGATTCGCGCCTATTATAATCAAATACGTTATTTTCCCTGCTCTTAAAGTTTTTATTTTTGATTAATTTCCGCGAATAAAACAATTTTATTAGAAAAAAAAAAAAACTACAACTGTTTAAAACCAATATGGATTATACAATGAAGGCACAGCACCTCAAGAAAGAAATGCTCGAATATGAATTGTCAGCTAGAGGTATTGTTACGAAGAGTGAGCAGACAGTTGATCAATTGAAGGCAGTATTAAGACCCCTTCTACAATTGGAAAAGAAAGGGAGATCACTAAATTACCCAAGGTATAAGGCAGAATTCGAAAATGAGGAAAGAGTTGTAAGAGATCACTTGGTTGATATCCAAGCAAAGTGGAAGATTATTGGTGGCGATGATCTCAAAAATCAATGCAGTTTTGTAGAACGGAGTCATTCCCAATTGGTGCATCTTATGAGAAGAGTAGAGCGAATTCCAGTTTGTGAAAATATACAGTCTGAAAAGGATAAGGAGCAAGAAGAGAAGAGAATTTCTCTCCTGATGGATATTCTTACAGCCTTGGATCAGCTAGAGCAGATGTGTAGTGATGATCCAAATCTAAGTAACATGTTGGAAGCAATGACCATGAGTGAATCAGCTAACAAGTCATTTGTTACTCCTATCGATATACCTTTATTGAACTCAACCCACCAGACTGATCAACCAAATACAGACATTGAGTTGAGTCATGAGGCGTCGGGTTTTCAACCAACTGCAGAGAATCAAGTGAATCCATCAACCAGTAAGATTGATCCTTTTGTTAGTCAGCCAACTCAAGATTTGCAGCATACAGCTTCTACTTCGTCAAACAATTATTTCAAATCACAAAGAGTGGAGAAGTGGAATCTTAAATTCACGGGCGAATCTAAGCATATGTCAGTACACTGTTTCTTGGAAAGAGTAACTGAGCTGTGTCTAGCACGCAACGTTTCAAAGAAAGAGTTATTCGAAACTGCCATAGATCTTTTCGAAGGAAAGGCGCTTAATTGGTTCAGAGCCAACAGAAACAGATTTACGTCCTGGCAAAGTCTGTCGGATTTGCTTAAACGTCATTTTGAGCCACCTGATTATAAGCCGAGACTATTTCAAGAAATACTCAATCGTACTCAAGATCCTGGAGAGACTATAGTTGACTATCTTTCGTGTATGAACGCCTTGTTTCGTCGCTACAATGAGCTTAGTGATGAAGTTCAGCTGGACATCGTCATTCGTAACCTTTCACCGTTCTATTCGACACAACTACCAGTAGTCAAAAACATAGAAGAGTTGGAGAATGAATGTTTAAAGCTTGAGACTAAGAAATACAGGGTAGAACACTATGTTCCACCAAGTCGTAAAAGGCAAAATTTTGTTGAGCCAGATTTCGCCTTCGTATCTGTAGAGGAAGGATTTTCAGTTGCTGAGGCTCATGTGGATAAACGCCCGCAAAAACCTTTGAGCAAGTCACCACTCACTTGCTATAATTGCAAAAAAGAAGGACACGTGAGCAGAGATTGCAGACAGTCAAAGAAATGTTTTGGTTGTGGAGCTCCTAATGTAATGAAGAGAAATTGTCGCAAATGTAATCCGGAAAACGGATACAGGGGAAGCTATTAGGTCGTTTGGTAAATTCCCCAGAAGTTGACGCAACGACCAAATTCATCAATAATCCTGTACTAGATTTCATAGTTAGTCATGCTCATGGTGATCAACGCCCATTTCTTAAAGTTAGTATACTTGGATATGAAATGATGGGATTGCTAGATTCTGGAGCGAGCCATACATTAGTAGGACAGCCTGGATATGAAGCTTTGATCAAAATGGGTTTAAAACTTCAACGTCAAGATCGTAGTTGTCGAGTTGCAAATGGTCAAAATTGTACCAGTATTGGTTATATTTCCACGCCCATAACTTTAATGGACAAAACAAAAGTTTTGGATGTGTTAGTGATACTAGAACTTTCACATTACTTAATTCTTGGTGTCGACTTCTGGAAGATAATGAAGATTGTTCCTGACCTAAATCAAGACGTTTGGCATTTTGCAGAGTCACCAAAAAATCCTTTGATGTGTAGTGTTGTCGATGTTTTAACTACACAAGAGCAAGAGAAGTTGGATAAGCTGGTGAAAAAAATAGCCATGATGGGAGAGGGTCTAGGTCGTTGTAGAGTCGCGGAACATATCATTGAAGTGGAGCCTGGTACCAGACCGATCAAGCAACGATATTATCCGGTAGCACCTATCAAGCAGAAGTTCATAGATGAAGAAGTGGAGCAAATGTTGAAGTTGGGAGTTATAGAGCGATCGAAAAGTCCTTGGTCGAGTCCTGTCTGTTTAGCTCGAAAGAAGGATGGAAGATACAGGTTTTGTATAGATTTTCGAAAACTAAATCTTGTAACAAAGAAGGATGCTTATCCGATACCCTATATATCTGCTATATTGGATAGGTTGAGAAATGCTCGATTCATCAGTTCAATTGATATCAAGACAGCGTTTTGGCAAGTACCTTTGAGCGAGTCATCAAAAGAGTACACAGCATTTACTGTACCAGGAAGAGGCCTTTTTCAGTTTTGTCGTATGCCATTTGGACTTTCTAATGCACCTGCAACTTGGCAGAGAATCGTCGATTGCATATTGGGACCCGAATTAGAGCCTTCAGTCTTTGTGTATCTGGATGATATCATTATTATCTCTACCAACTTTGAAGATCATCTCAAAATTCTGGAAACTGTATTCGATCGATTACAAGAAGCTGGACTGATTGTATCATTCGAAAAATGTAATTTTTGTAAGCCTGAATTGAAGTATCTTGGTTATGTTGTAAATTCACATGGATTGAGACCAGATCCGGAAAAGATAGAAGCCATAATTAATATTCCACCTCCTAAAAACTCATCTGAAGTTCGTCGTCTAATTGGTACAGCATCGTGGTATCGTCGGTTTGTGCCTGAATTCTCCACACTCCTTGCACCATTACTCAATTTAATTAAGAAAAACGTTAAATGGAACTGGACATCGGAATGTCAAAATTCGTTCAACCTGCTCAAAGAATTTTTAGTTACAGCACCAGTTTTAACATGTCCAGATTTTGAGAGACAATTTGTATTACAGACAGATGCTTCAAATTATGGTATCGGGGCAGTATTAACGCAAGAATTTGATGAAGGCGAAAAAGTTATTTGTTATTTGTCCAGGTCACTAACAAAGCAAGAGATGAAGCTGACGGTTACAGAGAAGGAATGCCTCGCAGTTATTTGGTCTATCGAAAAGCTTCGACATTATCTGGAAGGCGCACATTTCAAAGTAATCACCGACCACTACTCACTTTTATGGTTGCACCGATTGAAGGATCCTCAAGGTAGATTGGCTAGATGGCAACTTCGATTACAGCCATACGATTTCGAGCTGATCCACAGAAAAGGGAAAGATCATGTAGTGCCAGATATGCTAAGTAGGTCAGTGCCAGTAGCTGTGAATTCAGTTACAATCCCTGTTCCGGACACTTCAAAATTCAAAGATACGACTGACAAATGGTATTGCAAGATGATGGGAAGAATTGAGGAGAATCCCTGTAAATTTCCACAGTGGCGAGTTGAGAATGGAATTTTGCTTAAGTATGTGAAGAATAAGTATCCTGAGTTTTCGACATCAAGTGATTGGAAGATGATAGTGCCGAAAGACCAGAGAAGAGAGATACTCAAATTATGTCATGACATACCTGCCGCTGGTCATGTTGGAGTGGCTAAAACGTATGCTAAGATTCTTCAGAATCACTTTTGGCCTCAGATGAGGAGTGATGTGCTAAGGTATGTGCGAGCGTGTTCGACATGTGCAAGAAGTAAAGTTGAACAAAAAGCACCTCCCGGACTCATGGGTGACCGTCCAGAAATTTCAGAACCATGGCAGACAATCAGTTTGGATTATATTGGCCCACTACCTCGTTCTCGGAAGGGTAACTCATATGTTCTTGTCGTGACAGATTATTTTAGTAAATATAATATTCTGTTTCCATGTCGTAAAGCTAATGCAAAGTCTTTAGTACAATACATAGAGAATGACGTGTTTCTTGTCCATGGAGTGCCCGATAATCTGATGTGTGACAACGGTGCACAAATGAGGTCGAGAGAATTTCAAGCATTATGTAAAAAGTACAACACCAACATCTTTTACACAGCTTCATATTATCCAAGAGCAAATCCCACAGAAAGAGTTAATAGGGTTCTGAAGACAATGATCAGAAGTTACGTGAACCAAGATAATCATAGGACCTGGGATGATAATTTGGCAGCCATTGGATGTGCTCTGAGAACATCACCGAGTGAAACAACTGGTCACACGCCATTTTATATTCTGTATGGAAGAGAACACAGACTTTTTGGAAGAACAAGCAAGCTTCCTGATAAAGATCCAGATGTGATATCTTACGTTCAGAAAAGGCAGGAAGGATTTAAGAAGCTATATCAAGATGTGAAAGTGAAGATAGAGAAGTCGAGAAATCGTAATCGCGAACGATATAACTTGCGCAGACGTCCTTTAAGCTTCGTTGTAGGAGATAAGGTGTGGCGAAGGAACAAATCTCTATCTGATGCTGTGAATTATTATTCAGCTAAACTTGCACCTTTGTATATTGGACCATTCATCGTACGTCGGAAAATAAGTTCTTGGACTTATGAGTTGGAAGATGAGTCGAGAAGTCCTAAAGGAGTATGGCATGTTCAGGACCTGAAATCATACAATTCAGTGGATGAGGAGCCATCTGACGAAGAGACTGAGCAGGTCCAGTAACTTATCCTAGTTGAAGCAATTGAGATATCTACATACATTTTATAAACTACGTGATTGTCAGTAACTTTTAATTTGTTTCTTCATGGTGTTAGTTTATCTCTGTTTTTTTTTTATTGTATTTTGATGATTTTCGTCGGTCAATTCTTCTAGGAATTATCCCTCCTATCGAAGGAGAGGGGGAGTTGTAACAGGTGATTTTTCATGCCACTCATCTATTTTTATACAACAATCCTCCGGGTTCTGGGCACAATAATTATTTCCGAACAATGTTCCTATGAACATACCTTGATCTGGTGACCGAAGGGTTGACAATAGTCACCTACGTTTCTGTGACACTCACTTCAAAAGAAAAAAAAAACTGGAGAGCGAAACGCTTCATCTTTTATCGTCGTCGTGAACGGATTAGAAGCGGATTGCTCAATTTTTCCCACTTGAGGCGTCGATTATCAGAGAGTCTGATATTTTGGTGATTTTGGTGGCGCATTGTGGTGAAATTATCTTTATCAAGGATCTGTCAGTTTTTTTTTTTTTTGATCAAGGTGAGTTATGTCAAATTCTCCAATTTTACTCATTATTCTAAGATGCCATTCTTTTCCATAACCCAGTCAACTCAGAAACATTCCAAATTAAGTAATCTGAAAGCGTGCCGGTGAATTTGGAATAAATACTCAAAACCCAAACATCTTATGGTGAGTGCCGTTCTCTTCTTGTTACTTCTCTCCTCATTTATATTTTTAGGGTTTAATGTTCATGGTTTAATGTTCATGTCATCTAATTATTGAATGGTATTTTCCCTGATCTGAACCTTGTCAGTGAAGACAGTATAGTTCACTATTTGCGAGTGCAAGAGGTTTATGGGAGATCATTCTGAGTCAATGTTGGACTAGACGAGAATACCACCAGAGCTAGAAGTCGAGAAACAGCTAAGAGATTCTGATTTTTATTATTTAAACAGCAGTGTATATTATTATTCATTTTAGTTTCACATTTTCCAATTTGATAACAGTCAGTTGATATAGAAGTGAGTAATTGACGCATTGCGGCCTTATTGTTAGGTGTGATCACACTCGCCCGTTTATTGCGTTATAATTTTATCGAAGTTTTAGTTAGAACGCTTTCGATCCTGCTCACATTTTATTTATTTTATTCATATTATACACTGTTGAATGAATATTGTTGTTGAATTGATTCACTGAGTATTGTCTAGTTGATGTTTTATCATTTGTTTTGTTTTGGGTTATTGATGTTAACTCGTGTCTCGTAACAACTGAGAGATCTTCCAATTTGGGTTGTTACAAGTTGGTGGCGCTCAACATTTTACCACACCCAACTCTCCGAACCGTGTATGAGCTAGGGTTAATTTGCACGTACGTAAAACCACGAGTTAGATCAATTAACCTTTATTTTATGTAAATTCATATCGAGTACGAAAGACAATCAAGTACGTGGCAGTCTTTGAAGACATGTGAAAATGCTCAAAGTAAGAATAATGGTAAAAATTACACAAAAATGGTTTGTTTTCAATAAATAAGGAAATTGTCAAAAATGATATAAATATGAAATTGGAAAAATTTTCTAGAGGGAAGATACTGAGGATTAAGGCTTTTAAAGGTGATAAAAGTTCTTACAAAAACGATAAAAAGTACTAAAATAAGTCAACTTGAGTTTTCAAATAAAAACAAAAACATTAGGTACAAACAAATGTATAAGAAATCTCTAGGAACTCGCATGAGTAGAAAACAACAAATAATTAAAAAAATAGAAAACATTAGATATAAAATGTAAATAAGAAATAAAAAATCTAAAGTTAAACCGATACAAACAAGACAAATGTTAAAAATAACAATGAAATAAAAATTTGAGTAGTTCATTGAGAAAAATGATAAATTATTTTGAAACCTACCATATAAGCTATCTCCTCCTTTTCCACATCAATAACAGGCGACAGCCTCATAGCGCTGATATCCTCAGAAAACTGCACAGAATGCTCAGGACTTACATGACTCTGCTCCAAGTTCCACACATGTACACAATTCCCACTGTCTTTAACATAAAACACAAACGGCTTTGTTTTGGACCACTGTACAATCTGCACTGATGAATCAGAATGATTGCCTTGTAAAGTAACCAGAGACTTTTCTGTTGTTTTGGAGTATAAAGAAACATCTCCATTGGCGTAGCCTGCTATAAAATGATCTAAGGAGAAGGGACATGGTTCTATACATGTAGCCTCAGCATTGTGATCTAGAATTAATTACATTAAGTTAGGATCAAAAATAATGATGGGTTTACCAGGTGTAAATAGTTTGGTTCCACTCCTGCCACCTCCAATTAGGTGCAGGATGAAGCCATAATTGGTTGCCACGTAGGTGTGTTGATTTTTAATGAAAAAGTCGTAGCACAACAGGTCGGGAAATTGAGGAAAACTTTCCAATAAGTTAATTGATCTTATGTTCATCAATGTAAGTTTTTTCCCATTGATGTTCCTGTACAGGTTCCAAATTGTTATCACTCCCGTATCATCCATGGAGTAGATCTGGAAAAAACCATCAATGCCAGCCATGGTGATGAGGGTACCTACCTCACTACCCGATTCTACAACACAGGATATTCTAGCAGTACTGCTAATGGGAGTGATGAAACTGGGGGTTTTGCTTAAGTCTTCAATGTCCCACAAGGACAGTGCCCTACAACCTACACGTTACAAGATGATTAACAACCACGTCCCCTTACCCATCCTCACTTCCAGCAACCACAAATTGATCACCAACATGTGAACAACAACAACATTGTCCATAGCTTATCAAATGCAGTCTGGGACTGTCCAAGTCACCCAGATCCCACGAACATATGATGGATTGAAGAAAATCCTCTCTAACATGGGTTTTCACATGAATGGTCAAAACCTTTCTGGTGTTGCTTCGATGTATTGACACATGTTTCACTGTGGTTTGTTGTAAAACCTCACTGTTGGTGTTAAACTCGAGATAACCCTTACTAAAAGGATAATCAGTGGTTGTACTTGTAACACCATCCAAATTATTTATATCTTCCTCCAGCAAAATACCCATAATCAAGTCCCCACTACGTCTCAGAAACTCTACAAGGCTTTGTTCATTTACTTCTTCACTAATGGCATCTTCACTGTCCACTCCCAGTAGCTCCGACTTGTACTCCCTCCAACTCTGGCCAAATCCAGAAAACCTACTAGGATATTGCGTCCATTTGGACTTGACTTCAACAGGGTCAGTCTGCACCTCCTCATCCAAGTCATCATGTCCAGTTTGAACACTAGCTTGAACCGAGTTCCCTTGCCCATAGCTGACAATAAACTCCTCATAAGGCACTGCTGGTGAATCGAAAATTGTAAAACTCACTGCGTCTAGCTTAATCATAGTGAGCAGTTCCTCTCCGCGTTTTTTCCTGGCAGCACTTGCTTTCCTCTGCTCGGATTTGAGCCTAGCAGTGGCAAAGTTAACGAAATGCAGGGACTTTTGATCTTCAAACCCTTCATCAGAAAGGGAATTGTTCAGATCTTGCTCTAAAATTGTATCTTTTGCAATGTACTTAACTTGCCGGTGTTTACAGTCGGTAAGTTCAAAGGTGCCAGAGTCTAGTTTTCGTTCACCAGCAGAGTTGCTGTCTCTGGTTTCTAACACTTCTTCGCTGGAGGTGCTGCCAGATTGGGTTTCCAAAAGATTCAAATCCTCGGCGCTGGATGAACTTGCAGCTTCAAAATCTGACTCGTAAGATTCAAAGTCTTCTTCGTATTCGTCCGAACTTGGAGTGGGGGCTTCTGGGCCCACAATGTTTGCATTTACTATGCTGCCTTTCCTTAAAGTTGCTGTTCTGGGTCTTTCCATAGTGCTGGTATCAGGAGAGGAAGTTCTTGGTGATTTGGGAACTTTGTTGGCCATGGTGATAGTTCGTGGTAACTCAATCCCTTTCTCCAACATTTTAGTTTGTATTTTCTCAGACTTCAGTGCATTGGTGTAAAGATTTTTACTAGGGAAATATTGTGACTTTTCTATTCTACTGCTGCTTCTTGGTTTGGTGGAGGTGCTCAAGTTGGTTGTGGGCTTTTTAGTTATTTGTGTTGGTTTACTTTTGGTTGATGACGGTGTTTTTTCGGTTTTTGTAGGTCGTGTTGATGGTAGTGGCTTGCGTGTTGATGTCTTTTTGATTGTGTCTTCATCTTCGATTTTTTTCTTGCTTGGAGTTTTTGTAGCTGTTGTGGTTTTTTTCGTTGTTGGTGTTTTGGAGGCGGGTTTTTTGTCTTTGGGGTCAGAGGACTTTTGCTTGGATACATGCTGGAAGGGAGAATGTGTATTTTGACTAATCTTTTAGTCAACGATGTTATTGAACTTAATTAAAAATTAGAAATATAATATAAAACGGTATGGAATTAAAATTCTATCAACAACCAAAAAAAAATTAAAACAGATAAAAAAAAACATTTTTCTATCTAATTTGGTGATGAAATAATTACTAATAAGCGGAATAATTCATTGAATCAAAACTAAGACGAAAATTAAACAAAACAAAGCTTAAAAATGGAAAATTTCAAAATTATTTTGGATATCAATTCAAGTTTCTAATTATTATTATTGTTGATTGAGCAGGGAAAGTTGAAGTTAAAATTATCTGAAATTTGAAAAGTACTGAGTGTAGCTGAGAATAGCTCTCGGCTGTAAATTGTAAATTCTTGTCTAGATGAATTTCTTTGTTGAATATTATCACCCTGTATTTAGCAAGATAGTTTTTCCACACAATAAATGGATGACAATCTAGAGAGTAGAAATTATATTTTTTCAATTTTCCAAAATCTCATGTTAAAATTTCCAAAATTTGGCGATATATCATTTTTTTATTTATATTTGTTGAACATTTTCCAATTGGCTGGCTTAATCACTTTCTACATAAACTATTATTTTTTTACGAAAAACTGAAAAATATAGACTATATTCTTTAGTTTTCCAAAATATCATGCGAATATTTCCAAAATTGAGTAAAATATATTTTTTTATTTTTTTTTGTTAAATATTTTTCAATTGGAAATTGGTTGTCCTATTCGCCATTTATTAGACAAGATGATTTTTAACGGGAAGAATGGATGAAAATTTGAAAAATATAGACTTCATTCTATAATTTTCCAAAATGATAAGTCAAAATTTCGAAAATTGAGTGAAATATTATGACTGTTTTTGTTGAATATGTTTTCAACAAAAATGGCTGTCTTAATCACCCTGTATATAGTAATGTGATTTTTTTACCAGCTTTTCATTCATCGTTTATATGAATGAAAAGCTGGAAAATATGGATTATATTCTATCATTTACCAAAAATCCAGGTCAATTTTTTCAAAACTTAGCGAAATTTTTGTTGAATATTCTCTAAAGCGGACATGGCTCTCTCAATCGATGAATGAGAAACTGGAAAATATAGACTATGTTCTGCAATTCTGCAAAATTCCAGGTAAAAACTTCCAAAATTTAGGAAAATATATTTTTGTTCGTTTTTTTTTGGATAATTTTCAATTGGAACATGTTTGTCTTGATCATCCTGTATATAATAGACAGTTGATTTTTACGTAAACGATTAATGAAAAACTGAAAAATTTAGACTATATTTTATCATTTTTCAAAAATTCTGGTCAATATTTTCAAAATTTGGATAAAATTTTGTTGAATATTCTCTAAAGCGGACATGGCTCTCTCAATCACCCTGTGATTTTTCTACCTGGTCGATGAATGAGAAACGGGAAAATATAGACTATTTTCTGTAATTCTGCAGAATTTCAGGTAAAAATTTCCAAAATTTAGGGAAATAACTATATTCTTGTAATTTTTTTGGTTGGATATTTTTCAATTGGGACATGTTTGTCCTAATCATCCTGTATATAATAGACAGTTGATTTTTTTACGTAAACATTGGATGAAAAACTAAAAAATTTAGACTATATTCTATCATTTTTCAAAAATTCCGGTCAATATTTTCAAAATTTAGCGAAATTTTTGTTGAGTATTTTCAAAAGAGGACATGGTTCTCCTAATCACCCTGTATATAGCAACGTGATTTTTCTACCTGGTCGATGAATGAAAAACTGGAAAATATAGACTATGTTCTGTAATTCTGCAAAATTTCAGGTGAAAATTTCAAACATTTGGGGAAATACATATATATTTTTGTTATTTTTTTTTTGTTTGATAATTTTCAATTGGAACATGTTTGTCTTGATCATCCTGTATATAATAGACAGTTGATTTTTTACGTAAACAATGGATGACAAACTGAAAAATATAGACTATATTCTATCATTTTTCAAAAATTCAGGTCGATATTTTCAAAATTTAGCGAAATTTTTGTTGAATATTTTCTAAAGAGGACATGGTTCTTCTTATCACCCTGTGTATAGCAAGGTGATTTTTCTACCTAGTCGATGAATGAGAAACTGGAAAATATAGACTATGTTCTGTAATTCTGCAAAATTTCAGGTGAAAATTTCCAAAATTTAGGTTAATATATTTTTGTTATTTTTTTTGTTGGTTATTTCTCAATTGGGACATGTTTGTCCTAATCATCCTGTATATAATAGACAGTTGATTTTTTACGTGAACAATGGATGACAAACTGAAAAATATAGACTATATTCTATCATTTTTCAAAAATTCAGGTCAATATTTCCAAAATTTAGCGAAATATGATTTTTTTGATGAAATACTTTTCAATTGGGACGTGACTGTCTCAACCACCCTGTATGTATATAGAAAGGTAAAAATGGAAAACTGAAAAATATAGTCTAATATCATCATTTTTCAAAAATTCAGGTCAATATTTTCAAAATTAAGCTGAATATAATTTTTTTGATAAAATATTTTTCAATTGAAACATGGTTGTACAGGGTGGCCAACTAAAAATGCGAGGTACCGTTTCTCGTAAACTATTCATCGTAGAGGCTTGCGGCAAAAAAATTTATCACTAAAACGGCCAAGAGAAAAACGTGGAAAATATTTTCAAGTTTCTGAAATGGTCGCTAGGGGGCGTAACAACCAACACCAAGTAGAAAAATATGATTTCTATGGAATTTTGTCCAATGAAAATATATCGATGAGCTCATTTTCGGATCTACTTACTATTTACCTACACTTTTTGTCTAAAACGTTTTTTTTCTATCTATCATAATAAAGTGGTGGGGGAAGTTCAATTGTTTTTTTAAACAAACGGAGATTTCTCCCGTTTCGCTTGACCGATTTAAACGAGCTTGGGCTCATATGAAAGAGCACGATCCGCACTTCAAAACAATTCTTTGGTTTTGAATTTATGACTTTCGCCGTCGCGGCTAGATGGCGTTAACTGAAATGGTAGCATGTTTTTGAGTTTTTTCCAAAAAAATCAAATGTAATGGTATATTCATTTTTATATATTTTAAAAAGGGATACATTTTCCTTTAAAAAAAAAAAAAAATTAATGTTTTTTTTTGTTTTTTTTTTTCATTTTTTTTATAGGAAAATGTGTCCCCTTTTAAAATATATGAAAATGGATATACCATTACGTTTGATTTTTTCGGAAAAAAACTCAAAAGTATGCTACCATTTCAGTTAACGCCATCTAGCGGCGACGGCGAATGTTACAAATTAAAAAGCAAATGAGCATTTTATAGCGCAGACTATTCTCTTTTGTATGAGCCCAAGTTCATTGAAATCCGTCAAGCGAAACGGGAGAAATCTCCGTTTGTTTAATAAAACAATTGAACTTCCCCCACCACTTTATTATGATAGATAGAAAAAAAACGTTTTTGGCAAAAAGTGTAGGTGAATAGTCAGTAAATCCGAAAATGAGCTCATCGATATATTTTCATTGGACAAAATTCCATAAAAATCATATTTTTCTACTTGGTGTTGGTTGTTACGCCCCCTAGCGACCATGTCAGAAACTTGAAAATATTTTCCAGGTTTTTATCTTGGCCGTTTTAGTGATAACATTTTTCGCCGCAAGCCTCTACGATGTATGGTTTCCGAGATACAGTACCTCGCATTCTTAGTTGGCCACCCTGTACACAACATAGTACAACAGAAAGGTGATTTTTTTACGTGAACAATGAATGAAAATTGTATAGATTTTATTCTATTATTTTCCAAAATCTTAGGTCAAAATTTGCAAAATTGATATATTTTCGAATATTCACTAATTAACAGTGATTTCTTTTTTTGAAAAAGATTTTAACTCGAACAATAAAAAATTATGTACCTTGGCTGGGGCAAAAAACACAGACAAAATCCCCAAATTCCTTACTTTTTGCAAAAAAAAAAAAAAAAAACTGATTTTTGCACTTCTTAAAGACGACATAACTTTAGAACGGCTGAACCAATTTTGATGAATCTTGTGTCATTTTATAGAGAATTTGATCAAAATCCTTTATGAATTTATTTGCTTTTTTTTATCACTGAACATTTCTACTATAAAGATAGAACATTTATTACTCACATAATTTTAATTGTATTGGAGTTTTAGGTTAAGGATTTGTGATTTATCTCCTCATAGACATACTTTCCAACTTTGAAAAGTGATAAAAAGTCAACTGAGAGTTGGACAATGTCACTTCATTTGCTTGCATGAACACCCAGAAAAAAGTGAGGTTTTCCAAAATAATAATCAGTGAAAACGACGTAGAAAAAATAATGAGTAAGAAATTGCGCAACTTTTTTTATTTGATCCACCCTATATACAGGGTGTTATTTTTAATTTCAAGTCGAAAAGGTCATATAAACTTGGGTCTTAAAATCCTTGGTTTTGTTGAAGATCTATTTTATTTTCAGTTTTTAATAAATTTTCCAGACGTTTTGAGATATTGAACTAAATTTTGCCACAAGATATTATGGTATATGAACACACTTTTTTTAATTTTTATTTTTTAATTTTATTTTATTTTATTTAATTTTATTTATTTTTTTTCAAACCCAAGTTTATATTATTATGACCTTTTCGACTTAAAATTTATCCAGGAACTCTTCCTTAAAATTATGACATACCATTAAGTAACACCCTGTATATGAGCATTTGCAACACCCTGTTTACTAGATTAATAGTTTATATTGGAAAACTAGCCTTGCATCCTACAATACAAACAAACCATCAAATTCCCACATTACTCCATATAATATCCACAAAAATCCATCTGCAATAATTCCATTTACCTTATTAGCCTGCATAAAATGAAATTAACTCGTTCAACTGAAAAATAAAATAACTTTACACGGTTTAAAGTTTGACAAGAAAATGTGTGTCATGCTTGTTTGAAACAAACACAAAACTGAACCAGGTTTAAAACAATCGATATGAGGGGTGGTACAATTGCATGCTTCGATGAAGAAGTATCTATGGATATAAGGGGCGGTTTTGTCGATATTTTATTAATTAGAACATCGGTTGTTTATAAATAATTCACTTGTCCAAAATGAGCTATTGCTGAATCATTTTGACGATGATTTATTTTTTCCAAAAAAAAAGTGCAGCCACAACTCAAAACATTGGATATTGAACTTGTATATGTACATGATCATGTAAAGCTTTTTCATGGGCAATATGATGAATAGGTGCGTTCAATGATCGAGCAGATTTGTTTATTTGTCCACATTTTTACAAAAAAATAAAGTTTATTGAACATAACTAATGACGGTGATAAAAAGGTGATCTGGCAACAGTTTTCGATAAAATATAAATGTTAATAATGCATCGAAAATGTCAGAATGATACCATAATGGCTGAGGCAAGGGTAAATATTGTAGTCCTGATGTTGATGATGTTTTATTATGGTATATAAGTTCATATTTTTCCATATAAATTTTTTGTGATTTTGAATATTTCAAAAATATTCAATCATTATTTCATTTTGAATCTATACCACAATGTAGATTCGTCCTATCCTCTCACTCATATCCCAAATATTTTGAAACTGCATCTTTTACAATAAGCAAAATGTTGTGGTTTTTCAAAAATGGACATTTTCATTTTTCACCGAGTTTTTCACCCTGTATCTACATAACGGTATCGCTAAAAAATAAAGCAAAAGTAGAATACGACATTAAAACTGAATTTTACTGCCTCCAAAGAGGTGAGAAAGTAGGCGTTTCTAAGGCTAGGCATGAAAAATACTCAAAAATGGCTAGACAGTAAAATTATAAACTTTCCTAATAGAGGGCGCTACAAGATTATTTCCTGAATTCATTCAGATAGTTCTCATAGATTCTGAGTTAATTAAATTCTATATACATTCATGAGGATACGAACTAGAGTTCACACTTTAACGTCGCTGTTTGTTTTGACTTCTGCCATCTTGGTTTTGGCCACTATGGCTTTGGCTCTGAAAGCTGACTGCTGTGAAGCAGTGTTGTCAAGTTGAAATTTTGGATTTAGGGTTTCTTTTTATGCGGAATTCGAATTTTATCTCAGTTTGGCTCTAACTTGTAGAGGGCGCCACCTACACTCATTTGTCCTGACATGTACAGCCATAACTTTTTTGGATGTAACCGTATGACATATTTCTCCTTTATTTTTATGAAAAAAAGAAGCACAAGTTGAGGAGAAGTCGCTACGTGGAACCATTTTCGAGATATTTGGATTTGAAATAATTAATACATGGGATTTTGAAATTATGGCGAAGGTAACCTGCTAGAAGTTATAACATATTACGCATTAATGCTTCATATTTTCAGTGGAAAAGATAAAAGTCGACTTCTGTGTAATATTATCGATAACGCTTATTCAAATATTATTTAAACAAAAACAAATAAAAAAACTGAAAAAAATAAATTAAATAATAACTTTAACACCCTGTAGCTCTGTAACGAAGCATTTCCGGACACATCTTCATATGAAATTTTCTTTTTATTTTTATGTGAGGAAACTTATCCTGTATTTTTGGCACTATCAATGAAACACAATGCTCGGCCATACTTTCATTATCAAATGTATTCATTATTTCAAATCTAAATATCTCGGAAATGGTGGCACGTAGCGACTTCTAACAAGTATGACTTTTTTGCATAAAAATAAAGGAGAAATATGTTTTTTCACTCAAATATGTCATACGGTTACGTCCAAAAAAGTTATGGCTGTACATGTCAGGACAAATGAGTGTAGGTGGCGCCCTCTACAAGTTAGAGCCAAACTGAGATAAAATTCGAATTCCGCATAAAAAGAAACCCTCAAATACCGATTTTTATGGAAATATAGACATTGGTTCAAATATTATTTAGAAAAAACAAAAATAAAAATAAAACTTCAACACCCTGTAGCTCTGTAACGAAGCATTTCCGGACACACCTTTATATAAAGTTTTCTTATTAGTTTTGAGTGGGGAAACTCACCCTGAATTTTTTCGCAATATTTATGAAACACCCTGTATATGTTTTTTGAAGAAAGTAGTAGAAAATACTATTAAGTACCTACAATCATGATACTAAAACACAAGAGATATGATCAATTGCTAGACGAAATTAGAACAAAGCCGCGCATGCCGTCACCGCGAGTCTAAAGTGAGGTTAATAACGTAACCTAGTAACCATTTGCTGGTCGAAATTTGAACTCACATATGACGTCCCCGCCTGACAATGACTGTATAGATTTGAGGTAGGTCACGTGATGATTTCTACGGGGGATGTGCGAGAGTTATTATATTATGGCGTGAGTTTATCTTGTTTGTTCAACTATCATGGTAACCCAGTTACCTAGGACGTCATCAATACCTGCGCATGAGCTTATTATCTTGCTTGTTATAGTATCATGATCCACAGTTAGGTATAATAGGCTGCCAGCACTGCCAGCAGAAAAATAATGTGTAAACCACGGCGATAATGTGTTTTTTCCAGCCTGAAAGAAGTAATGTACTTCACTTCTTGAAGGGAAAATGCCAGATAGAATGGGAAGATAGAATAAAAAGTGCACTCCCGGTTACGTCTATACCATCATACAGATGAGTATATTCTGTAACGTAGTATGATTTGTAGAGGGATTCCTATCTAATAAGAGGTGTAATTTTGAATACCCCGCTACTTCGGTAGATGTCACTTTTGACGCTGTCATTTTTTGACATTTGACAAGTAGAAACTACGCCATTATTAAAAATGGAACGAACAACATATAGAAATTATTATATGCCTACCGGTAGACTATACTTTTAATAATTTTAGTATTTTGATTTTTTTTTTAGACATAATGTTGTAGCAAAAAAATGTGTGGGCATGAATCCTAGGAAATTTTATATTGGGAAAATGGCTCACTTTACCGGATTTTATCAAGAGTACCCTTCTACAAATAAAAAGTGGCCATATTCGGGCTTTTTATCCCAAAGAACCCCCGTTGAAGTAACGTTAAAAAATTTTCATACATTCAAAAAAGTTCGATTTATTCTCGAGAACAGAGCAATTTCGGACTAAAGTAAGTAGCTCTAAATCTATCTATTTCGACCTTATAAATATGTCGTCAGATTTTGTACAGACTTTTTCTATTCTGTACACACCGTATTTTGAAAATGTTAATTTTCCAATTTTCCAAAAAAAAAGGGTCCATGTGAATTTGATTTTCCTGAGACTTTTTCTAATTTTATTTGCGTAGCTTGTGCAACAAACAAGTGAAATATTGGTACTTTTGTTTGAGCAATCAGATAATGAATTAATCGTTGAACATTTATTTTGTGATCATTCAACAATATTTGTTTTAGTGAAACCTTCTTTGGCTGAATGTGAACAAGCTACTCACCTGCCTTAAAATATGTTGTGTTGACCGGAGTCTGGCGGGAAACTGAAGCCTGTGTCAGGATACGCCTGATTTTTTGTTGTGACGGTTCTCTTTGTCGGTTGCCAGGACCAAGGCATTGTCTTCAACTTGTGCTTCTTCTTCCTCTACTCCTCTATATTGTGACACATTTTATTGTCTCACAAATTGTGCTGCCATTGGTGAAGAAGAAATGTAAACATCTTCATTGTCCTCAACTTGTGCTTCTTAGTCTACACCTCTATAGGTACAGGGTGTTACTTAATGGTATGTCATGATTTTAAGGGGGAGTTCCTGGGTACATTTTAAGTCGAAAAGGTCATATAGACTTGGGCCTAAAGAAAAAATAATAGAAAAAAGATGAAATAAAATAAAAATAAAAAAATGAATAATATCCTGTGGAAAAATTCAGTTGAATATCTCAAACCGCTTTAGAAGATGTATTAAAAACTGAAAATAAAATAAATCTTTAACACCCTGTATCTTAAAAACCAAGCATTTTAAGACCCAAGTTTATATGACCTTTTCGACTTAAAATGTATCCAGGAACTCTTCCTTTAAATTATGACATACCATTAATTAACACCCTGTATTGTGACAAAATTGATTTGTAATATCAGGAAAAATTGATACGTCAAAGTTGAAGAACAGAAGCCAGAAACATTTTCATTGTCATCAATTCATCGTACCATGATCTTCACAATCTGCGAACGGTTTCTTATACGAACATCCAAGAATATCTTCATCTTCCAAAAGCTTAAGTGAGTTGTTGCCCCCATCCAATGAAGGAGAAAGATCCAAAAAGATCTTCAAATCTTCAAAAAATGAGGAGGAAGAATAATTGATCCTCAAAAGTATATACTATTCAATACTCAATGAGTTTCAATCTTCGGTAGATATAGAAGAGCAGATAAAAAAACAAAAAAGTTGCTTTTCCTACGAGCGTGCGGAAAAGTAGTGCGGAAAAGTTACTTTTCCGCACGATTTTTCGTTTTGAAAGTTGTACTTTTCCGCACTAGTGCGGTAAAGTTACTTTTCCGCACGATTTTTGTATTGTCAAAAATAAACATGTTCAGGACTAATTAAGTGATTTATTTTATATTCTACCTTATGTGTCATTTTGAGGTATTATTAGAAAATCTTTGCGTATCAAAAACATCTTTTTTTTTATAAATAAGGTGGACAAAACTACTCGTAGGAAAAACATTGTACCTAACTCTTGCGGAAAATGTCTTTAACCTACTCGCGTGCGTGAAAGTGTACTTTACCGCACGCATTTGCGTGTAGCAAGTAGCACTTTACAGCACTCTCTGTGGTAAAGTTACTTTTCCGCACGGAGTGTGGTAAAGTACTTTACAGCACGCAAATAATTGTTTTGCTATAGTAACCACCAATGTCTCTACGTAACCATCGTGTCATACTGAATATGAATGACATTTCTTTGGTGGTTTCTATGACAAAATTATGGAGAGGCAGATTTCCATGTTGAAGAAAATGTGAAATTTCAACTCAAAGGTAAAATTTTTTACCTAACACATGTGGAAAGTGTCTTTACCGCCCTTGACGTTGTGACCGAACTCCGCTTCGCGTCGGTCGGTCACTGCCGTCGCGTGCGGTAAAGTATCACTTTCCACACTTGTTAGGTAAATAACTATTTCCTACGAGCGTGCGGAAAAATCCGCACGATTTTTGTATTTTTAAAAATGAAGATATTGATGACTAATTAAATGATTTTTGTTACTTCAAATAAGATGGACAAAAACACTCGAATATGAAAAAAAGCATACTTAACAATTTTTTAGAAATAATCGCTAGAACAGGTAAACTGAGAAATGGATCGAAGTTTTAAAATTACGTACTTCTTTGATAACTGATGCAGGATCCAAGAATTCAAATTTTATCAAATTTTCATTATTTTTTTTCATTATTTTTCCGTCCATACAAAAATGGACATGTTTAGGACCAATTAAATGATTTATTTCACTATTCTTCCTTATATGGCGTTTTGAGGTATTATAAAAAGATTCTTGCGTATCAAAAACTTCTTTTTTTTATAAATAAGACGGTCAAAACCAATCGTAGGAAAAACATTGTACCTAACTCTTGCGGAAAATGTTTTATCCGCCCTTAACGGCTTGTCCAAACTCCGCTCCGCGTCGTTCATTGAACCGCCGTCGCGTGCGGAAAAGTACCACTTTCCGCACTTGTTAGGTAAATAACTATTTCCATCAGTCTAGAAAGCAAAGAACATTTCTCTCTCTAGAAAGCCCAGTTGGACGATGTGGTTTGTATGAATAAAGTTGAATAAACCTATTCATGTGAAGAAATCAGATCAAAGTTGCTTTATGATCATTTTCGAGAGCATTCCAAAATTTGAAAACCATTTTTTTTTTTTAAATGATGTAGGAAATCCAGTTGGACAATTTGGTTTGCACGAAAAGAGTGGAATGAACATAATCATATAAAAAGTAACAGTCAAAAGCTGCTTTTTAATCAGTCTAGAGAGCATTCCAGAGTCTGGAAATCACTCTGCTCATTAGAAATGGTGTTGGAAATCACTTTTCTCTTTAAAAATGGTGTAGAAAACTTCATTGGACAAACGCTGCTCTTTAACCCGACCATTCTAGAGTCAGTTTTGATAAGGAAATATAAGATTTAACTAATAATTCTTTCGAGGAATTTATCAGAAATAATTAAAAAAAAAAAAACAAACCAAACTATTTAACTAATTTGAACTAAACTGAAAACTAAACTATTTTTGCGGTTGGTTCCGCATATACGAAATTGTTTGTAGTTTGCTGAAAACGAAAACCTCATTCAGTAGCACTTCACCAAGACCCGTGATCCACTTTTTGTGATATGCAGTGAATATTTTTGATGGATATTAGATAAACAAAAAATTAACTCATAATCTCACAAAGGAGCATAGTAGTTGACTATGCCAACCACTGTTCCATATTCTTGCTGCTTGCTGAACGTGACTATTTATAACAACAAAACTGCTTGCTCAGCGTGACCCCAAATCTGGGTTGTGCGTCTATTCTAATAGTAGTGGGTGCACACCAACAGTGAGATTTTCATGAAAATTTCCTACCAGTCAATTCTAACCAATCATAGGCTTGCATTTTATTATGTTGCTATGGCAACGACCTAATTTTATCGGAAATCACCCTGCTCATAATCACGTGACTGAAAGATTAATAAGTGGAAATCTCCCTGGCTTTGCATCGGGATGTAGCTCCCATATGATTACAGTGTTGCCGTCCCCACTCTCCCTAACAATCCCAACCCAATCCAACTTTCACAGACAGAGATAAGGCAAACGGCAACACTGATGTGGTTGGTGCATGGGAGCTACATCCAGCCGCGAGTGCTTGACAGCTGTTAAAAACAATGACAAATATTTTTGATAAATGATTTATTTTCAACTTCCAATACAAAGCTGCAATGTTATCAATTATGGACAAGATTGGTTATAACTTCCAAATGTTTTATAAAATCCTGATTCCCTTCTTTCTTCCTCAATGGCGAGTAGAGTAAGGAGCCGTTGGTTTCTTCCACTAAATGCGAGGTGATTCCTGGGTTATGTTTTTTCCAATGATCAGTTTTGGCATGAAATTTTCTTGCCGAATCTGCTAGCTATATCCTCTTTGGGAATATATGGCATTATTATTGCAGGCTGGTCTAGTAATTCTAATTATGCATTTCTTGGCGCTATAAGGTCAGCTGCTCAAATGATTTCATCCCGCGAGCTCGAATTAAAAATCCAGAAATTTGTTCTCGTTGCGAATTTTTCAAGAAAATTCGCAACTCGACAAAATTTCCGGAAATAATTCGAGCTCTAGGGAGATTATGAGTGAAAATTTCCTACCAGTCAATTCTAACTAATCATAGGCTTGCATTTTATTATGTTGCTATGGCAACGACCTAAATTTATCGGAAATCACCCTGCTCATAATCACGTGACTGAAAGATTGATAAGTGGAAATCACCCAGGCTTTGCATCTGGATGTAGCTCCCATATGATTACAGTGTTGCCGTCCCCACTCTCCCTAACAATCTCAACCCAACCCAACTTTCACAGACAGAAATAAGGCAAACGGCAACACTGTGGCTGGTGCATGGGAGCTACATCCAGCCGCGAATGCTTGACAGCTGTTAAAAACACTGACAAATATTTTTGATAAATGATTCATTTTCAACTTCCAATACAAAGTTGCAATGTTATCAATTATGGACAAGATTGGTTATAACTTCCAAATGTTTTATAAAATCCTGATTTCCTTCTTTCTTCCTTAATGGCGAGTAGAGTAAGGAGCCGTTGGTTTCTTCCACTAAATGCGAGGTGAGTCCTGGGTTGTTTTTTCCAATGATCAGTTTTGGCATGAAATTTTCTTGCCGAATCACCCGCGAGCTCGAATTAAATGAAAAATTCGCAACTCGACAAAATTTCCGGAAATAATTCGAGCTCTAGGGAGATTATGAGTGAAAATTTTCTACCAGTCAATTGTAACCAATCATAGGCTTGCATTTTATTATGTTGCTATGGCAACGACCTAATTTTATCGGAAATCACCCTGCTCATAATCACGTGACTGAAAGATTGATGAGTGGAAATCACCCTGGCTTTGCATCTGGATGTAGCTCCCATATGATTACAGTGTTGCCGTCCCCACTATCCCTAACAATCTCAACCCAACCCAACTTTCACAGACAGAGATAAGGCAAACGGCAACACTGTGGTTGGTGCATGGGAGCTACATCCAGCCGCGAATGCTTGACAGCTGTTAAAAACACTGACAAATATTTTTGATAAATGATTTATTTTCAACTTCCAATACAAAGTTGCAATGTTATCAATTATGGACAAGATTGGTTATAACTTCCAAATGTTTTATAAAATCCTGATTTCCTCCTTTCTTCCTTAATGGCGAGTAGAGTAAGGAGCCGTTGGTTTCTTCCACTAAATGCGAGGTGAGTTCTGGGTTATGTTTTTTCCAATGATCAGTTTTGGCATGAAATTTTCTTGCCGAATCACCCGCGAGCTCGAATTAAAAATCCGAAAATTTGTTCTCGTTGCGAATTTTTCAAGAAAATTCGCAACTCGACAAAATTTCCGGAAATAATTCGAGCTCCAGGGAGATTATAAGTGACAATTTTATTGATGAGCTGTCAATCTGTCGAACAACTTCAACCGGTTGCATAATGTGAAGAGACTAGGAGTTCGTGAAAAAAACTCATTAGTATGATTGATGTTTTAAATATATTAAATAAATCACAGAACAGCCAGCTACAATCAATATTATTCAATTATATCATGTTAGAAAAAGTCTACTCCATCCCGTGCAATGATTTAGTAACTATAGATGAAACATAGCGAAATAAACATGAGGACAACATTGAACTGTTTATTTGGGTGCAATCATTTTTCAAACCATTTTATGTATGAATTTAATCAAATGAGTTGATGGTAACCTTTTTGTTTAGATTGAAATTCAAGATTTGTTTAGGTATTTAGGATTTAGAAAAACCAGTATTTTCTTCTGAAAATTAAAAAAACTGAAGTACGGCAACGCACCAAAATTGGGTCCGCCCCTATCGATCGGATTTTGTCTACACGTTTCATTCACATTTCGTCTCATTGGCGTCTCTTGTTTTTTTGCGGTGGGTTTATTGTTGATTTTGTGAATGTTTATTGTGTTATTATTCTGGTTTAGTTTGTAGTGCTTCATTAATTACTTATTTAGTATATTGAAATGACCCGCAAGTGTCAAGCTTGCAGTAAATGAGGATGAGGCCACTGGCCGGAGCACATTCCAGTGAGGTGCAAACGTATCCCCAATCAGTGCCCCGCTCAACGTCTCTTCTATGTTCGATGTTGGCCACAAAATTTTTCACAGTTTATGAATGAAATGTTTCATCTATAGTTATTAGATCATTGACCCTATGCACCACAGCATGTCTCTTCAATGCGCTCTTATCATTAAACTGCTTATCGCAATCATCGCACTTGTACAACTTTCCCGTATGTGTCACTAAATGTCTACTCAAACCCGAAGCATGACAGAACGCTTTGGGGCACAAACTGCAATAATGCAACGTGTTCGGATCAGATTTTTGTATACTGTGCGTTTGCAAGTGAATTTTCAATTGTCCTCGTTGACTAAAGTCTTTATTGCACAGCTCACAGACGAATGGTTTCTTTTCAGTGTGCACAGCCATGTGTCGGAAAAGGATTTCTTTTTGGGTGAACCTTTTCGCGCATATTTCGCATTGGTAGGGCCGTTCGCCGGTGTGGATGCGCTCGTGACGGACTAGAGCAGACCGGGTTGGGAACCATTTTTCGCAAATGCCGCAGCTTAAACCTGGGAAAGAGAATTATAGTTCTGGGAGATCCAGAGCAGTACCTAAAACCCAACTCATATTTCTTCACAGAATTAAATCGATGTTTCACCTACTTTTTCACTCATTATTCTGCTAATATTTGAGGAAAATCTACATTTTCTTTTATTATCACATCAAAATAGTATTCCACTAAGATTTGATAAAAATCCACTTTTTCACTCATTACTCTGCTAAATCCTACATTTTCACCTGCTTTTCCATACATTTTTTCGCTCACATCAGAAGAAAACTTACTTTTTCAAACTTATTATTCCACCAATATTTGAAGAAAACCTATATTTTCTTATTACTAGACTGATATATGTTGAAACTTTATTTTTGAGTCATCATACCGCTAAAACCTACCCTTTTCACCTAATTTCTCACCCGTTTTCCGCTGATATTCTGATAAAAAAACTACTTTCTCACCAATGTTTTTGATAATATCTAAATAACATAGTTTTTCACATATTATTCTACTAATATTTGATGAAAACCTACTTTTTCACTCATTACTCTGCTAAATCCTGCTTTTTTCACCTGCTTTTCCACTCATTTTTTGCTGATATTTGATGAAAACCTACTTTTTCATTAATTTTTTCGCTTTTTTGTTATTTTCAAGAAAACCTAATTTTTTCTTATCTTATCAGGCCGATATATGATTGAAACTTACTTTTTGAGTCATTATTCGTCTAAACTCCCTCACTTTTCCAATGATTTCGAAGAAAACATGCTTTTTCACTTATTATTACACCTATATTTTATGAAAACCTGATTTTTCGCAATTTTTCCTGCTAGAACCTACTTTTCACCTACTTTTCCGATCATATTCGAAAAAAGCCTTTCTCACTGATTTTTTCCCTTGTATTCGAAGAAAACCTACGTTTCCCTGATTCCAAACTCATTATTCCACCAACATTTGAAGGAAACCTATTTTTTTTATCATTAAACCGATATATGATGAAAACTCCATTTCCACCGATATATGATGAAAACTCACTTTTTTTTCAACTAATTTTTTTCGCTAATATTTAATAAAAACCTACTTTTCATTACCTTTTTCACAAATATTTTTGAAAAACGTAATTTCAAACTTATTATTTCACCAATATATGTTGAAACTTACTTTTCGAGTCATTATTCCGCTAAACTTCGTTATTTTTCAATAATTTTAAAGAAAACACTAAACTTATTATTAAAACCCACTTTGATAGTCATTTTTCCGCAAATATTGGATAAAAACCTACTTTCTCATTTATTATTTCACTAATTTTGTATGTACTCATTACTACACCAGCATTGGTTGGAAACCTACTTTTTCACTCATTTTTCCGCTAATATTTGATCAAAACTTACTTTTTGTCTCATAATTCCGCTAAAACCTACTTTCTTCACCTGCTTTACGACTCATGTTTCCGCAAATATTCGACGAAAACCTACTTTTCCAATTTTCCACCAACATTTGAAAAAACAAAGTTTTCCAGTTAGTATTCCAACCATTGACTATAAAATAGCTAATGATTCCAACGATATGTGAAGAAAACCTAATTTTTCACTAATTATCCTGCTAGGACCTACTTTTTCGGTCATATTCAAAGAAAACCTGCTTTTTCATTAATTTTTTATCTTTTGCTAGAACCTACATTTTTCGCTAATATTTTTAAGAAACCTATTTTTGTTATACCGATATATGATGAAAACTTACTTTTTGACTCATTATTCCGATAAAACCTACACATTTCACTCACTTTTCGCTAATATCCGAAGAAAACCTACTTTCCCACTTATTATTACACCAATAGGAAACCTACTTTTTCAGTCATTTTTCCGCTAGTATTTGAAAAAAAACCTACTCCTTAACGTATTATTCAACTGATATTTCATGAAAACTCACTTTTTGACTCATTATTCCGATAAAACCTACACATTTCACTCATTTTTTCGCTAATATTCGAAGAAAACCTAGTTCTCCACATATTATCCCACCAATATTTGATGGAAACCTACTTTTTCAGTCATTTTTCTGGTAGTATTTGAAAAAAAAACTACTTGACGTATTATTCAACCGATATTTTATGAAAACTCACTTTTTGACTCATTATTCCGATAAAACCTACACTTTTCACTCATTTTTTCGCTGATATTCGAAGGAAACCTACTTTTCCACTTATTAACACACCAATATTTTATGAAAACCTACTTTGCTATTCATTTTTTTGCCAAATCATATTTTTCAACCTGCTTTTCCACTCATTTTCTCGCTAATATTTGGAGAAAACCTACTTTTCTACTCATTTTCCGCTAATATTTGAAGAAAACCTACTTTATTACTTATTCCACTAAGTTTTTAAGAAATCCTACTTTGTCATATTCCACGAATATTTGCTAAAAACTTCTTTTTCACTCATTACTCTGCCTAATCCTACCTTTTTTACCTGTGTTTCCACTTACTTTTCCACTTATTTTTTAATAAAACCTACTTTTCCACTTATTTTCCACCAATATTTGAAGAAAACCTACTTTGCTATTAATTTTTTTGCCAAATCATATTTTTTCACCTGCTTTTCCACTCATTTTCTCGCTAATATTCGAAGAAAACTTACTTTTTTAGTCATTACTCATTACCAGCATTTGATGAAAACCTACGTATCATTATTCCGGTAAAACCTACTTTCTTCACCTGCTTTTCGACGAAATCCTACTTTTTCAGTTATTATTCCACTTATATGTGATGAAAACCTGCTTTTTTCACTAATCATCTTGCTAGGACCTACTTTTCCGCTCATAATAAAACATGATTTTTCACTCACATTCAAAGAAAACCTACTTTTTTCACGAATATTTCAATGAAACCTTATTTCAAACTTATTTTTTGACTCATTATTCCGATAAAACCTACACTTTTCACTCATTTTTTCGCTGATATTCGAAGGAAACCTGATGCTTTTCCACTTATTAACACACCAATATTTTATGAAAACCTACTTTGCTATTCATTTTTTTGCCAAATCATATTTTTTCACCTGCTTTTCCACTCATTTTCTCGCTAATATTCGAAGAAAACTTACTTTTTTAGTCATTACTCATTACCAGCATTTGATGAAAACCTACGTATCATTATTCCGGTAAAACCTACTTTCTTCACCTGCTTTTCGACGAAATCCTACTTTTTCAGTTATTATTCCACTTATATGTGATGAAAACCTGCTTTTTTCACTAATCATCTTGCTAGGACCTACTTTTCCGCTCATAATAAAACATGATTTTTCACTCACATTCAAAGAAAACCTACTTTTTTCACGAATATTTCAATGAAACCTTATTTCAAACTTATTTTTTGACTCATTATTCCGATAAAACCTACACTTTTCACTCATTTTTTCGCTGATATTCGAAGGAAACCTGATGCTTTTCC
Organism: Orchestes rusci; assembly: GCA_958502075.1. Lineage (NCBI taxonomy): Eukaryota > Metazoa > Arthropoda > Insecta > Coleoptera > Curculionidae > Orchestes > Orchestes rusci. The sequence continues at coordinate 76,168,411 of OY293305.1, read as the reverse complement.
ACTTATTAACACACCAATATTTTATGAAAACCTACTTTGCTATTCATTTTTTTGCCAAATCATATTTTTTCACCTGCTTTTCCACTCATTTTCTCGCTAATATTCGAAGAAAACTTACTTTTTTTAGTCATTACTCATTACCAGCATTTGATGAAAACCTACTTTTTTGTATCATTATTCCGGTAAAACCTACTTTCTTCACCAGCTTTTCGACTCAATATTCGACGAAATCCTACTTTTTCACTTATTATTCCCCCTATATGTGATGAAAACCTAATTTTTCACTAATTATCTTGCTAGGACCTACTTTTACGCTCATAATAAAACCTGATTTTTCACTCATATTCAAAGAAAACCTACTTTTTTCACGAATATTTCAATGAAACCTTATTTCAAGCTTATTTTTTGACTCATTATTCCGATAAAACCTACAATTTTCACTCATTTTTCGCTGATATTCGAAGGAAACCTACTTTTCCACTTATTAACACACCAATATTTTATGAAAACCTACTTTGCTATTCATTTTTTTGCCAAATCATATTTTTCAACCTGCTTTTCCACTCATTTTCTCGCTAATATTTGGAGAAAACCTACTTTTCTACTCATTTTCCGCTAATATTTGAAGAAAACCTACTTTATTACTTACTCCACTAAGTTTTTAAGAAATCCTACTTTGTCATATTCCACGAATATTTGCTAAAAACTTCTTTTTCACTCATTACTCTGCCTAATCCTACCTTTTTTTACCTGTGTTTCCACTTACTTTTCCACTTATTTTTTAATAAAACCTACTTTTCCACTTATTTTCCACCAATATTTGAAGAAAACCTACTTTGCTATTAATTTTTTTGCCAAATCATATTTTTTCACCTGCTTTTCCACTCATTTTCTCGCTAATATTCGAAGAAAACTTACTTTTTCAGTCATTACTCATTACCAGCATTTGATGAAAACCTACTTTTTTTGTATCATTATTCCGGTAAAACCTACTTTCTTCACCTGCTTTTCGACGAAATCCTACTTTTTCAGTTATTATTCCACTTATATGTGATGAAAACCTAATTTTTCACTTATCATCTTGCTAGGACCTACTTTTCCGCTCATAATAAAACATGATTTTTCACTCACATTCAAAGAAAACCTACTTTTTTCACGAATATTTCAATGAAATCTTATTTCAAACTTATTTTTTGACTCATTATTCCGATAAAACCTACACTTTTCACTCATTTTTTATATATTCGAAAAAACCCTACTTTTCCACTTATCAATACACAAATCTTTGATGGAAACCTACTTTTTTAGTCATTTTTCCGCTAGTATTTGAAAAAAAAACCTACTTAACGTATTATTCAACCGATATTTCATGAAAACTCACTTTATGAAAAAACTTATGCAGTGGCTACATCGAGTTCAAAGCATCAATCGAAAATCTTGGTAATTGAACAAAAAGGGGAACAAAGTGATGGTGTCCAAATTAGAAATGACCTAAGAAATAAGATCAATCCCATGGAAATTGGAGCAGGAGTGGCAATGGGACGTCCAACGAAGAGTGGTGGTCTAGTTTTGAGCTGTGGCATAGAAAAAGATATCACCAACATCCAGGCTCAAATCCAAAGTAAACTTGGGGAAAACTATGAAGTTAAGAGACCGAAAATTCGTAAACACCGTGTGAAAGCAGTAGGAATCAGCGGATACGAATATACCAGCAGTGACAACGAACTGATAGAAAAAATAAAAAAACAAAATGATCTGGAAGTGGATAATAAAGATGTTACTATCAAAATACTGCGAAAAACAAATGTTGTGAATAATAAATTTAATCTAATATGTGAACTTGATGACTCTTCATACAATGTTTTCATGCAGAAAGAAACAATGAATATCGGCTGGAGTAGATGCAGGGTCTTCAACGATTATGGCATAATTCGTTGCTTCAACTGTTGCAAATATGGACATGTCAAGAATGACTGTAAGGATACCAAAGCTTGTGCCAAATGTGGTGGAAACCACGATCTTAAAGACTGTGTGAGTACTGTGTCAAAATGTGTAAATTGTGTATTTTCGAATGGGAGGCACGGACTGCAGTGGCGGCTCGCGGTCTAAAAATGAGGTGAAGTAGAGAGATAGAACTATATGCGCAGTGGGTCAAGCGCCGCAGGCGAATTTTTTTGTTGAGCGCATTCACCATTTTATTATAAACTTTGCAATTTTTGATAAAAAAGCGTAAAAAATTGTAATGCGCCTACACCATTTCATCAAGTAATAGTAATTCCAGAACAAAACGACAAAAAAACTTGAATAATCTGATTAATGAGTAATAAGAACTGTTTAAGAAATAGAGAAAAGACTAAATTGATATAACTCACCTATCTAGTTTTTGTACACCAATTCGATTCTCCGGTCCTTTAGGGAGGCAAACTTGTCGATTATATCTTCATAAAAAGGATTTTGCGCCATAAGTTCCAACAAAAGTTCTTTGTGAAGTGAAATAATTGTCAAAGCGGAGAGTCTATCTTGCGATATGGTATTTCTTGTGAAAGTTTTTAACCTTTTCAGACACGAGAAACTTCTTTCAACCGATACACTAGTCGATGGTATTGTGAGAATCAGACAAAACAAGGCATATGCTTCGATAAAAATGTCCTTATGACTTTGGAATTTGATGATGAGTTCTTGCAAGTTTACATTTCCAAAATTTTCATCGGCATATAACAAAGAAAGTTCATTTTTTAGTCTTTGATATTTTGTGAATCTTGTGCCGTAAAATTCAAATAAATTTTCAAAAGCGTCGGTGGGAAAAGACAAACTGTACCCCTCGAACTTGGTTGTATCAGCTAGGCAAACAAATCTCAATTTATCACAGTCTTGGAATCGAACTTCCATTTCCATTGAAATATGATCTATTATTTCAAAAAACAGAGCTCTGTATTTAGTAATGTGGGCATCTCTTCCTAGACCAACGTCACATCTTTTCGAAATATTTATCTCAGTCATTGTGCTTGCTTTGTCAAAGATTGACTTGAAGAAGTCATCATTTCTTTTGTCATTCAACAACACACGAGTCCTTTTTATCTGAGATGTACAAAAATTGATGTCCAAGGATTTTTTTTGAAGTACATCATATAAAATATCAGTCACATTGAATATATCATTGAAAACTATTGCCAAAAAAGTAAATTCGAAATCATTCATGTTTTTCAAAAATCCGTTAGATAGCTGCACTGACTTGTCATCCGAGTCCTCACAAGTTACAATAATTTTGAAAGCGTCTTTTAATTTTTCCCAATCCTGGACAATTACATTGATTAATTTTGAATTAGAAGACCATCGCGTATCCGTGATTGTTGGCATGCGTCTCGCAGATGTGGAAGCAAGGACATATGATCTCTTGGCTGAATTATGGAAAAAAGATGGTATTCCCGTAAGTGTTGCAAAAAAAATTCGACACTTGGAGATTTGTTTAAAACTTTTTTGTAAAACGAGATTAAGCCGATGTGCAAGGCAATGAACAAAAATTGCTTGAGGAGCGTGCTCTTTAATTTTTTTCTGTAGTCCATTCAAATGTCCACTCATTACACTGGCCCCATCATAGCACTGCCCAATTAATTTCTGTTGATACTCAAAAGGTTCCAAAACTGTTGTTGTCATAGTTAATAGGTCATCAGCTGTTCTACCGGCACTTACATCATAAAATCCCATGAAACGTTCCACTAACAATCCTTTCGAATTGACATATCTTATTATAATTGAAGATTGCGACTTCTGGGCTATGTCCGTAGTGTCATCAATTTGCAGGGAGAAAAACTGACAGCTTTTTATTTCACTTTCAATGTGACCACTTATGTAACTAGAAATGCAATCTATTAATTCATTCTGAATCGTTTTCGATTCTCCACTAAAAATATTCTTGATTTTTTCGTAGTGATTTTTAATCTCCAAAGGGCTATTTTCAATTAACACGCTGAGTAACTCCTTAAAATTACCTCTGTTCACTGAGTCAATCTTCTCATTATGGCCACGGAATGCCAACTCTTGTTTGGAGAGGTACAAAACTGCGTGAAGAACTACCCGTAAACAGAGTCTATTCAAACGAACTTGTTCATTGAAATTTACTTTATATAGTCTAGCGTTTTCCCGTAAAGCATCGGAAATTGTATTTTGATTTTGTTCAAAATTTCTTAACATAACCTGGCATTTAAGGTGTTCTCCACAATCCCCGTGTTTACGTAAGGATCTAGTTATATTAAAAAAATCTGTAAATCCGTCCCGATTCCAAACGGAATGTTTATTGGAAAAGAGTAAACACGGCCAACAAAACAATTTTTGCAATGCAGAACTACTACATAGCCAATTATACTCCAAAAACCAGGAAGACTTGAAATTAATATTATAGGATCTGCCAGTTTTTTTCAGTTCTTTCTTTATACCTAAGTTTAAAGTACCAGTCGGTCGTCCTTGTAGTAGAACATCCCTTTTATCTCCTTCTTTCCAGCGCCTAAATGGAGTTTCCAACAAATTACACACAATGTCATTAACTGGATTCATTGTTCCACTCACACACAACTCACACACAACAACACAATCTATCCACACAAAAGTAATTCAGTAAATTAATAAATTCATCCAAAACCATCAAAAAAATAGTCTGTCACCGGCCACAATTAGGTAAAGTACTTACTTCGCATTATAAAAATGGCACTACGTATGTACTAGAAAAACATGAACCGCGTCGCATCGCGCCTTTCCAAAACAAAAGTGCATGTGAATATGAAGAGTCTATTTTACAGATTGCTCTTCATGTTAAGAAAATTGCGCGCAGCGTTTTCCGTTCTGTCGTCAGAATAACGTCACGTAACCATGACAACGGTGAAAAAAACACGCTTGAAGCGGGCTGGCTCTTCAATTTCGAATTTCGCGTGGTCGGAAACGACGAATCGGGGATCGTCGCCGCCGCGCAGCGCGGAATTTTTCACTGACGATTGTATTGTCGGCCGGAATGCAATTGCATTTATGGTGTTATTATGTACAGCGGAGGCCAGAATAAATTAACATTTTGTAATAATCTTCATAGAATCATTTTTTAATTAGTTCTGGAGTATTTTTCGGTGAAGAGCCCCTTCACCTACTTCACCTGACGAGCCGCCACTGACGGACTGAACTTGAATACTGATCATGTGGTGTGGGACGTTTATAAATGTGCGACTTACAAGAAAATGGAGGAGGCGCGAAGGGATAGATGGTTACGGTAGCAATTAGACTGTGAGAGTGAACTCAAATTGGATGATGGACACAAGCCAAATGAAGGTAACATAATATATTCAAATTGCCAAGGACTCATTAATAATATGGATCATGTTAAATATGTTATCAATCAATTAAAGCCACTGATTCTTTGTCTGACGGAAACTCACATTACCGGAAATATCCATGACAGCGAATATTCTGTGAGGGGCTATGAAACAGTCAACTGTGCCAGCGACAATCCAAGAACTGGAGGAGTGATTTTTTATATAAATCAGAAGCTTAAACATAAAATGAAAATTTGTGAAAGCATTCCTGGTATCTGCTGGATATTAACAATATCATTGAAAATAGGAAAGAGGGATATAGTATTGACGGGAATTTATCGCTCTCCTTCGGGTTCTGACAGACTTTTTATGGAACACTTCGACTCGCTGCTTGAGGAATTGATGGGTGTCTCGGGAACACAGCTGATTTTGGGAGACTTCAACTACGATTTTAACAGAGATGAGTACTATACCAATAAACTCAAGCAAACTATAAACGTCAACGGCCTTAGACAGATGGTTAATGAATTCACCAGAATAACTGACAGAAGTCGTACACTTATTGATTATGCAATCACCAACGATGCATCCCAGGAATGTAGAGTACTCTTGAGACCCAAAATTGGTGATCATCTCATGTTGGAAATTAAAATCGATACACATAAAACAGCCTATGAGACTATAGAATATAAAACATTTAAATACGATAAGCAAAAAATGTTGAATGATATTCGCAGGAGTGAATGGAACAACAATATCACCAATACTGACCAATATCGAGCAGTTTGATTTCCAGCATCTCGAATTCAATTAGGGAAATGACAGAAATAAAGGTTAAAAAAGTTTACACCAGACATGAAAATAACAAATGGATTACGACGGACATCATTCGAAGAATTAAGCAGAGGGACGAGACATATAGATCAGCAGTTTTTTTAAACGACCAGAATTTATGGAACGAGTATAAAATTATCAGAAATGAAGTCGCCTCACTCATCAGAAAAACCAAAAATGAATATCTTATGCAGGTCCTGGACGAAAATAGGAAGAATTCTCAAAAGTTGTGGAAAAATTTGAAAGCACTACTGCCATCAAACGAGTCTAGTCAAGTTAGTGAGATAAGGGTCAACAACACTGTGATAACTGATAACTATGATATATCGAATAGCTTTAACAACTACTTTATTGATAGTGCAAATGACATCAAATCAGGGATTAAACCTATTCATAGCCACCAATATATTTTGAGTTTTATTCCTACCGTGGGCAAAATGGACAAATTCGAACTAGTTTCAATGAAATACCTCAATACGACCTTGAGAAAAATGAAAAATAAAGCGGGTTGTGATGATCAAATATCAGTGAGTGTTCTGAAGGATGTCTTCGATGTATTCGGTGATCGTTTTATTGATGTTATCAATAATTCACTCTATTATGGACAGTTTCCTCAGGAGTGGAAATGCTCCGAAATAATACCCATTCAGAAAATCCCCAAAACCACGAAGATAGAAGAGTTCCGCCCTATCAACAAATTGCCACCATACGAAAAGTTCCTGGAGCTTATCGCCAAAGACCAACTATTGAGATTCTGTGATAAACATGCTGTGATAAATGAAGGACAGTCAGGGTTTAGGGGCAACCATTCCTGTGAAACAACATTGGTTCAGGTCTGTGATGACTGGTTGAGGAGTATCGATGACGGAAATTTTGTGCTATCGGTATTCTTGGACTTCAGGAGGGCGTTCGAGACAATTGATAGACGGTTACTCTTGGATAAACTGAAGAGGATGGGCATCGGGGGAACAGCTCTCAAATGGATAGCCTCGTATCTAGACAAGCGAATGCAAAGGGTCAAATTTAACAACGTTTTATCAGAAAAGAGGGAAATCACCATTGGAGTACCACAGGGAACAGTGTTGGGACCGCTTTTGTTCTTACTCTACATCAATGATATTTTCCAACATGTGCAGTTATGCAAAATGAAACTCTTCGCAGATGACACCATGTTATATATATGTGGATCGAATGTACAAACAATGTTGGAAGATTTGAACAAAGATTTGACAACTCTGGAGGAATGGCTAGGTGATAATAGCATGCAACTGAACATTAAAAAATGCAAATTCATCATCTTTGGGACACCCACACAAATTAAAAAACTTGAAGAAGACCAGATTTCAGTATCATTAAATGGGGAAGCTATTGAACGAGTGAAAGTGATCAAGTATTTGGGCGTCATGCTTGACCAGTACCTCTCTTTCAACCAACACGTTGATTACATATGCGGGAAAATGTCTAAAAAGATATTTTTCTTACAACGAATTGGAAAACACCTGACGTTTTACATGAAGCTGCTCCTTTACAAAGCAATAATTGCCCCGCACCTCGAGTATTGTTCAACCATGCTGCTGAATCAACCTCAAAAGAAGATTTTCCAAATTCAGAAAGTTCAAAATCGCGCTTTACGAGTGATTTTAAGTACTAGTCGTTATACACCTGTGATATATATGTTAAACAGTCTTAGTCTTCTGAATGTCCAACAATTGATACTATATAAAAGTGTCATCTTTGTGTACAAAATGAAATATGGACTTTTACCGGAATATTTGTGTAGAGAGTTGGTTTATGTAAATGATATCCACAGCTATGGAACTCGAAATAGAGGTGATTTTTATGTTCAAGGATTCAGATTATCAAAGACAAAATCAAGTCTATTCTATCAGGGTCTCATCGAATTTAATAAATTGACACCAGAATTAAAAAACACAGAAAATTTTCAATATTTTAAAAGAGCTCTGAGGGAATATGTATCGAAAACATTTTAAATATTTTTATTGATGTACTTTTTAGTACTATACAACTTAATTGTATTTATTGCATATTTTACCAATTTGTTGTTTTATTTGTTTTTTTTTTTTTACAGGTATTTGACATGAGTGTTTATTTTTAGTGATAGCACACATGTGTACGTACCTATGTCATATTTGCATTTTTTTTTTTTATAAGTTAATTTTATTAATTAGTGTTCAACTATAGCGTTAACTTTTTATTATTGTATTTTGATAGCTATTTTTGCTAATAAACGATATTTATTATTATTATTATATGACTCATTATTCCGATAAAACCTACAATTTTCACCCATTTTTCCGCTGATATTCGAAGGAAACCTACCTTTCCACTTATTAACACACCAATATTTTATGAAAACCTACTTTGCTATTCATTTTTTTGCCAAATCATATTTTTTCACCTGCTTTTCCACTCATTTTCTCGCTAATATTCGAAGAAAACTTACTTTTTTTAGTCATTACTCATTACCAGCATTTGATGAAAACCTACTTTTTTGTATCATTATTCCGGTGAAACCTACACCTGCTCTTCGACTCAATTTTCGACGAAATCCTACTTTTTCAGTTATTATTCCACCTATATGTGATGAAAACCTAATTTTCCACTAATTATCTTGCCAGGACCTACTTTTACGCTCATAATAAAACCTGATTTTTCACTCATATTCAAAGAAAACCTACTTTTTTCGCGAATATTTCAATGAAACCTTATTTCAAACATACTTTTTGACTCATTATTCCGACAAAACCTACACTTTTCACTCACTTTTCCGCTAATATTCGAAGAAACCCTGTTTTTCACTTATTACACGAATCTTTGATTGAGACCTACTTTTTCAGCCATTTTTACGCTAGTATTGGAAAAAAACCCTACTTAACGTATTATTCATCCGATATTTTATGAAAACTCACTTTTTGACTCATTATTCCGCTGAACCTATTTTTTTCACTTGCTTTTCGAGTAATGGTTCGACCAATATTCTACGAAAACCAACTTTTTTAGTAATATTTGACTAAAAAAACATACTTTTTCAATTATTTTTCGTACGATATGTGAAGAAAACCTAATTTTTCACTGATTATCCCGCTAGAACCTACCTTTCCGCTTATATTCGGAGAAAACGTACTTTTCTACTCATTTTCCGCTAATATTTGAAGAAAACCAACTTTATTACTTATTTCACTCAGTTTTTAAGAAATCCTACTTTGTCATATTATTTGCTAAAAACTTCTTTTTCACTCATTACTCTGCTTAATCCTACCTTTTTTACCTGTGTTTCCACTTACTTTTCCACTAATTTTTTAATAGAACCCACTTTTCCACTTATTATTCCACCAATATTTGAAGAAAACCTATTACTAGACCGATATAATATGTCGAAAACTTACTTTTGAGTCATTATTCCGCCGAAACCTACTCCTGTCAGCTACTTTTTCACTCATTTTCCGCTAATATTCAATAAAAAAAAATACTTTTTCATCAATTTTATGGATAATTCTGAAGAAGTCATACCTTTTCACTTCCTATCCCACTGATATTTGATGAAAACCTACTTCGTCATTCATTATTTCGCTAGAACCTACTTTTTTCACACATTTTTTCGCTAATATTTGAAGGAAACCAACTTTTCACGAATTAATTAACCGATTTTTTTGATGAAATATTTCACTTAAATCTACTTTTTCGCAATATTTGAAAAAAAACTACTATTTTAGTTATTACTAAAATAGTAGTAAAATATCGTTTCCCGTACGCCGCGTTGAAAATAACTGTTCAATTACTGCCCGAAAAACTCCCATCTCATTTTTTATTTTTCAAGTCGAAGAGGTTCCAAAAAGTATGGTTCAGCAAAGTAATGAAGAATTCTTACTTATTTGCAGAATTGTATTAAACAGTCATCAGAACGTCAACGCAACACCAAGCAAGAAACACCTAATCTTGAGAGCGCCATCTGCCCTTACTTCTCAAATTAAACACAAAACGACAAACCAAGAAACCATAGAACCACTAAACTGACCCACATCCTGTATGCTACTAACCTCTTTGTGTAATATGAACAGAAGAATGCCGTCTAAGCTGAATTCGTCTAGAAAACGATTTAGGACAATCCGGACAATGAAAAACAAGATGTTCTCCCTCTTCGTTTACTTGCACTGCAGCTGGAAACATTGAAGATCTCTCTATCTATGTGTTTTTTATTATTTTTTATTTTGCTCACCAGCGCCCTCTTCAACATTCTTTGCATCTGTCGTTATAAAATCATTCAAAACCTGCAAAATTATCACAGATCCATCTTCAGTTCTCACTTCCACTTCCGTGGTATTGCCGCTGGATGGGCTGACTTTAAGTTCCAGTTGACCATCAGATTTGAATCCTTTCAAACGATTAATTTTTGATGGACAAGTCAGAAATACTTACTTGGATGACTTGCCAGAGTGCTCTTCACAACATCAGCGATAGATTCCATACACAGATCATCCGAAGCCCTTTCGTCTATGATAAAAACACTTTCCTCTACTTGTTCTTCTTTGAAATCAACAATGGTAGGAAGAGTGCAAGCGTTTCGGTTTTCTTCGTTTGCTTCCATAGACAGAGTTATACTATCCCGATCTTCTTCTGGTTCTTGAGGAATATAGGCCACCTTTGTGATTCCAACAATATCTTCTTCAGTTGTAGGCTGTCCCTCTTGAGTTTCTTGATTTTGTTCAAACTCCGAACTTTCGTCAGTTTGAATTTCATTGATTTCTACCTCTTCAACGATATCGTCATCATCAAAATAAACAGCTTTGAGATCGTCATGGACGACTTTTAGATGAAGCCGCAGCTTCATGTCGGATTGTTCGCATTTTTTCTTGAAGTGGTAGGATTTTTCCAATTGGAATTTGCACGGGTGGCAAATTTTTTCAGGAAGGCCGTCCCCTTCGAACACCTGGAGGTTGGACGAATGAAACCTTGGGGTTGACAGAAATAGTTTTCGTTTTTTTTTAACAAAATTCATTCCCATAGATTTCTACAGAGTTGTGTGTGAAGCAAGTTCTGGAGCTTTCTTCACTAGAGGTTATGAAGAAAATATATAAAGATTTCAATGATTATCAAGATTCTGCAGATACTGAATATTTTGGAGGTTCTGGAAATGATGAAGATTCTGGAGCTTTCTTCACTATTCTCTCATAAATTCATCTAAAGATTCTCACAAAAATGTTCTAGAGATTCTAATTTTGGAGGTCGTTCTGATTTTTGAGGTTGTCGGAAATTTTTTATGGGTATTTCAATGAGCATCAAGATTCTGGAGATACTGAATATTCTGGAGATTTTGGAAATATAGAAAATTCTGAAGTTTTCTTCATTATATTCTGAACTTGTCTAAATATTCTCACAAACATTTTATAAAGCTTCTAATTTTGGAGGTTGTCAGAAAAAAACTATAAAGATTCCAATGATTATCAAGATTCTGCAGATAAAAAAGGAGAATCTTGAAACTGTTTCCTCAGTCTGACCATGACCAATCCATATACGTTTCGTCCTACTAGGACTCATCAGTATCGCTATGGGAGTTCTGAAATAGTAATCTATCACTTACCGGACACGATAACAGTCCGGTGAATGACACTTTACATCATCAGAGACTGTAAAGTTGGATTAGCGGAATAAGGAATACATAATTCAACTAGCTTTGGAAGTTATAGCATGGTTTGGCTGACGCCATCTCATGGTAAGAATGTGAGACGGTCTGCCACCACCGCCCTTTTATTGTGTATTGTGTGTGGTTTGACAAGAAAGTATTTTCTCTTTCAAACCAATTAAAAAAAAAATGGCACGGTATGAAATGAAAGTTATTCACGATACTAAGACGGTAAATGTTTGTTTAAATTACGAGTCAAGATAGTTAATTTCTAGACGAGTAGTTTAATTATTACATATAACGTCTGTGTATCGTGCAATGTTTCACTTCATATTTTTCTGTGAATTATCATCTAGCTGATTGGTTACAAGTCCGGTAAATGACACTTTACATCATAAGAGCCGGAAAAATTGAATAAGAAGAATATAATTTCGGCTAACTTTTGAAGTTGTAATGTAATAAATGTCAGACGGACTGCCACCACTGCCCTCTTAAATCGATTGAAAAAAATTGTCACATTATGAAATAGAACTCTGTACGATTCACAGCCTTTGAATGTCATTGAACTACTCGTCTAGAAATTCCGGACTCGGCTCTTCCGTCACCTCGTCCATACACATCTTGACTTGTACTCTAAAAAATCATTTACCGGCTTAGTAACGTAATAGTAATTCACGTTACTAACTCACGTTTTTAAATTACGAGTCGAGATGTTTATGGACGAGGCGACGAAGGAGCCGAGTCTGGAATTTCTAGACGAGTAGTTTAATGACATTTAACGGCTGTGTATCGTAAATTGTTTTGTTTCATGCTGTCATATTTTTTTATCGGTTTAAAGTGCTTTATTGTCAAACCATACACTTAGAGCGCCATCCAAGCCATGTGACCACTTGGGTAAGAGATAGGTTGATTATATGTTTCCAACGTTCTATGTCAAGTTAATGACTAAAATCATGAGATGGCGCCAGCCAAACCTGCTACCAATGCAATTTCACAGTCCTTGATGATGCAAAATGTCATTTTTGGAGTGGTCAAGTAATTTTTTTTACAGTCGCTGACGATGTAAAGTGTCATTTACCGGACTGGTTTTGGGTCCGGTAAATGATAAAGAGTGTTCAATAAAAAATACGATCAAGTCACCTATGGATTGCAATTGTTTCAAAAAACGTATGTCTTGGCTAACATCGCAATTATGACATGACATCCACTTTCTAACCGTCACAGATGCCATGATGCCAAACCATACAAACTAGCCACGACCTACGTCCATGACAGAAAAAGAAATCCAGAGGTGACTTGATCGTATTTTTTATTGAACACTCGTTACTTTACGGTACAGTATGAAATAAATTACTATTGTTTTATACTGTGACAATTTTTTTTATCTCATTGTCAAACCAAACATTGAGAGGGCCGTCTCAACATTCTTACTATGAGATGGCGCCAGCCAAAACATGACACAACTCAGGTAATATAGATAGGTACCTTCTTGTTACCAGCGTTTTATGTAAGTATAATCTCATATGTTAAGTATAGTATAACCATATGAGATGGCGCCAGCCAAACCATATGCTACAACTTCAAAAGTTATTTAAAATTATATATTCTTCTAATCCAACTTTCGCGGCTCTGATGATGTAAACTGTCATTTACCGGACTGGTTTAGAGTCCGGTAAATGATACATTACAATAAAGAATGAAATAAAGTAATTCATTATACCTAATATTCTGCCTAAGATAAATTAAAAGCCCCCCCTGTATGAAGTCCAAAAAAAGATAAATTGGTCAACAAAAATTTGCTTCTTTGCTGATGTAATCAAAATATATTGAAAAATAATTATCTAGCAGGCTTTGACTTACTTCGAGGGACACACAAGCCATGATACGAAGAGTTAAAGGGACCATATCATCCTGATTGAAGATGTTAATTAATTGTGCTTTCTTTTCCATGCAAAGTCGACAAATCTCGTCCAAATCCACAATTTCCTCGTCTTTTTCATCTTCCTCCGATTTTTTTCTGCTGTATGTTTTCGTTTTCATATTTGAATTTGTTGACGATAATCAAGAAAACTGAGAAATTATTATCATCAATTCTTCAATGGAGAATTCTGTATTATCTTTTTAATGAAGCGTCCTGTACAGTCAATTGTCATTCTTGTCATATTTTTCGGTTTCGTTGGTTGACGTTGACGCAGCGGGATCATTTATAGTGACGTCATCGAGATGCTTAGTGCATATTCTACGAGGGTTGCTCAATACGTCTTTAGGAAAATATAGAAAGACTACACCTATTTTTTTTTAAGAGTTACAGTAACAGTTCAAAATTTAAAGCCATAAAGTGCTCACTAATTGAAATGAGAATATAAAATATTTGATTATCAAACCAAACACATTTTGAACATAGCGAAATCACAGTTTATGACTATTGTAATAGAAAATGTTTGCCAACCTTTAAATTGCAATTTTGATCACTCACTAACTGAAAAAATGAATTGTAGAAACTACAACCAGCTTCTTGCCAAACCAAGGGCAGGTTGTTTGAGTTCAACATGTCTTCTAAAATGTTTTCCCGTTAGATCCAAGACCTCCCATGTATACTCTGTCTCGTTTATATGAAGGGAACCATTTGGACATTTGGATTATGGTATTTCTACCTAACCAAGCAGAAAGCTAGTCCAGGATATTAGGTTAGCGTTATCCTCGACATCTCAAGCAATCCGAATCCTCATAGCTGGAGGTGGTGCGGCAAGAGTCCATCTTCCGATATCCCAAAGAACCACTCAAGCTGGCACAATGTTTTTAACTGCATGCACGCAAGAACGGAATTCCGCGCCTTTCTAGACGGTCTACGCAGCTTTGAAACCATTACACACATCTCCAAATGAAGAGGGCACTAGTGGGCTTCTCTATCTTTCGCAGTACTGGGTTTGGTTTATTTTGACCAACCAAACCCCCCAGGACCATGACGAAATCGCCTCAAGTTTCAACGATGATTGCGATCAACCACGCACTAGGAACTGGTTATCTCCTCATCTTTGGACCAAGATCTGCAATACGAGTATCAAAGATTTGGCTTCTTAACTTTTCTTCAGAGAAAATCTGTTGTTTGGTATTTGGTATCTATATAAGGATAGACGCCAGAAACTTGGACAAATCTACCAGCCATACACTCACACGTATTACTATAGTTGAGCTTGACTAGTCACAGTTGGTAACAATTGCTAGTTATTGCTTTGGACTTCTCAGTGTCAGGTCTGTTTGTCCCGACAAGGTACTTTCACTGGGCCGGAGCAGCTGAACCAACGCTCTCCATAGTGGCGCATGGGAAGCGTACCTTTCCTCCCCTTCACCAGCAGGGTGGGTAACGGACCGGCCCCAAATCCCGAAGGTCCAAACCCGATAATAAACAAAACAATAAGAATCGACAAAACTTTTCCCGCCAAAATATGTTTTGTGGTCGCAATCTGCGAGAGTGCCCGGACTATTCTTACGAGACGACGCGTGCTGGCAAATTTCAATTTCAGGGTCAAATAAATGCGTTGCCATTGAAGCAATGAAAACAGGTTTTAGACACACTCGTATGTTATTTTTTCTCGGGTTTAAACGTGAGGATGAGGTATCTTTTGAAGAGTTCATTGACGAAGGGGTCCCAGAAAGTGAGAACCCTAGCTTCTAACCCAAACTACCTCAAATCATTCGTCACCGTGAGGGAACTGCTTTCTGTGATTGTGATATACTCCTCAGAGAATCCGTTACCCAGAAAGAAATATCAAATAGATAATCACGTCTTTTATGGAAACTGGTGTAAATTAGGCAGGCATAATTTTTATGGAGGACTCCTGCAAGTACTGACTTGGACTTTGGACTTCTAATGTTTTCCTCCTTTTTGGCATAGATATTTTTTAGTAAGATAAATAGGTGTCAGCAGGATGAGGTTTTGTTTGTAGACTTCTCCAGATACAGAAAAGCTAGAGCAATGTCCTGGCTTATCTGGAGTCATATCTGTTTAGTCTACCAACAGTACCAACTTACCCAGACAAACCCTCAATAGAATTCGCTGCTCCCATGTTTAGGCACTTCCGATATTATGAAAAGACACATTTCAAAACAGCGCTACTTTTTTAATATCCATTTCTGCAAGGATTTTATCGTTCAAACATCTGTCATTAAATTCCAAAAGCCAATTACTAGAAGCAATACTGCTATGCTTAACTATACCACAGCACAATAGTTACGAAACACTCCTCAAAGGGTTTGTTGTGTATCTTTGTCCAATGGAACCTGTGTGCAGTTAACTTAAAATATCATTGGAAAATCATTGATCGTGAATGACACTTTAAAGTTTTGGTCAAATCCTGAAATCAGAATTTGGTTGTGTTTTCCAAAAAAAATGATTTTTTCAATACCTGTTTATGTAAAATGGGTTTATCTGTATATCTGTATCCTTCTTTTTCCAACAAATATATTTCTTAACCCGAAAAGAAGTTTGTCATGTGACCTTTATGCCTCCAAAAATATACAGGTTGTCCCGAAACTAGGTTTAAATATTTGAACATTATACTGTACAACCTAATTCCGGGACCCCCTGTACCCTGTATTACGTATAGTCTGTTCATGGCTTTCTTGCGGTTACGTCATACTTTTCCGTCTCTCTCACATTGAAAAAAAAATCACATACGTCTGGACGAGGGTCTTTCGGATCAATTTGACAAATGTCACATGTGGAGCGATGAATCTACGACATACTACCAAACGTCAGATACTGTGACGTGACCGCAGAAAAGCCTTGAACAAGCTGTAGGTATTTTATTATGAACTGTAGACACCTCAATCTTCACATCAACTTATATGATTTTTTTGGAATCACAAGAAACCGATATTTCGTTCTAGACAAAAATATCAAGCTCAAGCATGATTAGAAATGTTTTATTTTTTACGCATTTTTATTTATTTTTTAAAATTTTAATTCTTATCAAATTCACTCTAACTTTGACCATTTAAACTTTTTTCTAGGGCGAATTATAAGAAAGATATCGACTGGCTAAAGTAAAACGGAATAACTTGGTACCCTGTTGTCCCAAACGCCTTTTTTAATTTTACTTGCTTGTCTCGATGAAATTGAAGATTTTTTTTTTTTCATTTTGAACACACCCTGTATATAACAAATAAGACACTTAACATGAACTTTTTTCCTCAAAATCATCACTTTATTCTCGATTTTGAAACACCCCGTATATTAAATTAAGCTTGTGGTCAGTCAAATTTGGGACACCCTGTACCCACAAAGATCACCACTGATGTATCGTTGGTTGCCTAAACTGTCCACACCATTCACGTCACTCCTAAACCAGAAGCCCTCTACCGTTATCAACCATCCACTAACCACTTGTATGTTGTGTATTTAATTTTGCTAAATCTTGACAACCGATTTTGTCACACGTTAAAATTTCTCTTTGCGTGCGCGAAGGGTGTGAGCCCGGGAGAAAAAGCCTTTAGTTTCACGTGCATGTGGTGTTTGTAACCCCCTAATTTATCAATTTTTCACGGTAAGTGGTTTTTTTGACGGTTATTTCCGTTTCCGACTCCGCCATTACGATAAACAAGTGCCGGCAGCAGGTTATCCTGGCCTGCTTTAGACAACTTTTCCATTTTCAACCAGCCTCAAGTTTAATTATTTAAATTAAAGTTGTTATAAAATCTAAAATCCATTTGATGCCTGATAAATTGAGTTCTAATTAACAATAATCCAATTAGCCTTCAGGCTGGAGGGTCAAGGGCCTTGCCTCCAAAATAACTTAACTTTCTCATAAGGCCTTAAAATAACCACAAGTTCCATACACCATCTCCGGTCAATTATCGTTTATATGTATGAATAACTGTTTAAACGAAACGGGTATTGTTGATTTGTCCACATCACAAAAGCTAATAATGTGGAAAACCTGTTTTTACGTAATTAAAATAAAACTTTGCATCGGGTTTTGTCGGTTTTTTATTGGCCTACAGTACCATCAGTACTTGACATTAATTGATTTTTTTGCCGTACTTCAAAATGTAAAAATCCATTGGTTTTGGTAATTTTTTAGTGTGCGTCACAGGCACAGGTGAATTTTGTCGTTTTTCGTCCGAGAACACAAATTTGATGTTTTACCTTCATTTTATGTTATACTGTACTGGACTTAAAACCAGTCCGGTAAATTACACTTTTTACATCATCAGAGACTGTAATACAAATTGACTTTACCAGTCCGCTAAATGACACTGCATCATCAGAGACTGTGAAATTGGATTAATAGAATAAGAATACATAAATTTGACTAACTTTGGTTGCATAATTTAGCTGGCGCCATCTCACGGTTTTAATTAATAACTTGACATAAAATGTTGCTAACATAAGTGACCTATTTATAAGCGGTGAAATTGTTAGGCTGGCGCCATCTCATTGTATGAATGTGAGACGGACTGCCACTACCGCCACTTTTTTATTTAAATCGATTGAAAAAAATTGTCGCAGTATGAAATTCCGGACTCGGCTCCTTCGTCGCCTTGTCCATGAACATCTTGACTCGTCACTTAAAAAGTAATTTACCGGCTTAGTAACGAAAATTTCTATAACGAAACAGTGGAAAAAAATAAAAAATATTAGTTATTGTATGACTATTCAACAATACATGGTGTATTATAAGTGAGTCATTCATTTTTTATTGGTTAATGAAAGTTTCATTACTCGATCGCTTCAAGCAATGGAAAAAACCTTATTCCATTACTCCTCTGTTTAGGAGCCAATCAGAAAATTCTTGCGTCATTTTGAAACAGATAATTTGACTGGACTGGGCTAACCTAACCTCACTTTGTCCTCCAATTGACAAAATGGTCAATTTTGTCAATAATTAATTTACATAACTCGTTTCTATTATTGAATAGTCATAGAAAAGTATAGTATTCTACTCGCGGGTGATGGCTATTATCACGAGGATAATCATCTCGTGAGTAAAGGCCATCATCACCCATTACCCGCTCGTTAAATAATATACCTTCTATTTTCAGAGACCGATAAAAATAACAAAAACTCAAGTAAAAACCGATAAGTGAGATGACAACTATTTTTCGTTTCCTTTTCTACGAGCAGACTGTCAAATAGAATAAAGTACGCCCCAATGTCACAACCATCAAACATATTATTCCAAAAATATTTGAGAAGAAAATGCTCACCGTCGTCAGTGAGGCACTCCCATCTTCTTGACACATTCAAATTTACAGGGGCGGTTTCAAAAGTATTCCTCGAGGGACTCCTGAGGTCTCCATAATTTTTTTATTTCAGAATATATAGAAAAATTATCTGTATGAAAGTGGTAGGAAATTTTCCAAATAAACGTTATGTCATCTATTTAGTGGGCTGTCACAAAAATCCTTCGAAGATGGTTTCATATTTAAAATTATCTATTATCTCTAGCGCAGCTGCGAAATTTCCATTGGCGATATGAGCAAGCACTCATGCCGTACCTATGTTTATCTGCTTTCAAGACCACGTCGAACTAATAAAACTACACGTGATCAAACAAAGCGGAACGATTGAACCGGTCACGTTCGCTGATCGCCTGTAGTTTTTTTATTTTGTGCTGATTTCAAACAGGGTTCTAAATTGTAATGAATTGACTTTTTGCTAAAACGTGTTTGAGTTGTAACATTCATTAACCCAACTTTTCATTATATAAGAAATGGACAAAGGTAATTTGAAATGAAACTAATAAAATTATTGTGATTGACTCCTCGGCTTCAGTGCAGTAAAGAATGTTCACTTTTGAATTTTAACTTACCGCTCTGATATGAGAAATGGGTTGGGAATAAAAAAAGAAGGGACATCAGTTTTTTTTCTACGAGCGTGCGCAAAGGAACCTTTTCCCGAACTAGTGCGCTGTTGATTTTTTCCCCACTCAAATTTAAACTCAAATACCAAATTGTAAATAATTCACAAATAAATGAATTGTCACCATACTATTTGTATTCGTGGATTCGTGATTTTGCAACTGATGGGGAGAAACAACGACTTAATCCAGACTCCGGATTACGATGACAGATTCATTGCTTTAACTGTGCGCATCGTTGCCAAGTTTTTTTTGTGAGGTTTTTGTTATTTGTGCGCACATTGAAGCGATATTTAAAAGAAGTGAGTTTTTTCCATTCACATTTTTTTATTTATTTCATAACCCTTGAATTTTGTACTCTGGCATTTTGGTTTTGATTTTCAATGAATTATAATTTGTT
This sequence comes from Orchestes rusci, assembly GCA_958502075.1. Taxonomy (NCBI): domain Eukaryota; kingdom Metazoa; phylum Arthropoda; class Insecta; order Coleoptera; family Curculionidae; genus Orchestes; species Orchestes rusci. Next base: position 76,148,380 of record OY293305.1, on the reverse strand, counting down.
TTATGAGTTCTAATAAAAAAATTGAAAACACAATTTTTGATTATTTATTTTTTTTAATAAAAACTTAGATGATTCTTATTAACCCTGATGCTGCGAAATTATACACATGAACATTGTTAAATTGTTATATTGTTCTGTTGATATTATTAGCAGCAGTCATACGTGTTTTGAAATTTTTGATTTAAAAAAAATTGACTGAGTGCTAAATAACTTTTCAGTTGAAAATTTCAAAATTTCGAGACGAAGATAAAATTCCTAGTCCGAGGAAAAACCAGCTCTATTTCCAAACTCAAATTCTGATTCCAAGCATATTTTCAAACCAGTTTATAAAATATTTCAAAATAATCACACCAACTACTGCATTAATTATTACACTCATCATTAAAACAGTTTTCTCGATTTCTTATTTAAATAGCGAAATAAATTAATATTTATAGAAACATTCTATTCAAAATTTTTTTAGAAAAAAATGATTTCCAAGTAGTTGAATTAAATTCAAATCCCCATGCTAAGGTGGAACCGATCAGAAAACAATTTAATGTAACTTCCATGAAATTAAACCATTAAGGTTGTGAATCACCATGTAAACATTTTTTTTTATAGGATGAATAATTGAATTTACTTGAACTTGTGTTTATTTTGCAGGTGTAACAAAAGAAGGCCATCAAAATGCCGAAACAGGTAGGTCCATTTAGGATAAGTGTTATTACCCACACCCTGTATATTAATAATTTTGACTTTGTTTTTCAAAATCGCCGGCTGGTTTATGCTCTCATTATCTTGTATCTTGTTTATCTGTGTTTAAATACATATCATGTTCGTACACATACGCCTTTGTTCAAACAGCGCTGTTCAAACAAATGCTGTCCTAGTGTTCTCATAAAACCGATCGCAAAAGGTATGATTTCCATGTTAATTAATGGTGTGTCTGGGTGGAAAGAACTAGAAAAATGGTTATTTTTCATGAGAAGAAAGCCTGGTGGAAGTGTGTGGTACCGATGGGGTTTTACAGTGATAGAGAGGAGAAGTCTAGTGAGAAGTTTGATGTAAGCTGTTTGTTTTGTAGTCTGTGACAATATTTGGTAACTTAGTCAATTTTTTCATGCCAGTAGAATATTTCGAAAATTGTAATATTTTGAATGAAAGCTTTAAACGTAACGTTTTAGTCAATTTGTCAACTACTCGCAAAGAGTAATTGGATTTGATTGAAAACGTCCCCCGAAAGATTTTTTTTTTTAACAAAAACTGTAAAATTGTCACTTTCACAGAAGAAAAATCATAGATTGGAAATTGAGAAAGATGCAGCTTTAAAAATTTCACCTGTCGTTTAAGCATGAAATTGTTAGTCAAAATCATTAAAAAATAATAGAAATATACAGTCATGGAATTTTTTTTGGGAAATTCAAGTCAAAGTTCATAAAATTGTCACTTTCTCAAAGAAAAAATGATAGCTTGGAAACTGAGAAAGTTTCACCAGTCTATTCAGCATCAAATTTTTAGTCAAAATCATTGAAAAAATATAGAGGGTGACATGGAAAAATGTTCAGGAAATTGAAGTCGAAATTCATAAAATTGTCACTTTCACAGAAAAAAAATCATAGCTTGAGAACTGAGAAAGATGCAGCTTTAAATGTTTTACCATTCGATCAAGCATCAAATTTTCAGTCAAAATCGTCAGAAAAATATACAGGGTGTAATGGGAGAATTTTTACAAAATGCAAGTCAAAGTTCATAAAATTGTCACTTTCACAGAAAAAAAAACATAGCTTGGAAACTCTTATGCAGCTTTAAAAGTTTCACCATTCGATTTAACAGCAAATTTTTAGTCAAAATCATTTAAAAAAATATACAGGGTGTCATGGAAAAATCTTTAGGAATTCAAGTCAAAGTTCAACAAATTGTCACTTTCACATAAAAAAAATCATAGCTTGGAAACCGAGTAAGGTACAGCTTTAAAAGTTTCACCATTCGATTTAACAGCAAATTTTTAGTCAAAATCATTTAAAAAAATATACAGGGTGTCATGGAAAAATCTTTAGGAATTCAAGTCAAACTTCAAAAAATTGTCACTTTCACATAAAAAAAAAACATAGCTTGGAAACCGAGTAAGGTACAGCTTCAAAAGTTTCCCCATTCGATTTAGCATCAAATTTTTTAGTCAAAATCATGAAAAAAATATACAGGGTGTTATGGACAAATTTTTTGAAATTTCAAGTCAAAGTTTGAAATTGTCTTTTTCACAGAAAAAAAAACAAAGTTCGGAAACTCTTATGCAGCTTTAAAAGTTTCATCATTCGATTTAAAAGCAAATTTTTAGTCTAAATCATTAAAAAATATATACAGGGTGTCATGGAAAAATCTTTAGGAATTCAAGTCAAAGTTATTAAAACTGTCACTTTCACAGAAGAAAAATAATAGCTTGGAAACCGAGTAAGTTGATGCTTTAAAAGTTTCACCATTCGATTAAACACCAAATTTTTAGTTAAAATCATTAAAAAAATATACAGGGTGTTATGGATAATTTTTTATAAAATTCAAGTCAAAAGTTCATGAAATTGTCACTTTCACAGAAAAAAAAGCATAGCTTGGAAACCGAGTAAGTTAATGCTTTAAAAGTTTCACCATTCGATTTAGCATAAAATTTTCAGACAACGTCGTTAAAAAAATGTATAGGGTGGCATGAAGAAATTCTTGGGAAATTCAAGTCAACGTTCATAAAATTGTCACTTACACAGAAAAAAAAACATTAACATAACTTGGAAACTCTTAGGCAGCTTTAAAAGTTTCACCTTTCGATTCAACAGCAAATTTTTAGTCAAAATCATTTAAAAAAATATACAGGGTGTCATGGAAAAATCTTAAGGAATTCAAGTCAAAGTTCAAAAAAATTGTCACGTTCACATGAAAAAAATCATAGCTTGGAAACCGAGTAAGGTACAGCTTCAAAAGTTTCCCCATTCGATTTAGCATCAAATTTTTTAGTCAAAATCATGAAAAAAATATACAGGGTGTTATGGACAAATTTTTTGAAATTTCAAGTCAAAGTTTGAGATTGTCTTTTTCACAGAAAAAAAAACAAAGTTCGGAAACTCTTATGCAGCTTTAAAAGTTTCATCATTCGATTTAAAAGCAAATTTTTAGTCTAAATTATTAAAAAATATATACAGGGTGTCATGGAAAAATCTTTAGGAATTCAAGTCAAAGTTATTAAAACTGTCACTTTCACAGAAGAAAAATCATAGCTTGGAAACCGAGTAAGTTGATGCTTTAAAAGTTTCACCATTCGATTAAACACCAAATTTTTAGTTAAAATCATTAAAAAAATATACAGGGTGTTATGGATAATTTTTTATAAAATTCAAGTCAAAAGTTCATGAAATTGTCACTTTCACAGAAAAAAAAGCATAGCTTGGAAACCGAGTAAGTTAATGCTTTAAAAGTTTCACCATTCGATTTAGCATAAAATTTTCAGACAACGTCGTTAAAAAAATGTATAGGGTGTCATGAAGAAATTCTTGGGAAATTCAAGTCAACCTTCATAAAATAATTGTCACTTACACAGAAAAAAAAACATTAACATAACTTGGAAACTCTTAGGCAGCTTTAAAAGTTTCACCTTTCGATTCAACAGCAAATTTTTTGTCAAAATCATTTAAAAAAATATACAGGGTGTCATGGAAAAATCTTTAGGAATTCAAGTCAAACTTCAAAAAATTGCCACTTTCACATAAAAAAAAACATAGCTTGGAAACCGAGTAAGGTACAGCTTTAAAAGTTTCACCATTCGATTAAGCATCAAATTTTTTAGTCAAAATCATAAAAAAACTATACAGGGTGTTATGGACAAATTTTTTGAAAATTCAAGTCAAAGTTTGAAATTGTCATTTTCACAGAAAAAAAAACAAAGTTCGGAAACTCTTATGCAGCTTTAAAAGTTTCATCATTCGATTTAAAAGCACGTTTTTAGTCTAAATCATTAAAAAATATATACAGGGTGTCATGGAAAAATCTTTAGGAATTCAAGTCAAAGTTATTAAAACTGTCACTTTCACAGAAGAAAAATAATAGCTTGGAAACCGAGTAAGTTGATGCTTTAAAAGTTTCACCATTCGATTAAACACCAAATTTTTAGTTAAAATCATTAAAAAAATATACAGGGTGTTATGGATAATTTTTTATAAAATTCAAGTCAAAAGTTCATGAAATTGTCACTTTCACAGAAAAAAAAGCATAGCTTGGAAACCGAGTAAGTTAATGCTTTAAAAGTTTCACCATTCGATTTAGCATAAAATTTTCAGACAACGTCGTTAAAAAAATGTATAGGGTGTCATGAAGAAATTCTTGGGAAATTCAAGTCAACGTTCATAAAATAATTGTCACTTACACAGAAAAAAAAACATTAACATAACTTGGAAACTCTTAGGCAGCTTTAAAAGTTTCACCTTTCGATTCAACAGCAAATTTTTAGTCAAAATCATTTAAAAAAATATACAGGGTGTCATGGAAAAATCTTTAGGAATTCAAGTCAAACTTCAAAAAATTGCCACTTTCACATAAAAAAAAACATAGCTTGGAAACCGAGTAAGGTACAGCTTCAAAAGTTTCACCATTCGATTTAGCATCAAATTTTTTAGTCAAAATCATGAAAAAAATATACAGGGTGTTATGGACAAATTTTTTGAAATTTCAAGTCAAAGTTTGAAATTGTCTTTTTCACAGAAAAAAAAACAAAGTTCGGAAACTCTTATGCAGCTTTAAAAGTTTCATCATTCGATTTAAAAGCAAATTTTTAGTCTAAATCATTAAAAAATATATACAGGGTGTCATGGAAAAATCTTTAGGAATTCAAGTCAAAGTTATTAAAACTGTCACTTTCACAGAAGAAAAATCATAGCTTGGAAACCGAGTCAGTTGATGCTTTAAAAGTTTCACCATTCGATTAAACACCAAATTTTTAGTTAAAATCATAAAAAAAATATACAGGGTGTTTTGGATAATTTTTTATAAAATTCAAGTCAAAAGTTCATGAAATTGTCACTTTCACAGAAAAAAAAGCATAGCTTGGAAACTGAGAAAGATGCAGCTTTAAAAGTTTCACCATTCGATTAAACAGCAAATTTTTAGTCAAAATCATTACAAAAATATACAGGGTGTCATTGAAAAATCTGTACGAAATTCAAGTCAAAGTTCATAAAATTGTCACTTTCACAAAAAAAATCAAAGCTTGGAAACCGAGTAAGGTACAGCTTTAAAAGTTTCACCATTCGATTCAGCATCAAATTTTCAATCAAAATCATTCAAAAAATATACAGGGTGTCATGGAAAAATGAAATGAAAATTCAAGTCAAAGTTCATAAAAGTCTCACTTTCACAAAAAAAAAATCATAGCTTGGAAACTGAGAAAGGTGCAGCTTTGAAAGTTCCACCATTCGATTTAGCATCAAATTTTCAGTCAAAATCATTCAAAAAATATACAGGGTGTCATGAAAAAATGAAATGAAAATTCAAGTCAAAGTTCATAAAAGTCTCACTTTCACAAAAAAAAAATCATAGCTTGGAAACTGAGAAAGGTGCAGCTTTGAAAGTTCCACCATTCGATTTAGCATCAAATTTTCAGTCAAAATCATCAAAAAAATATACAGGGTGTCATGTTAAAATTCTTAGGAAATTCAAGTCAAAGCTCATAAAATTGTCACTTTCACAGAAAAAAAATCATGGCTGGGAAACTGAGAAAGGTGCAGATTCGATTAAGCATCAAATTTTTAGACAAAATCATAAAAAATATACAGGGTGTCACAAAAAAAATCATAGCTTGGAACCGAGTAAGGTACAGCTTTTAAAGTTTCATCATTCGATTCCCAGTCAAAATCAATAAAAAAATATACACGGTGTCATAGAAAAATCTTTAGGAAATTCAAATCAAAATGCTGTGCTGTGCTTCCTTCCTATTTTACTGGTTTTGTTCACTTTGATTTATATTAAATTTTTGTTTTTGTTCTGATGGACGTTTTCTCATTTTCCAGAACTCTTCACTTTTTTTCAACTATTTTAGGGATTTATTTTCACCGTTGTATTTTTTTGAATGATGTTTTCAAGAGTGAAATGGATATTTTGCTATTTATGCACTTTTTATTTTATCTGAATGATTTTGCAAATTACGACGCTAAACATCAACTAATAATGATAAAAAATCTCCGTAAAACTCATATTCTTTCACGAATTTTAGTTTCCAATTATTAATATGCAATTACCAAGAATTCCTTAAATTTCTGTTTTTTTTTTTGAAGATCGAAGTGGGCTTATCAGTTTGCCTCCAAGATCACCAGACTTCAACACACACTCAATTATTTCTAACCATAACAGAAGAATAAAAAACTAAAAAACCTCTAAAACCTAATTCTTGAACATGTTCAATGGAAGCTAAATACAGGTAGAAGTTGTTAGTTTGCAAAGAACAGTGTTGTCAAATTGAGCATAATGACACATATCTTTCAACACCGAAAACACTATACAGAGTGGTTCAGAAATAGTGTTACAAACTTTGATAGATCTTACAAAGAAAAGAAAAAAGAAAGTGTTGAACTTCTTTTTGAATGGCAAACTAAAATTTGGAATACTTACTCATGTAGGGTTTAAAGGGCGTTGCGTACTAAATCTTATTCGTACATCGTTTCTAAACCAAAGGACATATCTGCTAAACATCAGACAAAAAAATGCATTTCTTCACTAAAACTCATAAAAAAAACAGAAATCCCATATGTAAGTGAAAAATATCTTTACGACGCCACACTATAGATAAGAAAACGGACAACAATGGGTAATTTCTGGAATTCATGGTGATTTATATTTTCATACAACTCATGCGTTAACTTGAAGTAGGCTTATCAGTTATTGCACATTTGCATGAAGATTTGAATAGTAGCATTAAAATTTGTCAGTCGTTCATGTCCATTGTGATTTGTGAATCATTGAGTTGAAACAATAATTTTTCAGTTTTGAGTGTGTCAAGTGGCAAAATGGTTGAGTTTGAGGAAAAACGTGTGTGGTGGCGATTGTTTGTTTCTAGAAAGTCCTTGCAAGATAATAATGAAGAAAGTTCTGATAAGGAGTTGTCTGTGAGTTTAATTAATAAATATTAATGCCAATAAATAGTTCAAGGTTTTTATATCTATTGACTGTAATCTGGGATTACCGACAGATTCGTAATCTCAGTCATTTTCTATTTTTATCCCATTATTTTTCGATTGAAATGCAATGAAACAGGTGGTTCCACTTCGCATTATACCTGTATCAGGTAATTTAGGTGGTCTATGATGCTGTGTTGCCGATGCTTTTATGTTTTTGGATATTTGTAGTTCGTACATTTACATTTACAGACATTTATTTTGAAGTTTTTGCTATAATCTTGCACACACCACTCAGCTTCGTCAGCTAATTTGGGAGTTATTGACTGTTGAACTTTTCCAGACAGTTCAAGTACACGACTCTATTCAACTGATTTCCTGAAAATTGACAATCAATGGATAACTCAAATTTTCAACAAGGATAATGGAGGGTTTTTGCTATAATCCTTCACAAAAATCACTCAGCTACGTCAGCTAATTTGGGAGTTATTGACAGTTGAAGTTTGCCTGACAGTTTGAGTACACGACTCTATTCAACTGATTTCCTGAAAATTGACAATCAATGGATAACTGAAATTTTCAACAAGGATAATGGAAGGCTTTTGCTATATTCCTTCACAAAAATCACTCAGCTACGTCAGCTAATTTGGGAGTTATTGACAGTTGAAGTTTGCCTGACAGTTTGAGTACACGACGCTATGCAACTGATTTCCTGAAAATTGACAATCAATGGAAAACAGAAATTTTCAACATGGATAATGGAAGGTTTTTGCTATAATCCTGCACAAAAATAACTCAGCTACGTCAGCTATTTTGGGATTTATTGACAGTTGAAGTTTGCCTGACAGTTTGTGTACAAGACGCTATTCAACTGATTTCCTGAAAATTGACAATCAATGGATAACTGAAACTTTCAACAAGGATAATGGAAGGTTTTTGCTATAATCCTGCACAAAAATCACTCAGCTAGGTCAGCTATCTTGGGAGTTATTGACAATTGAATTTTGCCTGGCAGTTTGAGTACGAGTACACGACTTTATTCAACTGGTTTCCTGAAAATAGACAATCAATGGAAAACTGAAAATTTCAACATGGATAATGGGAAGTTTTCGCTATAATCCTGCTCAAAAATCACTCAGCTACGTCAGCTAATTTGGGAGTTTTTGACTGTTAAATTTTCCCTGACAGTTTGAGTACACGACGCTATTCATTTGATTTCCTGAAAATAGACAATCAATGGAAAACTGAAATTTTCAACAAGGATGATGGAAGGCTTTTGCTATAATCCTGCACAAAAATCACTCAGCTACGTCAGCTAATTTGGGAGTTATTGACTGTTGAAGTTAGCCTGACAGTTTGAGTACACGACGCTATTCAACTGATTTCCTGAAAATTGTCAATCTATGGAAAACTGAAATTTTCAACATGGATAATGGAAGGATTTTTGCTATGATCCTGCACAAAAATCACTCAGCTACGTCAGCTAATTAGGGAGTTATTGACTGTTGAATTTTTCCAGACAGTTCAAGTACACGACTATTCAACTGATTTCCTGAAAATTGACAATCAGTGGAAAACTGAAAATTTCTACATGGATAATGGAAGGTTTTTGCTAGAATCCTGCACAAAAATCACTCAGCTACGTCAGCTAATTTGGGAGTTATTGACAGTTGAAGTTTGCCTGACAGTTTGAGTACACGACTCTATTCAACTGATTTCCTGAAAATTGACAATCAATGGATAACTCAAATTTTCAACAAGGATAATGGAAGGTTTTTGCTATGATCGTGCACAAAAGCACTCAGCTACGTCAGCTACATTGGGAGTTATTGACAGTTAAATTTTGCCTGACAGTTTGAGTACACGAGTCTATCCAACTGATTTCCTGAATATTGACTATCAATGGAAAACTGAACTTTTCAACATGGATAATGGACATCGCCTCAACCATGTACGTGTTATCGAAGAATTGGCTAAGGACCTCCCGAAGACCGCAACTCGATATCTCTTTCGGAAAGAGTCTTTCCGTTCCGAAAATATCTAAATTTGAATTTCGGTAAAAATTTCCATGCTCCGTCTGTAGTTCGATACCCAAGCTGCCAAGCTACATCAGACTCCCTACCCACCAGACTTAGTGCCCTGCTATTTTTTTTTCGTCCAAAAATGTAAGATGGACATGCAAGCATTAAGAAAAGGGGTATTTTGTAGAATTGAATAATTCGTCTACAAGTCAAAAATCTTATTTCTTCCCGACATCTTCATTCTTCTCTAAAAATTCAATCCGGCAACGTTGTGTTATACATCGCAGCCGCCTGTTGATACAGTCATGGCCGGTACATTTCGCCGTCTGCGCGACCGGTAATTTCGAAAAGTTTGTCCCGCCATTGGCTAGAACGGACGATTTTTGCCGGACGCAATCCCATGGTGGAAATATCACAACACTGTGCTAATTCCAGTGGTCCCCTACAAGCTGTCTTTGTTTGGTGCAGTTTTAAAGTTTTAACGGCTCTTTAGTATTGAGGTGTCGGTGCTTTGTTTGGAGTCGGTTGGTGTAATTTTGGTGATTTTGTGACTTAAGTTCCTATTTTAGTTCAAGATGGTTTCGAGCAAATTGGTGAGTTTGTGCCACAAGTCAATGATGTAATATTTTATTAGATTCTATCTGCGGTGATCCTAAATTAATCTGTGAAATGAATCAATGAAAATGTTTGATAGCAATGTTCAAAATTCCAAAGCTCTTTTGTTTTTTGAGATATCAACTTCAAATCTTAGTGAGAGTTGCTTTAAAGTGTATAATTTCCATTTGAGATTTTTAAACTTCACGAGATTTTTGGTTTTTAATATACAGGGTGTTGAATGAATCAATGTCAATATTTTCATAGCAATTTTCGAAATTCCATAGCCCTCTTGGTTTTTGAGATATCAACTCCAAATTCTAGTAAGAGTTGCTTTAAAGTGTTAAGTTTCCACTTGGAATTTCTAAACTTTCACGAGATTTTTGGTTTTTGATTTACAGGGTGTTGAATAAATCAATGTCAATATTTTCATAGCAATTTTAAAAATCCCATAGCTCTTTTGGTTTTTGAGATATCAAGTTCAAATTTTAAAGAGAGTTACTATTAAGAGCGTAGTCTCCATTTGGGGTTTCTAAATTTTCACACGATTTTTCGTTTTAAATATACAGGGTGTTGAATGAATCATTGTCTATATTTTAATGGCAATTTTCCGAGCAATTTTCAAAATCTCATAGCTCTTTTGGTTTTTGAGATATCAACTTCAAATATTGGTGAGAGTTGCTTTAAAGTGTAGAGTTTCCATTTGGGATTTCTTAATTCCTACGAGATTTTTTGTTTTCAATATACAGGGTGTTGAATGAATCAGTACCAATATTTTAATAGTAATTTCCAAATTTCCATAACTCTCTTAGTTTCTAAGATATCAACTTCAAATTTTAGTGAGAGTTGCTGTGAAGAGCGTAGTTTCCATTTGGGGTTTCTAAATTTTCACGAGATTTCTCGTTTCTAATATACAGGGTGTTAAATGAATAATTGTCAATATTTTAATGGCAATTTTCAAAATCCCATAGTTCTCTTGGTTTTAGAGATATCAACTTCAAATTTTAGTGAGAGTTGCTTTAAAGTGTTGAGTTTCGATTTGGGATTTCTAAACTTTCACGAGATTTTTGGTTTTTAATATACAAGGTGTTAAATGAATCGATGTCAATATTTTAATAGCAATTTTCAACATTCCATAGCTCTTTTGGTTTTTGAGATATCAAGTTCAAAATAAAGTGAGAGTTGCTTTAAGGTGTATAGTTTTTTTTTGGGACTTCTAAACTTTCACAAGATTTTTGAGTTTTCATATACAGGGTGTTGAATGAATCAATGTCAATATTTTATAGCAATTTTAGAAATTCCATACCTCTCTTTGTTTTTGAGATATTAATTTTATCGAGAGTTGCTTTAAAGTATATATTTTCAATTTTTTACGAGATTTTTAGTTTTCAATATACAGGGTGTTGAATGAATCAATGTAAATATTTTCTGCAATTCCTGGTCACTGCTTTAAATTTTTCTCTCTTTTCATTTAAGATGGGATCTGGTTAATTTTTTTTTGCTGATGGTGGTTTGTTCTAGAAAAGTTGATCTTGAAAGTCTCTTGTGAAATCTTCAAGCAGCTATTTTAACCAAAATCCTTAAATTGAATGCGGAAAGTAAACATTTTAAACATTTTATCAACATTCAATAAAATTCAGTCAAGGCGAAAATATTGTTGATAAAAATATGAGAACCGGAAAAATCAAATTTAGGATTCGTAAAAGAGTTTAAACTTAAAAATAATCTTGAAAACAATGCGGAAGATCATAATTACAAACACAATGATATTTTATGTTCAAAGATATTTTTTTCAACTTTTTAAAACGTTTAACAAACTTGATCTTTTTAATCTTTTAATTTATTCAAAAATGTAAAAGAATCATACTCCAGAATAAGATGAAATTACATAATCAAAAACTTAAAGCAATGTTTAATCATCTTTTGAAAAAAGAGAGGATTTGAATTTTTTTTAAGTAATCAAAAATCATTAAAAAAAAGACTTTTTTATTTTGATATTTTAATTGAAATGATAACTTTCAAACTTTTAATAGTATGAATATTTCTGTTTAGATCATCTTCAATTCTAATACTCTGTTAAACCTATTTTACTAGTCCATAAATAATTCAGGTTTATAGTTTTCAAACATTTTCGGACAATAATAATAATAATCAGGAAATCACCTTTGACATTAATTACTCTATTAATAATAATTGCGTATTTATTTGGAAAGATACCATCAAATCAGTTCTATTTTTAAATATTCAACAACCAACGTCTCGTGATGACGGTGAATCATTCTTATTTCCGTTTTAGAAAATGTATTTGTGTTGAATAACCATGAGATAAATCATTGAATAGGGAGTTTTTGAATCCATTGATTATCGTTTTTCGTTGTTAACAAAACAAAAAAAAATGTTTGGGACACTGTTGTGACATTTCTACTTTTGTTCTGATGTGTTGTGGGCTGGAATGACAGACGGCGTTGTTGCCAAGTTGTGGAACATGTATACTTTCTGTTGATTATTTCAGTGGAACTGCAGTGATTTTTCACAATTTAAATTTGTCCCACAACCTTGTTTGAACCGTGAAACTTATCGGGATTATGTCTGACGTTTCTTGAATCTATTTCTGATAGGTAGAATCATATCAAACTGAGTAATATGAATGGATGATGATAAATTTGTTTGCTTTTAATCCCGGATGTATTGTAGTAATATTAACAGATTAATACTTTGAGACTTCGTATTTTTTTTGTGATAGCCATGTGAATCGTATACGTGTAAAATAATTTAAATACACTTTATTTCTAATATTTAACGCGAGAACAACATAACTCCAAACTTCATCAACTTGTCTTATCATATCTCATTATTCCACTAGAACACTTGTTTCATTAGATTGCATGTGAAACAGTTATGCAAGTTGGAAAATTACGTTAGCACTAAATGATGTTATTATAATTTTTACACTGAGAAAATGATTACTTGTGACAGATAATAGGACAATTATTACACTTAAGTAAATGTAGGATAGAAAGTTCTTTAATTTAAATAGGTCTAAGTGCGTTGATTTCATTAATTTTGACGGTTATACTGCCAGGAAAAAAAGGTTCAAGAGCTTTTATCAGATACGGTATTGTAATGTTTCATTTACCGGACAAAGTAGCATTTTTTTAGTTGAGTGGGTTTATAAACATTTTGTCGAAAAAAACAAGGAATGGATATATTAATAGAGTATGGAAAAATCTCATGAAAAGTAAAGTAAATTAAATGAAATGAACAAAAAAAAAGGGCTAGGGTTAAAAATATTAGGACTCCGATTATCCGGAATTCGCTTCATCCGAAATTAAAATTTCTGCTTTAAAATTCGATTTTATGGAAATAAGGAAGTGTTGGCTTTCGATTATACAGGTTACGTTGGTTTGGGGTTGACTTCGTACATTTTCAGGTTAGTTTTGGTTGATTTCGGTCAATTTCGTTGAGTTTTGTTGGTTATGGTTAATTTGGGTTAGTTCTGGAGGGTTGAAGGTTAGGTTTGGTTAGTTTGAGGATGATTCCATTTAGTTTGGAGTTAGTTTTGGTTAGTTCAGGTTAATTTGAGGTTTATTTTGGAGGGTTTAGGGTTAATTTAATCTAGTTCGGGTTAGTTTCGGTTGTTTTGTGTTACTTTTGGTTGATTTGGTATTAGTTTGTGGTTGGTTTGTGTTAGTGCGGGTTTTTTAGGGTCAGTTTCAGTTAGTTTTGGTAAGTTCGTGTTAATTCGTGTGAGTTTGGGTTAACTCTGGTTGGTTTTGTTTTTCATTGAATGCAATAGAAAGATTTGTCTTATTTTGATGAGGGTGTTTTGTGTTTTTTTTTATTTTACTGAACATTTTGGCAACGCTGCATGTAGGAGCGATTATTGAGGAGTTTTAGCGTTGGGTTCTGGTGAGAAATGGTCAGAAATCAAGATTTTGTTTTTTGGTGTTACACATCAACAAGAATAAATAGAATGAAGACAAAAATTGTAAAAAGTCAAGTACATAAAATTAAACAAAATAAAAAACAGGAAAAATGAAGACATGAATCAACAGTTAAATAAAAAAAATAACTCCAACTCCACAATATATTTTTGAACGGGTAGAGTATTTTTCTAAAAACAGTAAAACATGGCCAGATTCAAAAAAAAAATAAGATGCAAAAAAATGTATTTTTGGTTGCTTCATTAACAAAAATGAAAATCACAATTAAGTCAGTGGCGTACATTTTAGATTTTTTCAAAAAGTTTGGTTAATTTTGGTTAGTTTGGACTAGAAAAGTGAGTTTGGGGTTGATTTCGAATCAATTGGGTTCAGTTTTGGTCAATTTGGTTTAGTTTCGATGGTTTTGGTTCATTTGGGTTAGTTCTGGATGTTTGAAGGTTAGGTTTGGTTAGTTAGGGGTTGATTCCGGTTAGTTTTGAGGTTACTTTTGGTTGTTTTGGGGTTAGTTTCAGTTAGTTCGGTTTAGTTTCGATTATTTTTGGTCACTTTTGATTGATTTGGGTTTAGTTTGTGGTTGTTTTGGGTTAGTTTGGGTTAAATTCGGCTAGTTTTGTTTTTATAGAATGCAATAGAAAGATTTTTCTTGTTTTAATAAGGGTTTGTGGTGCTTCTAATATCTTTTTTTTTATTATTAAACGACTGCTCATTTTTCATAAAGTTTGATTTGTTAAATATGCATGGATAATCTTACAGACTTTGATTACATCTAGGCAACACTGCATATTTGAGCGGATGCATGGAAAATGGTCAGGAATCAGGATTTTGTTTCGATTTTTGACGCTCCAAACATGTTTCATCCAGGATTCTTGCTCCTAATTTGATCTATTTGGATTAGTGTTTTTTATAAAGAAAAAAAAAATCAAAAAAATTAACAATCCAACCTACCTATAACCCGAACCCAAAAAAAGAAAGAGTATACAATAAAGGTACAATCTGCACGAAATCAAAACCCACACATCAACAAGAATAACTAGAATACAGGAAAAAATTATTGTAAAAAGATATATAAAATTAAACAAAATAAAAAACGGAAAAAATAAACACATGAATCAACAGTTGAATCAAAAAAATTCACTTCGCAAAATATGTTTATCATTTTTTAAACGGGAAAAACAAGTTTAGTGAAACGAGGCCGGATACAAAATGAATCTAAGAGGCAAAAAGCTGTATTTTTGGTTTTTTCATTAGAAAAAAAAATAAAAATTACAATGAAGTCAGTGACGTACATTGAATTAAAAAAAAAACAACACCCTGTATCAAACAATGCACAACTAAAATGATTTATCAAGTTTTATTCTTGACCCAACAGAAACAACATGTTCCTAATTCTTCCATTGCAATAAACAAACTTATCGGACAATAATACCTGCTCGTGCATAATTACTGCACTAGGTTGTGCTTTAATTGATGCATAACTACGAAAAAGCGCTAATTAAATTCAATTTTTGCGAAGGTTTTCGCCATTATATTGAACATTATCTGAAAATGCACGGTTGCTGAGGAGAAAAATGCTGATTGATGGTATGTGTCAAGGATCTTCGATTGCATGAAAACAACAAAATCGACATATTTTGAATTCTTCATACCGGCAAGCCTTGATATAACGGACATATTAATTCTATTCATATCTTGCTCAACCGTAATATTGATATTTGCCTTAGATATTTCAAATTTCAGTTACAAAATTTTGGTTTTCCAGATGAACGTCAGGGTGACGACCATGGACGCGGAGCTGGAATTCGCCATCCAGCAGTCGACGTCTGGCAAGCAACTTTTCGACCAGGTGGTTAAAACCATCGGTCTTAGAGAGGTTTGGTTTTTTGGTCTTCAATACACTGATTCTAAGGGCGATTTGACTTGGGTCAAGTTGTATAGAAAGGTAAGTTTTCTGTGAAGGTATTTGGCTAGATTATTTGCTGGCGTTAGCTGATACGCTAGAAATATCTTTATTATTTCCAAAAAAATCTATACAAATTATTCCGCCTTGTTGCTTTTCATACTGCGACAGCATAATGACTAATGTCATGTCGCCGGCAACAGCAAAGCTAGGGATTTGTCGCCGCGACAGAATGAAGCCCTTCTAAACGAGCACTGTGTATTGCTAACAGACAGCTACAACTCGTAAACCTCAACTCCTATCAAATAAATTCAAACAACTCAAAATTACTGGAATAAATGAATGAATAATTTGTTTTTTTATTCGTCGAAACACTCACTCACACTAATAAACCTTTCAAATTAAACAAACATCAACTTTAACGAATTTGACGACCAAGTACATAATGGCAACATTGTTGGCAATACGCTACATATAATTGACGTAGTTGACAGTAGGCTGTGGGAACATCGTTAGATCTGCGCTGCACTTAGACACATGCATGACAGAACAACGTTGCCAAACTGAATAATTTTTACTTACATGTTCTACAGTTCTACACCGTTTGGGTTAGGTTGCAGAATGAATTTATCAAATTTCAATTTTCCAAACAAACAAGGAATGTGGGATGATCTTATGAAAAGTTAAATTAATCACATAAAATTCAAAAAAAGTGTCAAGGTTAAAAATATAAGTAGGACCCCGAATATCCGAAATCAGTTATCATACGAAATTGAAATTTTTACTTTCAAATTCAGTTTCGAGGAAATAAGGTGGTGTTGGCTTTCGATTATCCAGGGTATAGTTCTGGTTGATTTGGGGTTAGTTTTGCTTATTTTCGGTTAGTTTGACGTTGATTTCGGTTAGTTCGAGTTCAGTTTCAGGTTAGTTTAGGATAGTTCTGGTTGATTTCGGTGAGTGGGAATAGTTTGGATTAGTTCTAATTAGTTTGGGGTTTATTTCGGGTAAATTGGATCTTTTAGGTTAGTTTCGGTCAATTTTGTTCAGTTTCGATGGGTTTGGTTAATTTGGATTGGTCCAGGTTGGTTGGAGGTTAGGTTTGGCTAGTTTGAGGTTGATTCCGGTTAGTTTAGGGCTACTTTCAGTTATTTTGGGATTAGTTCGCGGTTAGTTTTGGTTAGTTCGGGTTGTTTGGGGTTAGTTCTGGTCAGTTTTGGTTCAAGCATATATCAATGTCCGCCTATTCCTAGCCAATCAGCGTGCAGCATTCTTATGACGATCTTAACTTATTCCTTCATCCTTGATGTGCCAATTTTGAAGTTGCTTAGGGGCGTTTGGATTGATAACAAACAGATAATCTGTTACAACTCTTGAACCTCAACTCCTATCAGATAAATCCAAATAACTCAAAATTACCAGAATTAAATAATGATTTTTTTTTATCCATCGAAATATCTCGAACATAAGCATAATGAATTTGACGACCAAGTACATGTGGCAACATTGTTGGCAATAGGCTTCATATAATTTACATAATTGACAGTCGGCTGTGGAAACACCGTTGGATCTGCGCTACACCTAGACACATGCATGACAGAGCAACGTTGCCAAACTGAATAATTTTTACTTACATGTTCTACACCGTTTGGGTTATGTTGCAGAATGAATCTATTAGATTTCATTTTTCAAACAAACAAGGAATGCTTATATCAATAGAATATGGAAAAATCTTATGAAAAAATAAAGCACATAAAATGAACAAAAAAAGGGTCAAGGTTAAAAATATAAGTGAAACCCCGCATATCCGAACTCGAGTTATCCGGAATTCGCTTCATACGAGATCAAAATTTTTACTTTGAAATTCAATTCAAGGAAATGAGGGGGTGTTGGCTTTCGATTATCCAGGATAGGTAGGGATAGTTCGTCCAGTTTCGATGGTTTGGGTTAGTTCAGGTTGGTTGGAGGTTAGGTTTGGCTAGTTTGAGGTTGATTCCGGTTAGTTGTGGTTAATTCGGGCTAGTTTCGGTTAGTTTGGGATATGTTCGCGGTTAGTTTTGGCTAGTTCGGGTTGTTTAGGATTAGTTTGTGGTTGGTTCTGGTCAGTTTTGGTTCAAGCATATATTAATTTCCGCCTATTCCTAGCCAATCAGCGTGCAGCATTCTTATGACTGTTTGTTTTATTTGTTTTGGTTTTTTTTTCAGAAAATATTACGTACCGCAATCTAAGCAACATAGTTTTAATCAGTGAAAATTAAGTTAACTTATTCATTCATCCTTCATGTGCCAATTTTGAAGTTGCTAACAAACAGTTAATCTGTTACTGATTTTTATTCATCGAAATATCTCGAACATGAGCATAATGAATTTGACGACCAAGTACAAGTGGCAACATTGTTGGCAATAGGCTTCATATAATTGACATAATTGACAGTCGGCTGTGGAAACACCGTTATATCTGCGCTACACCTAGACACATGCATGACTGAGCAACGTTGCCAAACTGAATAATTTTTACTTACATGTTCTACACCGTTTGAAAATCAATTTGGAAGGTTTGGATGGGGTTAAACCACATTTTGAATGCGTTCGAATTTGCAGTAAATTCAAACATTTACGTCATTTATTTTTTTCAATTAGAAAACATTCAACCCGAACATGTTTATATTAAAAAATCCCAGTTAATCCTGCCAGATGTGATTATTTACGAGTATTCCATTCACAAGATGAAAATAGAACTGTGGGATAACTTTCTATTGTCACGTCAGACGAATTTTTAACGAGACGTATCACCACATGCGATAATTAATTCATACGGGTGACGAGGAAACACGACACGAATTATATGGTTATTTTATTGCAGTCACGTCAATTGAAATATCAAAATATAATGGCATTTTACAACCAAATTTTAACTGTCTAACCAACAACACAATTACTGATTTTTTTTCATTGAATAGTCCCAAATATTTTTAAAAACTCTTGAACTCAAAATCTAATCCAGCAGGACTCACAAATTTAGTTGTACCTTCTCTTGGATGAAGATGGTTAACCAAATTCCGATTACATTTTCTACCATTATGGTACAACTCGGTCATGGAAAGAATGTCATGCGCCGTGTAAAAAATTTCAGATAAATAATTGCTGATTGCTCATAGAGGGCAATCAATTTATTATAGTTCTCACAGTCTTTTTGCACCTTTGTCCCATTTTTACATAACAGTTATGTCTATTATCTCATATCACCATTTATGTTTTGTTGCAACTACCTTGTACCCAATATGTCACTGAAAAGGTCTCCATTAACTAGTACATCTAAGTCTTCAATGTAACAAAATGCAAGTTCAATAACAGACCTCGAGACATCAAAATGCAAAACGAATGCTGCAGAAAACAGGTTTAAGAATGAAGTAATTCACTCGCCATGCATGCATTGGTGAGTCATCAACATTTTTGACTGGCCTTATTCAATGTTGAAGATATCAAGTCATGTTTATTGCTTCTATGTCTGTGTGTTTAGAATATGTGCGATTCTTTGGTGGTCCAAATGCAGGGTGTGGCTGATGGTTTTATGGATTCGATTGGTTGACTTTCCTCCTCAGATTAAACCAGTATTCATTTTCAAAAATTGCTGAACAGGTTGATTGCTTATCAAACCTTCGCCTTGAAATGTCTATCAATTGATTCGATTGTGAGATAACACGTCGTATGTGTGACAACAGGAATCGCAACGAAACAAGATAACACAAAATTAACAATCATCATTAGAAAATGCTTAGTTGTCAAAAAAATAGATTCTGTTCATGTGGACAAAAATTGATTTGAATTCTGAATCCAAAACTAAACTAACTCAACTTATTTTGGAGGGGGGGGGGCAAACCCGCGAGAGTGGCTTGGAAGATTGTAGTTTGGTAAACTGTTTGGCGAGTGTCTGTAGATGTCCATTCACACATGCCGGTCAGCATTTGTTATTTATGTATTCGGTTTCGGTTGGTAGTAATAATGGACAATTTGCATACATTTTCAAATGACTTGAATTTTTTTTTCCCAAATCCCAAAAATATACTAAATAAATAAAAAAAACGGGGAGGGGCCATATTACCCTCCCGAGAGAGAGTCATCTCAGTCAATACGCTAGACAGAGATAGATGATGTATTCTCTGACGAAGTGGATTTTGATTGGCGCACTTTAATCGGTCATTACTACATTAATAGAGGTTGATTTTTCAATCATCAATGGCATCAGTACTCACTAATCCTTATATTTTTCATATTTTCAAAAAATATGCAAATTGTCCAACGACCGTCTGCAATTCGCTAATAATTCGGTTGAGTTCCAGCTCAAGTTAAGTTGGGTTAAAAATAATATTATATTAAATATGCCAAACAAAATTTTTAATAAGAAAAATATTGGAACGGTTAAAAAATGAACAAAAAACCCGAAACACTGTCTGAAAAGGTTTTAAAGTGAAAAAAATAAACAGGGTGAGGCATTTAACTTGATAGTTGAGACAGTGAATTCTCTCTACTATGTACTTGAGAAAAAAAAATCACTTATAATCTCCCTGGAGCTCGAATTAGTTCCGGAAATTTTGTCGAGTTGCGAAATTTTCTTGAAAAATTCGCAACGAGAACAAATTTCCGGATTTTTAATTCGAGCTCGCGGGAGATTCGGCAAGAAAATTTCATGCCAAAACTGATCATTGGAAAAAACATAACTCAGGACTCACCTCGCATTTAGTGGAAGAAACCAACGGCTCCTTACTCTACTCGCCATTGAGGAAGAAAGAAGGGAATCAGGATTTTATAAAACATTTGGAAATTATAACAACCAATCTTGTCCATAATTGATAACATTGCAACTTTGTGTTGGAAGTTGAAAATAAATCATTTATCAAAAATATTTGTCAGTGTTTTCAACAGCTGTCAAGCACTCGCGGCTGGATGTAGCAACCATGCACCAACCACAGTGTTGCCGTTTGCCTTATCTCTGTCTGTGAAAGTTGGGTTGAGTTGGGATTGTTAGGGACAGTGGGGACGGCAACACTGTAATCATATGGAAGCTACATCCAGATGCAAAGCCAGGGTGATTTCCACTTATTAATCTTTCAGTCACGTGATTATGAGCAGGGTGATTTCCGATAAAATTAGGTCGTTGCCATAGCAACATAATAAAATGCAAGCCTATGATTGGTTAGAATTGACTGGTAGGAAATTTTCAAACAAATGTATCAAGGGGGAAATACAACGAACATATTTTGTTCAACCTTGACCTTGATTTTGAAGGTCAACATGAGTTCTTCATGCATTAAAAAAAAGAAGTAACTTTTGTTTGAAACTTTTTTTATTCTTTCTTCAAAATATTGAACTCAATTGGAAAAAAAATAATAATGTTATTTATGATCATGTTTTTATCATTTCAGTGAATGTTCGAAATGATGACCTTGTACTTCGACACATTTATCAATTCTTTTAATAAATGACTCATTACATCGCATTATTATTATTATTTATTATTCTATTATTCTATTCACTTATTATCTTCATAGTAATTGAATTATTGACATACCGACTTGTTGGTGTTCAATTTTTAAATAAATAAAATTTAGTTCAATATTTTGAACAAGGATGAAAAAGAGCTTCAAATAAAAGTCACTCCTTTTTTTATGAAGGATAAGATTCTGCACTAAAAAATATACCTTTCTATTTAAAAAAAAAATCATGTTGACTTTGACTCATGTGTTTTCCCCTTGACACTTTAGTTTGGAACATTTTTTTCAAGGACATACTTTTTCAATGTCTCAAGCTGTATATGTATGTACAGGGTGTTCACGTATTATTGTGGCCAATAGCTATCTCCGTTAATATTAACCCTAGAGAGTGCTTCAAATTAGTAAATTTCTGAATTATCATAATTTGTTATCAGAAAAAACAATCATCGAGCATCAGAATGGGACACCCTGTATTTTATCCAATAGTTTGATAGAGAATTATTCGAGATAACACCTCAACCCTAATACAGAGTGAATCATTTGAAAGCGGGCCATCCTAATAACATTTCAATTTATGGATTGATTTTGACGATTTTTTTATGTAGTGAGGAGAAGGTGTATTTTGAGGCCATACGTCGCCCAGTTTTTTGTCAAAGACCAAGGCCTACAAGAGCATATACTGGCTGATCCAGAAAACATATTAGCGATTTTCTTAAAGAAAATCTGGCTACGTCACTGGATTTTTCATCACCTGTACCCATGAAAAAATATTCAATTCAAAAATATTATTCTTTGTCAATTTCGTTAGTTAAATTTTTGTCATAAAAATATCTGTTAAATGTTGTTATTTAATAACTTTGTTGTGATAGATTTGCTATCGCAAGGGTTACGAGGTATAATGCTTCTTGGTGCATAATAAAATTAATCGTTGATTTTAAATATTTTTCCATGAAATTTGGTTATGGGGGTGGCCCCCATTCAAATGGGTCACTCTGTATATTTGAAATCAGGAAAAAAATCACCATCGAACTTCGCGATAAAATACAGGGTGTTCCATTAAAAAAAAAATAAACAGCCTTAATTTTGTTCACTTCTGATTCTCTATAGTTTTTTCCTGATAACCAATTCTGATACTTCAGAAAAAGTACTACAACTTTGCTAACTTGAAACTCTCTCTAGGGCTTATGTTAACGAAGATAGGCAGTGGCCAAAATATACGTGAACACCCTGTACAAAGAAAAATTGAAAAGTGGCCACTGAAAATATAAAAACTACTAACAAAAAGATTTAAAAAGAAACAAAAAAAATGATATTAAATTTGCAAAACTTTGAAACAGCAGACAACTGAAAAAATATACAATAAAATGTGAAAATGTCGGGAAAATACTCCATAAACTGCCAATCAACAACTGGAAAAGTGAAAAAAATATAAAACACTGAAAAGAAAATTGCAAACAAATCTGTTTTATTCAATCCAACCTAACTTACCCAACTTGGTTTAATCTGAACTAAATTTGTATAATTATTATTTTAATCAAGGTTGAATTGGGTTATAAAACAAGGAAATAATATTAAAAAAATTGAAGTTAAAAAAAACATTGAAACAGCAAAAAAATGAGAAAATTGAACATTAAAACTTGAAAACATTTTGAACAAAAACTGCAATGCAAATAAAGATAAGGTTTCCAAGTGGAAGCAAAAAAAAGGAAAAAATGCATACGAAAAAGAGAAAATATACAGGGTGTTACTTAATGGTATGTCATAATTTCAAGGGGAAGTTACTGGATACATTTTGAGTCGAAAAGGTCATATAAACTTGGGTCTAAAAAAAAACACACATTTTTAAAATGATAACCAACAAATTTTAATTAAAATATAAATATAAACAACTAGAAAATTAAAAAAGAAACAAAATAACATCAAACTTGCAAAATATAGGAACAAGAGAAAACTGGATTAATCCAGTTGACTAAATAATCGACCTTTGTTATAACCTATCAGACAGGTAGCGATAATGACAGAATTATGGTCATAATAATAATTCATAATGTAGTTTTATTCCACCTAAATTTTGATTAAGGTTAAATTATTTTTGAGTACGTTTTACACTATTTTACAGCATATGTAACCTAAAACAAATTTGCCACCCACATCCCGCATTCTCCATAATGATTCATTGTAGAAGAACATCATAGAACCTCCGATTTCAAAACTTTTGCGTAGGTACCACACAGACCTTATCAGTCAAAAATGCGAAACAACCAAGTAATTCACAATACCAGTATGCATATTTATCGGGTTGAATGTCAACATTACATGGTTCTTGTAATAGAAAGTGTAGAATGAAAGCTGAGACACATGTGTTTGGTATGTCTCTTGTGAGGAATTAATTTTATTGCTGTCTTTCACTTAATGGGGTTTGGAGAGAATTCTGTCTTGAGTTTGGAATTTACGGATTCATAGTTGTAAAATATTTCTGTATGAGTTAGTTATAGATATTTGCAATTATTGAATAATACCGGAAATATGCCACCCACTGGAGTGTACTGATATCATGGATGATTGTGAAATTATGTAAAAATGGGCTAATTAAAATCAATATGCAAAACATGGAACCAATACATAGAATGAAGTATTTTTTACAATTTTTTAATATATTTTATCGATGTTATCCGGGCTTCTCTGTCATGCATGTGAATGTATTAATGTTCGGAAAATCGAAACATGGCGAATGCGATCTTCTTTTAGAACACTCAACAGGAAGTGTCGATTTAATATTTTTTATGAAACAAAAGGTTATATTACATCAAACATTTACCTAATAGTTACTATTTCTCACTTCCATCCACCACAAAACGCAAATATGTATTTGTTAATGTGAACGCGGCTTTATGTTTTGTACGTACCAAGCTACCAATAGAACATGCCTCCAACGTCAAATCAAAAAACTACTGTAATCATTGAACTCCATACTACCTGGAACGGACCCGCTTATTATTGAGAGTGAAGCAGGTAGAGATAGCGTTAGTTACGGATACCTATCTTTTTCTAACTCATTGAACTATACTCATGGAGTAGAGATAGATAGCGATAGTTACGGATACCTATCTCTTTCTAACTCATAACAGGAATGACACACTTTTCGATTCGTTGTCAACAACGACCGGGTCCTTTCCAGGTACGTAGTATGGAGTTCAATGACTGTAATTGTCAATAAATGAAAGGAAATGGCAAATTCTGACAGATGTCATTTTTAATCAAAAATTTGAATATAAATCTTAATTTCTCAAAATCGGCTATGAGTTGACGAATAAAACCATGCCCAAGGACTATTCCCTGATTAAACTGATAACTCTGCAAATTTTCATTAAACTTCTTTTTGCGGTTCTTGAGTTATAATAAAACAAACCTACTGATTTCCATTTTTATTCTCAAAACCCATAGAAATACTGCTCCAATACCTGTAGACTGTAGAGAACAATATGTTGAAGTATGTTTAGTAATCTGCACATTAGAGCTTGTTGCAATGAGAATAATGTATGGAATTTCATTAAAATTTTGCATTGTTACACATGCAGCCGGATAACCTAAAAACAAAATACACAAAGTGCATTAAAACAATTAGAAGCCGCTACGCTTCGTCTGTTGATAGCGATGATGGGATTGATAGCGATAGTGATATGGTGAGTAGTGACGAAATTTTTCCGTTCATGGTTTTTGTTTTTCATTCACGTGTAGTCATGAAGCATGTCCTAGTTGGAATGAATTTATTCATGGTTTATTTTAAGAATGTTTTAAATTACGGTTGTGATGCGTTTTTGCTGGGGTATGGTTGAGCCCAATGCATGGCATTATTACTTATTCATTTTATAATTTTGTAATAATTTGATGAAAAAACTCACTAAACAGGTTTAAAAAGTGAAAGGAAATAATATTAAACGATGAAAATAAAATGTGTGAAAGCCAATATGAAGTAAAACAAATATAAAGTGAAAAAAAATTGAAAAACGCGCTCTCGAACTTTTTAGTCGTGATACATTTACTGACAATCTCTGCATTATGGAATACAAATTAGTAAAAAATTATAACAATTGATATCAAAGCACTCCACTCCTTTATCACAATGATATTAATTTTCTCTTAAATGATTTTTTTCTTGAATTGAACAATATTTTTCACTTTTTAGTTCGAAACGGGATTTTTAGTTTTTTCAGCTTTTTGACAAGAAAATTATCTCGACAACGTTGCATATCAGACGGACGGTTTAAGAATTACCATCCCGTCAACCGATCTTTCATCCACCACCTGTCAAACAAGCCAAACGTCAGATAATTCAACAAAATAACAATTTTCTTTAATTAAAAATTATTGTTAACTTTTCAGCTCTTTTTTTATTGAAATTATTGTATTGTCATCGGTTCTTGACAAGTGTGCAAACTTTCGAATCAATCTGAGCATTTGAAGTTGGTAAAAATTCCGGTTAAAATCGAGTTTTTTCACAAACTTACATACTAGAGGTAAAGCTATGAGGCGTGTAAAAAGTGGAAACGTTGGAAAATGAAACGTGAAAAAGTAAAAAAAAACTGCAAAGCAACCTTTGTAGGTTTTAAAGTGCAAAAGCAAAAAAAAGTGAAAATTCACTAAAAAGAGATTTATAAAACTGTAACAATAAAATTGAACATGCAAAACAAAATTTGTAAATGCCGAGTTGAATAAAACAAACATTGAAACTGAAACAGTAAAAAAGGTAAATAATTGGAGAAAACGTGAAAAAACTCTCAACAAATCTGCGAATTTTAGGGTGCGAAAGATAAACAAAATTAGTTGTAATTGCCCCTAAAAACAGAATTTTTGAAAAACTGCTGAAAAATATGTAAAATAACCCATGCACTATGAAATATTGAAAAAAAAATTGCAGCAGCAGTAGCCAAATGAAATGAAAAAAACATTACACAAAAATGGATAATAATAAGTCGGAAAATTATCAAAATATAAAAAAAAACAATAAAAAGGTTGACATTGCAAAAAAAACAAACAAGAAATAAATGAGAATTTGAACAATAAAACGTGAAAAGGACGGAAAAGTATTAAACCAACACCTGTAAAAACCGGGGGAAAAAAGATTTAAAGTTGAAAAAATACAAAAAAGTGGAAATAGTCCATGAAACAGATATTTACAATCAGGGTGGAAAAAATAGTTGAAATGAAACAAGGAAATATCATTAAACAAAACCGGAAATACTGACAAACAGTAAGAGAAGAATTATCGAATTATAAAAATCAACTAAAAAGAGGTTCAAAGAAACAAAGAAATAATATTAAACGTGCAACAAGCCGAATGGAATTAGAAAAAAACATTAAAACAATAAAAAAGTGAAAACATTCAGCAATGAAACGTTAAAAGAATGGAAAAAGAAGCGTGTAGAAGTTCTTTGGAAAAACTGGAAAGCAACATGCCTGGAAAAGTTTTAAAATGAAAGAAATAAACAAAAAAAAGTTCAAATGCCCATAAAGACTAAGTTATAGAACAACATCGAGATCACATTGAGTGTAGAAGTCAAAATAAGTCTAATAGCAAACCAGTGAGAAAATTGGACAATGACAAGTGAAAAAGAGACAAAAAATACTGAAAATATGCCAATTGAAAGTTTGAAAGAATACAAAAAAAAGGGTTCAAAAATCACACTAAGAAATATAATTTGTCAAAATTCCCCAAAAAACAAATCAAAAGCAACACTTGTTTTTTACAAGTGTTGCTTTGAAAGATGTTTTAAACAGAAAAGTGCAAAAATAAAAAACTACTAAAAAGAACTTCAACAAAAACAAAGAGATGATAATTAACGTGTAAAAGAAAATTTGTAAAGGCCAATTGGTATAAAGAGAACATTGAATCAATAAAAAAGATGAGATTAAATAATAAAACGTGAACAAAAAAAGCAACATGTTGTGCAAAGGTTGGAAAAATAAACCAGAAAAAGTGACAAATGTCCTTAAAAACAAAAAGTTAGCAAAACAGAAGAAGACATATAAAATAACCCACTTAGATTTAAAAGATTTAAAAAAAAACAAAGAACTAATATTAGACGTGAAAAAAGAGGTTGCTGAAATGAAACTTAATCTTACAAAACATTGCAACAATTAATTAAAATTGAAAAATGAAAAGTTCGGAAAAATACTCAAAAATGGCTCCCAAAAAAATTCAAAAAAATAGCGATGAAAAAAAAAGTTGAATTATAAATAAATATAAATCACTAACGGGTGTTGACAAACGAATATATAGAAACGTCAAAAATATACTTAATGAGGAAAAAATTTGAAATATAAAAAACCCACTAAAAAAATTTTGAAAAAAAGAAGAAAAAAAAAAGCGATAATATTGAATGTGCAATACAATTTTTTTAGAAACCGATGAATTAAATAAAAATATAACCTTGATATTGATTACATTGAGATAGTGAAAAAATATATAAATAAAACGAGAAAAGTTCGGAAATTCCTCAAAAAACTTCCAAGCAATGTCTGTAGTAAACACGTTTTTCAAAGTGGCAAAAAAATTAGAAATAGAATCAACAATGAAAAAAATTAAATCACTACCAAGAGGTTTAAAAATTAAAAATAAATAGTATTAATAAAACAATGTATAACTCAGAAAAGTAAAGAAATAGAGCTTTCATTTTTTCCCAGTCGATTATAGGCATCAAATTTTCTATCAGAATGATTTCAAGAAAAACCAAATCGAGAGAAAAAGTTATGATATAAAAGGCCACTAAAAAAAGGTTGATCATCAACAAAAAGATATGTATGTATTATTAAAAGTGCAAACCAAAACTTTCAAAGGCCAGTAAATGGAATAAAAAAATATCCATATATTAAAAAAGTTAAAAAAAATAAAAATTAAACATGCAAAGGTCGGACAAATCCTCAAAAAACTGCCAAGCAACATTATTTGTAATGATGGTTCGAGTGACAAATATCTTACAGCGTTGACGTGTTTACTCCAAAATACTTGATTTCCTGCATATTGCTCAATACAAATAGAAATACGAAAGCCGATAATTTAGCAGGTGACTTGTTTATAATCAAATATCACATTTTGGATCTATAATATAAATATATGCAATTAACATGATGATAATTTGCAATCACACTAACCATCAGAAAAACTCGGCAACATCGTACCATGAACGACCTTTGATTAGTCGTCGGACTGATAGCCAGTCGATGATTATGCGATAATAATGATTCAAGGTAGTGGTCTGTTCAATTACAATTTCATATTAAACCATTATATAACGATGGTAGCCTCAAGGATATCCATATACTAAAAATAAATGCACTTGCAGGAAACTGATACCTTTGGAGTGGTCACATGATATTACTGTTACATGTAAAGTTACTATAATTTTGATTTCCGATAAAGGTATGGGGTTTAACCACAAAAATGATTCTACGAACTGTACCTAGTTACGCAATACTGGTTAACCGCCTTATTGAATTCATCATTATAATGAAGAAAATATGTTCTCGTAACCCATGCATTTGCCTGTTCAAAATAATGTCATGACACATTTTGTACAAACATTTGCAGGCCTGCTGACTTTTGCCCGGCAGTAAAATTGCTGTACAGTGAAACCGTGAAGGAATTAACCAAATTTCATAACAAGAAAAACATTGCTCTGTGATAGTTGTTTCTATTAGTGAGGTTAGATTAGCCCAGTCTTCTCAAAGTCGTTTATCTTGATGAGAAACCCAATTGATTGGTACATTACTTTGATATGTGACTATACAAACAATGTTCCTTTCACTGCATGCACGACCTTTGACTATGTGTGAAGATGCTTCTTCGTTTCTAGCCACAAGAGTAACGGTTTTATTTCTATGAATGGGCCACACCTGTAAAATACATTATTATCGCTTAATCGTATCAAGGTGAAAAGAATGCTTGAATGAATCATGCCTGTCACCAGCTTCTGTAGGTGATGAAAGGTCCACGAGATGGTGCATGGTTTGCCTTGTCATTGTTGGTTAAAAGGGGTGGATCCTTATATTGGTATTGAAGAGAAAACGAAGTAGTGCGCCACCGATTTGCATCTGTTTTTTCAATCAATCAATCGCCAGTCAAACAATGAAAATTGACAAACTTCAGTGAAAATCGAAGATAATGAAAATTGAAATTCAGTTAATGAAAATCGACGGTAGTCAATTAATAAACATTGGAGGTAATTCAATGAAAATTGCCGACAGACAATGACAATCGAACGTAAATGAATAACGAGGTTAATTAATCAATGACAATAGCACATTGACGATAAATCAATGAAAATTGACAATAATCAATGAACAGTGATTAATCGAATTACCGTGGGATCTGATAAATCACTAAAAATTGAGGTTAATCAATCGATGATAATCGACAGTAAATCAATGAACATTTAACGGCCTATCATTGAAGATTCACAAAAGTCAATGAGACAATCAATGGACATGGATAATAACCAATGAACACTAGCAGTGAATCAATGAAAATCCCGAACGTCAATAAAACTTAAAGGTAATGAAAATTGTGGTCAATCAGTTAATGGAAATTGTTGAAAATCAATGTAAATCAACGGAAATCACTAAACATTAAAAGTGATCCAATGAAAATTGACGAAAGTCAATGAAAATGGAAGGTAAATGAATAATGTAGTTTATCAATGAAATTGGACGCTGGTCGTAATCGATGCATATTGACGAGAAATCAATGAAAATTTACAAAATTCAATGAAAATCGACGAACATCAATGAACATTGAGGGTGAGTGATGAATAAACATAGAAATAGTCCAATGAATTGATGAATGTCAGTGAAAATTTGAGGTAAA
Organism: Orchestes rusci; assembly: GCA_958502075.1. Classification (NCBI taxonomy): domain Eukaryota; kingdom Metazoa; phylum Arthropoda; class Insecta; order Coleoptera; family Curculionidae; genus Orchestes; species Orchestes rusci. The sequence goes on along the minus strand of OY293305.1, from coordinate 76,118,448 downwards.
TGAATAACGAGGTTAATCAGTCAATGACAATCGAAGATTACCAATGCACATTGACGATAAATCAATGAAAATGGACAAAAATCGATCAACATTCTCGGTGATTCGATAAATCACTGACAATTGAGGTTGATCAACCAATGAAAATGTTCAAGAGTCAATGAGAATCAAAAGAAGTGAAAATCGAAGACAATCAATCAATGAAAGTCGACGTAAATCAATGAAAATGGACAAACGTCAGTAAAAATCGTAAGTAATAAAAATTGAGGTCCATCTGTTGATGGAAATCGTTGGAGATCAATGAGAATCGGTAATACAATGAAAAACGAGGTCGAGTTAAAGAATCAATGAAAATGGACGCTAATCGTAATCGATGCATATTGACGATAAATCAATGAAAATTCACAAAACTCAATGAAAATCGATAAACATCAATGAAAATCGACGATAATGAATAAACATAGAAGTAGTCCAATGAAAATTGACGAATGTCAATGAAAATTGAAGGTAAATAAATAACGACGTTAATCAGTCAATGACAATCGAAGATTACCAATGCACATTGACGATAAATCAATGAAAATGGACAAAAATCAATCAACATTCACGGTGATTCGATAAATCACTGAAAATTGAGGTTGATCAACCAATGAAAATGTTCAAGAGTCAATGAGAATCAAAGGAAGTGAAAATCGAAGACAATCAATCAATTAAAGTCGACGTAAATCAATAAAAATGTATGATAATCAATGAAAATGGACAAACGTCAGTAAAAATCGAAAGTAATAAAAATTGAGGTCCATCTTTTGATGGAAATCGTTGGAAATCAATGAGAATCGGTAATACAATGAAAAACGAGGTCGAGTTAAAGAATCAATGAAAATGGACGCTGATCGTAATCGATGCATATTGACGATAAATCAATGAAAATTCACAAAATTCCATAAAAATCGATAAACATCAATGAAAATCGACGATAATGAATAAACATAGAAGTAGTCCAATGACAATTGACGAATGTCAATGAAAATTGAAGGTAAATGAATAACGACGTTAATCAGTCATTGGCAATCGACGATTACCAATGCACATTGACGATAAATCAATGAAAATTGACAACAGTCGATGAAAATCGATGGAAATCAATGAAAATGGACAATAATCACTCAACATTTACGGTAATGAATCACTGACAAATGAGTTTGATCAATCAATAAAAGTGTACAAGAGTCAATGAGAATCAAAGGAAGTGAAAATCTAGGAAAATCAATCAATGAAAGTCAACGTAAATCAATGAAAGGTATGATAATCAATGAAAATGGACAAACGTCAGTAAAAATCGAAAATAATAAAAATTGAGGTCCATCTGTTGATGGAAATCGTTGGAAATCAATGAAAATCGGTAATCCGATGGAAATCCAAGGTGAATGAAAAACGAGGTTAAGTTAAAGAATCAATGAAAATGGACGCTAATCTTAATCGATGCATATTGACGATAAATCAATTAAAATCAAAGAAAATCGACGATAATGAATAAACATAGAAGTAGTCCTATGAAAATTGACGAATTTCAGTGAAAATTCAAGGTACATGAATAACGAGGTTAATCAGTCTATGACCATCGACGATTACAAATGCACATTGACGATAAATCAATGAAAATTGACAACATTCGATGAAAATCTACGAAAATGAGTGAATGTGGACAATAATCAATCAACATTTACGGTGATTTGATAAATTACTGAATTCACTGATAATTGAGGTTATTCAACCAATGAAAATGTGCATACAAGAGTCAATGAGGATCAAAGGAAGTGAAAATCGAGGACAATCAATCAATGAAAGACGACGTAAATCAATGAAAATGTATGATAATCAATGAAAATGGACAAACGTCAGTAAAAATCGAAAGTAATAAAAATTGAGGTCCATCTGTTGATGGAAATCGTTGGAAATCAATGAGAATCGGTGATACAATGAAAAACGAGGTCGAGTTAAAGAATCAATGAAAATGGAGGCTGATCGTAATCGATGCATATTGAAGATAAATCAATGAAAATTCACAAAATTCAATGAAAATCGATAAACATCAATGAAAATCGACGATGATGAATAAACATAGAGTCCAATGAAAATTGACGAATGTCAATGAAAATTGAAGGTAAATGAATAACGACGTTGATCAGTCAATGACAATCGAAGATTACCAATGCACATTGACGATAAATCAATGAAAATGGACAATAATCGATCAACATTCACGTTGATTCGATAAATCACTGACAATTGAGGTTGATCAACCAATGAAAATGTTCAAGAGTCAATGAGAATCAAAGGAAGTGAAAATCGAAGACAATCAATCAATGAAAGTAGACGTAAATCAATGAAAATGTATGATAATCAATGAAAATGGACAAACGTCAGTAAAAATCGAAAGTAATAAAAATTGAGGTCCATCTGTTGATGGAAATCGTTGGAAATCAATGAGAATCGGTAATACCATGAAAAACGAGGTCAAGTTAAAGAATCAATGAAAATGGACGCTGATCGTAATCGATGCATATTGACGATAAATCAATGAAAATTCACAAAACTCAATGAAAATCGATAAACATCAATGAAAATCGACGATAATGAATAAACATAGAAGTAGTCCAATGAAAATTGACGAATGTCAATGAAAATTGAAGGTAAATGAATAATGAAGTTTATCAATGAAAATGGATGCTGGTCGTAATCGATGCATATTGACGATAAATCAATGAAAATTTACAAAATTCAATGAAAATCGACTAACATCAATGAACCTTGAGGGTGAGTGATGAATAAACATAGAAATAGTCCAATGAATTGATGAATGTCAGTGAAAATTTAAGGTAAATGAACAACGAGGTCAATCAGTCAATGACAATCGAAGATTACCAATGCACATTGACGATAAATCAATGAAAATGGACAATAATCGATCAACATTCACGTTGATTCGATAAATCACTGACAATTGAGGTTGATCAACCAATGAAAATGTTCAAGAGTCAATGAGAATCAAAGGAAGTGAAAATCGAAGACAATCAATCAATGAAAGTAGACGTAAATCAATGAAAATGTATGATAATCAATGAAAATGGACAAACGTCAGTAAAAATCGAAAGTAATAAAAATTGAGGTCCATCTGTTGATGGAAATCGTTGGAAATCAATGAGAATCGGTAATACCATGAAAAACGAGGTCAAGTTAAAGAATCAATGCAAATGGACGCTGATCGTAATCGATGCATATTGACGATAAATCAATGAAAATTCACAAAATTCCATAAAAATCGATAAACATCAATGAAAATCGACGATAATGAATAAACATAGAAGTAGTCCAATGACAATTGACGAATGTCAATGAAAATTGAAGGTAAATGAATAACGACGTTAATCAGTCATTGGCAATCGACGATTACCAATGCACATTGACGATAAATCAATGAAAATTGACAACAGTCGATGAAAATCGATGGAAATCAATGAAAATGGACAATAATCACTCAACATTCACGGTAATGAATCACTGACAAATGAGTTTGATCAATCAATAAAAGTGTACAAGAGTCAATGAGAATCAAAGGAAGTGAAAATCTAGGAAAATCAATCAATGAAAGTCAACGTAAATCAATGAAAGGTATGATAATCAATGAAAATGGACAAACGTCAGTAAAAATCGAAAATAATAAAAATTGAGGTCCATCTGTTGATGGAAATCGTTGGAAATCAATGAAAATCGGTAATCCGATGGAAATCCAAGGTGAATGAAAAACGAGGTTAAGTTAAAGAATCAATGAAAATGGACGCTAATCTTAATCGATGCATATTGACGATAAATCAATTAAAATCAAAGAAAATCGACGATAATGAATAAACATAGAAGTAGTCCTATGAAAATTGACGAATTTCAGTGAAAATTCAAGGTACATGAATAACGAGGTTAATCAGTCTATGACCATCGACGATTACAAATGCACATTGACGATAAATCAATGAAAATTGACAACATTCGATGAAAATCTACGAAAATGAGTGAAAGTGGACAATAATCAATCAACATTTACGGTGATTTGATAAATTACTGAATTCACTGATAATTGAGGTTATTCAACCAATGAAAATGTGCATACAAGAGTCAATGAGGATCAAAGGAAGTGAAAATCGAGGACAATCAATCAATGAAAGACGACGTAAATCAATGAAAATGTATGATAATCAATGAAAATGGACAAACGTCAGTAAAAATCGAAAGTAATAAAAATTGAGGTCCATCTGTTGATGGAAATCGTTGGAAATCAATGAGAATCGGTAATACAATGAAAAACGAGGTCGAGTTAAAGAATCAATGAAAATGGACGCTGATCCTAATCGATGCATATTGACGATAAATCAATGAAAATTCACAAAATTCCATGAAAATCGATAAACATCAATGAAAATCGACGATAATGAATAAACATAGAAGTAGTCCAATGAAAATTGACGAATATCAATAGCCTAGTTTACACCGACAATTTGGTCCGCGGACCAAGTACTAAATTCGAACTATATCAGAACCAAATATTTGGTTCGAATGGTATAAACAGTCGCGGACTAAGCTGGTCCGCACTTGGTTCGTTATTCGGCAGCAGATGTACCGAACTAAATTTGGTTCGATCTCGATCAAAATTATGGGGTTATGTTGATTGTGATTATTGTGAATTGTGTTGGTTCTGAGTTTCCAAGGCAATTTGAGCGTACTTACTTATGTTTTTTCTGGTTACGAATTGTGTTGATAAATAATTTCGACTTGTTTTCGACATTTGACCAATTTGCGCGCGTAGGTACTCATTTAGTTTACGCGTTGCAAGACGATGTAAACAGGCGAGAAGCATGCATTGGTCCTACCGTACTATCCCGACCCACTTGGTCCTATCGGACCGAACTAAACTGGTTATCGGTGTAAACTAGGCTAATGAAAATTGAAGGTAAATGAATAACGACGTTAATCAGTCAATGGCAATCGACGATTACCAATGCGCGTTGACGATAAATCAATGAAAATTGACAACAGTCGATGAAAATCGATGGAAATCAATGAAAATGAACAATAATCAATCAACATTTACGGTGATTCGATAAATCACTGACAATTGAGGTTGATCAATCAATGAAAATGTACAAGAGTCAATGAGAATCAAAGGAAGTGAAAATCGAGGACAATCAATCAATGAAAGTCGATGTAAATCAATGAAAATGTATGATAATCAATGAAAATTGACAAACGTTAGTAAAAATCGAAAGTAACAGAAATTGAGGTCCATCTGTTGTTGGTCAATGAAAATCGACGGTAATCAATAGACATTGAAGGTAATCCACTGAAAATTGACGAGTCAATGAAAATCGAAGGTAAATTAATAACGACGTTAATCAATCAATCACAATTGACTGTTACCAATGCACAGTGACGATAAATCAATGAAAATTGACAATAATCAATGAACATTGATGGTGATTCGATAAATCACTGGAAATTGAGCTTATTCAATCACTCAAAGTCACCGGTAAGTTAATGAAAATTTTCGAAACGTCATTAAAAATCGAAGGTAATGAACTCTGAGGTCAATCAGTTGATGAAAATCGTTGGAAATCGATGAAAATCAACGCTTATCAATAAACATTGAAGTTAATCCAATGAAAATTGACGAAAGTGAATGAAAATAGAAGGTAAATGAATATCGAGGTTAATCAATCGATAACAGTCGACGGTTACCAATGCACATTGACGATAAATCAATGAAAATCGACTGAAAATCAATGAACATATATAAAAGCGGATGAGAATCAAATTATGTGAAAAACAGAGGTTCATCAATCATTGGAAATCATTGGAAATTGATAATTATCAATGAACATTGGCGGAAAATCAATGAAAATTGACAAACTTCCGTATAAATCGAAGGTAATGAAGATTGAGGTTATTCAGTCAATGGAAATCGTTGGAAATCAATGAAAATTGCCGAAAATCAATGGAAATTGGACGACTGCAATTTCCACTTTCGTCGATTTTTATTGAAAAATCGACGAAGGTCACAGAAAATTGAAGGTAAATGGAAAACTAGGTTGAACAATCAATGAAAATGGACGCGGTAATCCTGATCGATGCACATTGACGATAAATCAATGAAAATGGACAATAATCAATGAAAATTGATGGTGACTCGGTAAATCACTGAAACTTGAAAATTTCTCATATTTTCATTAATGAAAATTGATGTTGATCAATCAATGAAGATTGACGAAAATTAATGAAAATCTTCAGTAATCAATGAACATTTACGGTAAATCAATGAAACATTTCAAAAGTCAATGATATTCAAATCGACGGAAATGAATGAAAGTCGTCGGTATTCAATGAAAACTGACAAAAGTCAATGAAAACCGTAGGTAATGAAAAACGAGATTAATCAAATATTAAAGATCGCCGGTAATCAATGAATATAGATAAAAGTCGCTTTATCAAACCAAAAAATATCGGACAACAGGATGTTACATGTGGTTTTTGTACACCAGCCAAGTAAATTCGTTTTAATATTTAACAAGGTTAAAAATAACTTGTTTTTGTCGAATTAATCGAGTTGAATAAATTTTTTATTGATTTATTGATCTTTTTTACAGGTTATGGCCCAAGATGTAAAAAAAGAAAACCCCCTGCAATTCAAATTCCGTGCCAAATTTTACCCCGAAGACGTGGCCGAGGAACTCATCCAAGATATTACCCTGAGACTATTCTACCTTCAAGTGAAAAATGCCATTTTGTCCGATGAAATCTACTGTCCACCGGAAACGTCCGTATTATTGGCATCCTATGCTGTGCAAGCTAGACATGGCGATTACCAGAAAGCCAATCATAATCCTGGCTTTTTGACTAATGATAGGCTTTTACCACAAAGGTAATATCAAAATCATCTGCGTCACCAACATTTATGGCATTTTTAAAGTCACTTGTTTGGTCTTGCAGTTTCAATTGACTTCAAAAATACAGATTTTTAACAGAATGGGCTGTTTCTCGAACGTTTTTTTTTTCAAATAAAAAAATCATAAAACATGGTTCAATGTCGAAAGAATAATTTATTGTTTTCAGTTCCAAAAAAATTTTGTTTATTTTGATTGGAAGTGAATGGGAACTTAGCTATTATTTAATTGTCTCATTAGTAGAATAATTAAAAGTATTCACTGGAATGATTAAAGAAACCATTCAAATTGAGGAACTCTTCATTGTACAGGATGATCTGTAATGGAATCCAGAATTTATTTTCTGCATTGTTGTGCTGAAACTGTCGTATAAAAAGACTGATTATTTAGGGAAATTTATCTTAGAAATGATAATAGATTACCCAGAAGTATGGAAGTCTAAATATGAAAAGTATTTTTGACGTCCAACATGGGGCGATTTTCTAGAAATTATTAAATTATAAATACATCTTTATTTAGCTTCAGCTATAGAAAATACAATTTTTATAAGTAAGCTTAAAAACTAAGAAATAAAATTCAAGCGTTTTTTTCTGGCCTCTTGACTACTATCATTGTACGTATTTGATTTACTGTTATTATTTATGTGTTTTCATTCTCTGGTAAACGCGTTTTTTTTTCATTTTGTTTTATTTTGAAGATTTCGTTGATTTAATGTTTCTCCTTTTTTTGATTCAATCTCAATTCTTGATTTTTTTTTCAATGATTTGATGAGGACAATGATTATAATAAATTTAGTAGTATAAATTTCGTTGTCTCATTTGTGAAATGATTTATACAGGGTGTCCGGAAATTACGCGTCAGGATTTTGGTGGGCGATTCTACATGAAAAATTAATGCAACAAACTTCTATACAATTTTTTCAAAAACTCAAAATTAAGGAAGATACAGGGTGTTAAAAAATATTTTTTTTTTCTTATTTTTTTTAATAACTTTTTTTCTAGTGTAATGATTTTCGCCAAATTTTGCATGCATGTCACTAGTGTTTCTTTGTATTCACCCTATTAATTTGACGCTAGTCGTCAATGACAAAAGGCTGAAGCTGTCCTTCACCTTAGGAAAATTACTTAGAACTTTTTTGTTTTAATCTTTTTATAAATTTGGATGTCAAATTAGTAAAGAGCATCAAAATATTTTTTAAAAAGGTGCTCGTGTTGCATCATCGTAGAATTAACGGTTTCCGAGAAAAACGACTTTGAACATAACCGTACCTTAAATAATTAAAAATTCGTACTTTGAAAAAATTTTTGAAGTTTTTGAAAAAATTGTATAGAAGTTTGTTGCATTAATTTTTCATGTAGAATCGCCCACCAAAATCCTGACGCGTAATTTCCGGACACCCTGTACTGCCGAATTTGGGATTTTTTCACTTTTATAAAAAAAATACAAAACTGACAAACAGGCATCTCAAAAATATATCAACACATCAAAATTATCATAAAGAAGCTTAATAAGAAGTTAAAATGACAAATAAAGCAAAAAATGGAATTTCACAGCTCAAATATAAATTATTGATAAAAAGTCAACCAATTAAGTACCAATTTTTCGATTCTTAATTTGAATTATTTGATTAACAGATTTTCAATTCTTTTGAATTTTAACATTGATTTCTTAGTTTTAATTCTACAAAGCGTCAGGTTTTTTGATTCTAGGTTTTTTTTTAGACTTTAAAAAGGTTTGTAATCCTAGATTAATTATTTTCACATTTTTGAGTTCTTTGAATTTTGAGAATGTATCATTGTAATTTGTTTTTCATTATTTGAATTTTTTTGAGTCTTTGATCTATTTGTTGTTTTATTTTTGAATTTTTGATTTTCTGTTTCATAATTTGAAAATAGTCGAAATTGTAAAAAGCTTTAGTGTACGGAAAAATAGAAATCACAAAGGTAAATGATATTGTTTAGAGATATTGACGAGTTGAAATTTCAAAGCTGATCTTTAATTTTGATATAAAAAAAACATTGCGTATACAACAGAAGTCTCTGGAAAAACTGTTTTGTTTTTTTTTTAATTTTTTTGCTCTCATATACATATTTGTTTCTTTTTATTTATGTACCTAAAACTATCTAAATGGAAATATAAAGCATAATAAAATGTGAACAACGAACAGTATCATAAACAAAAAACATCAGTTGCAACATTATCTAAACATCAAATAAAGAAGAAACCAAATCAAATCAGATCTACAGAGTGACTCATTTGAAAGCGGGTCACCCTTATAACTTTTTAATTTATTGACAATTTTGACGTGTTTTTTTTTTAAATGTAAAGAGGAGAAAGGTGTCTTGAGGCCATACGTCGCCCAATTTTCCCAAAAACCAAGGCTACTAGAGCATATTTAGAGGTTGAAAAATCCAGAAAACATATTAGCGATTTTTTTAGAGAAAATCTGGCTACGCCACTGGATTTTTCATCCTCTGAAATGGGTCTATACCAAATTTCATGAAAAAATATTTAATTCAAAAATAATATTTCTGGGTGTAATTTTTTTTCTATTTTTTTTTGTCAGTCTCGTTTGTTTTCATTGTATTTTGACATGAGAATATCTATTGAATGTGTATAATTAATTTTTTTTTTCTGATAGATTTGCTAAAATTTCAAGGTAAATTTGGTTCTTCTTGGTGCATAAACAAACAATTCGTTAATTTTTAATATTTTTTCATAAAATTTGATACAGATCCATTTCAGGGTATGACGAATCCAGTGGCGTAGACAGATTTTTTCTAAAAAAATCGCTAATATGTTTTCTGGATTTTTCAGCCTCTAAATATGCTCTAGTGGGCCTTGGTTTTTGGAAAAAATTGGGTGACATATGGCCTAAAAATACACCTTTTCTCTCTCTACTTTAAAAAAAAAATCGTCAAAATCGCTCCATAAATAAAAATGTTATGAGGGTGGCCCGCTTTCAAATCGGTCACTCTGTATCAAACTAAAGAAAAATGTTTTTCTCATACAGGGTTAGGAGAAATTAACAGAACGGTCGATTATTTCAAAAGATACTCGAGTTAAAAAAAATGTCTCATATAAAAGTTGTGAGGCTTTAATAAATCTACATATCCGTGATGAATTGGAATATACAGGGTCGGCCATAACGTTATGGCAGATAAAAGTTGCATTTTTTTTAAATGGAACCCCCTGTATATTAATGAATATTTCAATTCTTCCTTCAATTTTAAGAAAAAAAACTATTATACATAATGCAAAAAATCGTTTTCGAGTTATCTCGTTTTATAAATGACATTGTTGCATCTTTGACATGCTATAAAACCCAAACGGTTTGAAAAAAAAACTGCACTTTCAAGTCTTGACTTTTGAAAAGCTTTTCAAGGACATTCAATTAATTCTTGTCAAAGAATGCGGAAATGTGTAAAAAAATTGACAGTTGACAGTACTTTCTTTTCAAATAACAGAATAGTTCTTGAAAAGTTATGGTGAAAAAGTGTATACCATTTTTCTCTATCTTGAACCGTTTGAGTTTTATAGCATTTCAAAAGTTCAAAAATGTCATTTTCAAATCGCGATATCTTGATAACAGTTCAATCTAGGAACACAATTTTTGCTCAAAATTGAAGGGAGAATCAAATTATTCATCAATATACAGGATGTTGCGTTTGAAAAAACGCAACTTTTATCTGCAATGACTTTATGTCAGACCCTGTATTCCAAATCATGACAGATATGTAGATTTTTGAAAGTCCCACAACTTTTATATGAGACAGTTTTTTCTAACTCATGTATCTTGTGAAATAATGGACCGTTCTGGTAATTTCTCCTAACCCTGTATAGGCGCACAAGCGCAGATCTATACGCACCTATAAGTTTACATAGAAAGTGTGGCAACGTCGCGCGCCAGCCTTTAGGCACTTTTATGTGCATTGAGCCTTGGGAGACAGTTTCATTTTTGTTTTCTGAAGCCGGAATCTTGATTTTCCGACTTTTTAAGCGATAAGGTGCGTACACACTTGCAACAAAATCTCGCCGTAACCAACGTCTCCAACATTTCTCAGAACATTGTCGATATATGCGATGTTGCTTGCGGAGTTCTGTTTAGTTTCCATCCTTGACAGTATTGCACCTCCTGCTCTGGAATGGAATGATGCCGGTAAGGTTGAATCTATCAAAGCTAAATATTTGTAGTTCTAGGCCTGTTCTTTTGTCTTTTGCTCGAAAACTGAATTTCATAGCGAAAAGGTCGCCCTATACAAAAAAAAAGAACTGAAGAGCATGAGAGAAGACTTAATACAATCTCTTCAATGTTGTCTTCTTTTCCAGAGTAATGGACCAACACAAAATGTCAAAAGACGAATGGGAAAACAGCATAATGACATGGTGGAAAGAGCACAGAGGAATGCTGCGCGAAGACGCCATGATGGAGTACCTAAAAATTGCTCAGGATCTGGAAATGTACGGAGTCAACTATTTCGAGATCCGCAACAAGAAGGGTACAGAACTGTACTTGGGCGTTGATGCTCTTGGTTTGAATATTTATGAGAAAGATGATCAGTAAGTAGTTTTCTAGAACAATTTCGGTATTTCAGGGAATTTCCCGTTTTTATACACCAACCTCGGACAATGATAATGAGTTGTGGTAAATGAAGCGTGCTCGGTTTCACAGTTTGATTATTCACAGTATTAGATAAAATGTACAGCTTATAATGGATATAAAACACGTGATAAAATTTGTCTAAAGAATAATATTCCACTTGTTAATACGATGAGTGAGACGTGATTTTGTCCGGTTTTACCCCCAAACCAAAGAACAAAGTTCAAATTTGGCCACATTTTTTGCATTTTACTAATTTGCAGACTCACCCCCAAAATTGGTTTTCCCTGGTCGGAAATCCGAAACATCTCATTTAACGACCGCAAATTCATCATCAAACCCATTGACAAAAAGGCGCCCGACTTTGTTTTCTTCGCTCCTAGAGTGAGGATCAACAAGAGAATTTTGGCTCTTTGTATGGGCAACCATGAATTGTATATGAGGAGGAGGAAACCAGATACTATAGGTGAGTACCATAACGTCAAAAATCTTTGTGCCTCATGATATTTTAATCTCATCTTCGATCGAATGACATTGTTTCTTGAGAAAAATTGGTCAATTCTTCTACTATATTCCACTTTTTGTCTATACAGGATGTTTCAAAAACATGTTGACAAACTCCACATAAAAATATTACGATAGAACCCAACTTGCCTGTTCCGAAAGTTGATATTGACAGATATACAGGGTATGAAAGTTACATTTTAATTTTTAATTTTTTTAAATAACTTTTGAAATAATGTCATTTTGATGAAATATGGTACATGAGGATTGTTTGACATGCGAAATTCAAATCTGATCTTGCTATGGCTCTTACTTGTAGGGGGCGCCACTTATACACCTTTTAACTCATTCAAATAGCCAAAACTTTTTTGTATGCACTCGTACTTTTTTTTTATCGAAAAATTGATTTTTTCCGTCATATTTTCATAAGAAAGGTATACTTTGTAAGAGTAGGAGTAACTCTTTTCAAGATATTTGCACTTGAAGTAATACATGGCAAATTTTGAAAATAAACGTGGGTGGCTTTGAAAATGGTGTTATCATGACAATTTTGACAGTTGTTTCAATGTCCAATGTTTCTTATGAAAAAAAAAAATGAAAAATAAAAAAATTGAAAAAAATAAAATAAAAATACCTACTAGATTAAGTTTAAACTTTTTATAAAAAAATATTGGAACAAATGTTAAAATTAGCATGATAATGCCGTTTTCAGCGCCCCCTATGACTATTTTCAGAATTTTCCATTAAAAGCACACTGTATGGATTACTTTGGAAAAAAAAAGATTTTTGGAAAAATCTAATTTTCAATAAAAAAAACTAATACGAGTGCATGGAAAAAAGTTATGACTATTTGAATAGGTGAAAAGGTGTGTAAGTGGCGCCCCCTACAAGTACAGATTTTAATTTCGCATGTAAAACAATCCCCATATGCCAAATCTCATCAAAATAACTTGATTATTTCAAAAGTTATTTAAAAAACTCAAAAACTAAAATTCAACTTTGACACCCTGTATCTGTTTTGATATCAACTTTCGGACTGGACAATTTGGGGTCTATGGAAATATTTTTTTGTAAGGTATAACCCCACAAAGTTTGGCAACATCTTTTTGAAACACCCTGTACTATGCGACGGTGAACTGCTCTGGAGACAAAAATAAACACATGTTTTCTACTGGGTGTAAATAAATAAGTGCGAGAAAACTTGGGGGGCGATTCCTGGGTTAATTTACTTTCATTAATTTCGTGCCGAGTTTAAACTAAATATTTTTGTTGAAAAATATGGTACGCCACAGTTTTCTCTGGATTTTTTTTTTTTAAATTCTCAGCAAATTTGGTCTCTTGATTTTTTTTCGTCTGACGTTGCGTACTCGATTAAACAAATAAAAACAACTGTTTGTTTAAATTTATTATGTATTTGTTATCTATGTTCAAATGTGACTCTAATTTTTGTTTTGTACTTTTTGAAAAAATTTTTTTTGAACTGACAGTCAACTAACCTACAACCGTCAGCAGATAATTGACAGGGTTTCATAGATATTATGAAAAAACATTTTTTTTTCTAAATCTTCATCGTTAATAAAATTGGGCCTACCATAATTTTACCTCTACTAGTTGCTTAGATATGACAACACAGCTTTTTCAATAAAAAGAATTACAACTCTCAAAGATTCTCAAAACTGCTTGAGATGCGTTTATAAAATTTGGTACCTGCAAGTTTTTGCGTATGCAGAATTGAACAGTGATATCGGCACTGTTGCCACACTTTCCAGAATTACGCTACACGTGAAAACTTTGTTATTTTTAATGGAATGCCTAATTTATTTTTATCAGAGTGAAATGAGTAAGTGAGAATTTTGATTGTTTGAGTCATTTAATCCGTTTCATTTTCAAGATTCAAAATTCAAATCAGCTTCTATTTACCATTCTACATTGACATGTGACAATCGTTTACATTAATTGTGGTTGTACGAGTTATTGTGTCTTTGTATTTACCTCAATTATCTAATAATAAACTATACATGAAATATTTCATTCATAAACTGTGCAAAATTGTGTGGCCAACACCGAAGATAGAAGAGACGTTGAGCGGGGAACTGAGTGGGGATACGTTTGCACCTAACTGGAATGTGCTTCGGTTATCACACGCGAAGCTACCAGTGGCGAACTATTTTACAGAATTCTTATATTGTTATTTACCGCAAGCTGGACACTTGCGAGTCATTTCAATATACGAAATAAGTAAATAATGAAGCACTACAAATTAAACCAGAATAACACAATAAACATTCACAAAATCAACACCAAACCCCCCCTCAAAAAACAAGAGACGCCAATGAGACGAAATATGAATGAAACGTTTGGGCGGCAAAATCCGATCGATAGGCGCGGGCCCAATATTGGTGCGTTGCCGTACTTCAGCTTTTTTAATTTTCAGAAGAAAATACTGGTTTTTCTAAATTCTAAATATCTAAACAAATTTTGAAGATTTGTTTTAATTCAAACAAGAAGGTTACCATCAACTTATTTGATTGAATTTATACATAAAATGGTTTGAAATATTACCCAAACAATGTTTTAATCTTTTTGCTGCGTAGTAATACTTTTAATAGAGTAAGTGGTGGGAGAAACTCTGCATCCGAGTGCACCCAAAAAAACAGTTCAATGTTGTCTTCATGTTTATTTCGCTATGTTTCATCTATAGCTATTAGATCATTGATTCACCTAATGATTTGGCGTCAAGTTGGCAACAGTGTGCATCTTCAATTCTGACATGTGACACTTGTCCTTGTCAAATGGTGAGTTCTCTTTTAACGCCCCATTTCTAATCAGACTCTTGTTGATCAAAGCTGCATTTTTTCGAATCGATTTTTCTGATCATGATTCATTGTCACATGATTTGTTCTTTTGAGCATATTTCGTTGTCACGTGATTATTTGATCCAACCGCGTTTTGATTGGGGAATCAGTTGCGAAAGAAAGCGGCTCATACCTCGAGCTTCCAGAAGCCTTTTGGGCAACGTGTGGTAATCCATCAAATTCACCGAGCAAAAGTGTAAAATCTGGCAATAGTGCTGATATCATTGTGAAAGACCGCATGAGGCCGTCAGGTCGCGTGACTTATTTTCAACATAACACACTAGTAACATAAATAACTATTATTTTCAAAATATTTTACAGAATATACTTCAATCTACCAAACATTGTTTTATCACTGCTGGTGCCACAAATTAAATGTATCTTCAAACGAAATAACTTTTTGAATCTCCAAAAAATGGATTTTGAATTTTCAACATATTAACCGATAACTGGCACAACTCACAATATGAATGCATTGTGAAACATAAATGACAAAACATTACCATCAATCTTCTAGAGTACAGTCACAACTCAAAATATGACACTTTTCACGAATGATAACTGATATTACTTTACTCACCCTAGGCAGGAACACTGACACAATTAAAGATGTGACACTTAACCAGACGTAAAAGCAATATTTTATGAGACATAACTCAAGATGTGACGCTTTTCAAGCAGAGCGAGACTCACTTATTTCAATTCATGCGCTGACATAAGACGCTATTCCTCCATGTCTGTTGACATGAACCGTCAAAACCATAGTGACACTTATCGCCATCTAGCATACAGTATTCGAAGTATATTTGTGACACTTTTGAGGATTGAAAGTGTATGCCAGAAGACCCGCCTCCCCCAGACCTGTTTATCAATGAGCAGAGTTTTGTCGATAATGCTGGGTTGCCGTCTTTAGATGATGATTAATCCACAAAAATCATAGAATATTTGAACATTCGGATAAGTAATTGTCATAATCGTGGTTCTCTGTATGGACATACATACATTATTTAGAAAATGAAAAATACAAAAAACTAAAAAAAGATAGCTTAGAACATCACCTAACGGCCATTTATGACATTAATGCGCAAGTTTCCCCTGAAATTGAACACGTTCTCTCGTTCTTTGAACGTTTAAACGATTTTCAATAATGTTCATGCGATGTGAGCATTCCTTGAATCTGACATATCAGATTTCAGTAGTAGAAGAAATGAACAATTTTTCTCAGGATTATAGGAGGAATATCTCCTATTAATGTGCCTCTAAAACCTTCAATATCAAATAAATTATCTTCAGATGTACAACAAATGAAGGCTCAAGCTCGAGAAGAAAAGCTGGCCAAGCAAGCTCAAAGAGAAAAGTTGCAATTTGAAATTGCCGCCAGAGAGCGGGCGGAGAAGAAGCAGCAAGAATATGAAGATAGACTCAAAGGTAATCTTCTTCAAAACACATTTTACACTCTAACAATTGTATATCAGCCATGCAAGAAGAAATGGAACGCAGCCAAGCTAATCTTCAAGAAGCGCAAGAAATGATTCGTAGATTGGAAGAACAATTGAAGCAGCTTCAGGCAGCTAAAGAGGAATTGGAAGCTAGGCAGAATGAGCTGCAAGCTATGATGGAGCGTCTGGAGGAGAGCAAGAACATGGAGGCAGCTGAGAGGCAGAAATTAGAGGATGAAATCCAAGCTAAACAGGCTGAAGTGCATAGGATCAGGGAGGAGGTTAGTATATTTTTTTTAAATTTGTATTGGTGATTTCTCTTGTCATATCAAGTTGTTTTGTTGTTATTATCAAAATTCCTCCAAATTTGAAGTTGATAACTTCATTGGTTGAGTCCTTTTCAGTCCTCCAAAGTCGTAACTTGAAAAAATCGAAGAAATTGAGTTTTAAAAATAAATTCATCACGCTTAAATCAGTGGAGGTGCTGGAGTTTTGACAATGATATATTGAAAAAAATTGTTTGAGGCATAATTCCTACAAATTTGAAGTTGATATCTCCATTGGTTAAGTTGTGACTGCCCTCCAAAGTCGTAACTTGAAAATTAGAAAAAATTGAGTCTTACAAATAAATTCATCACGTTCAATTCAGTGGAGGTGCTGGAGTTTTGATAATGATTTATTAAAAAGAGGTGTTTGAGGCATAATTCCTCCAAATTTGAAGTTGATATCTCCATTGGTTGAGTTGTGACAGCCCTCCAAAGTCGTAACTTGAAAATTAGAAAAAATTGAGTTTTACAAATAAATTCATCACGTTTAATTCAGTGGAGGCGCTGGAGTTTTTTACAATGATTTATTATAAAAAAGAGGTTTGAAGCATAATTCCTTGAGATTTGAAGTTGATATCTCCATCGGTTGAGTTGTGACAGCCCTCCAAAGTCGTAAGTTGAAAAATTAGAAAAAATTGAGTTTTACAAATAAATTCATGACGTTTGATTCAGTGGAGTCGCTGCAGTTTTGACAATGATTTATGATAAAAAAGGTGTTTGAAGCATAATTCCTCAAAATTTGAAGTTGATATCTCCATTGGTTGAGCTGTGACATCCCTCCAAAGTCGTAACTTGAAAAATTAGAAAAAATTGAGTTTTACGAAGAAATTCATCACGTTTGATTCAGTGGAGGCGCTGGAGTTTTGACAATGATTTATCAAAAAGAGGTGTTTCAGGCATAATTCCTCAAAATTTGAAGTTGATATCTCCATTGGTTGAGTTGTGAGAGCCCTCCAAAGTCGTAACTTGAAAAATTAGAAAAAATTGAGTTTTACAAATAAATTAATCACGTTTAATTCAGTGGGGGCGCTGGAGTTTTGACGATGATTTATCAAAAAGAGGTGTTTGAGGCATAATTCCTTCAAATTTGAAGTTGATATCTCCATTGGTTGAGTTGTGACAGCCCTCCAAAGTCGTAACTTGGAAAATTAGAAAAAATTGAGTTTTTCAAATAAATTCATCACGTTTAATTCATCAGAGGCGCTGGATTTTTGACAATGATTTATCAAAAAGAGGTGTTTGAGGCATAATTCCTCAAAATTTGAAGTTGATATCTCCATTGGTTGAGTTGTGACAGCCCTCCAAAGTCGTAAGTTGAAAAATTAGAAAAAATTGAGTTTTACAAATAAATTCATCACGTTTGATTCAGTGGAGTCGCTGCAGTTTTGACAATGATTTATGATAAAAAAGGTGTTTGAAGCATAATTCCTCAAAATTTGAAGTTGATATCTCCATTGGTTGAGCTGTGACATCCCTCCAAAGTCGTAACTTGAAAAATTAGAAAAAATTGAGTTTTACAAAGAAATTCATCACGTTTAATTCAGTGGAGGCTCTGGAGTTTTGACAATGATTTATCAAAAAGAGGTGTTTCAGGCATATTTCCTCAAAATTTGAAGTTGATATCTTCATTGGTTGAGTTGTGAGAGCCCTCCAAAGTCGTAACTTGAAAAATTAGAAAAAATTGAGTTTTACAAATAAATTAATCACGTTTAATTCAGTGGGGGCGCTGAAGTTTTGACGATGATTTATCAAAAAGAGGTGTTTGAGGCATAATTCTTCAAAATTTGAAGTTGATATCTCCATTGGTTAAGCTGTGACAGCCCTCCAAAGTCGTAACTTGAAAATTAGAAAAAATTGAGTCTTACAAATAAATTCATCACGTTCAATTCAGTGGATGTGCTGGAGTTTTGATAATGATTTATTAAAGAGAGGTGTTTGAGGCATAATTCCTTCAAATTTGAAGTTGATATCTCCATTGGTTGAGTTGTGACAGCCCTCCAAAGTCGTAACTTGAAAATTAGAAAAAATTGAGTTTTACAAATAAATTCATCACGTTCAATTCAGTGCAGGTGCTGGAGTTTTGATAATGATTTATTAAAAAGAGGTGTTTGAGGCATAATTCCTTCAAATTTGAAGTTGATATCTCCATTGGTTGAGTTGTGACAGCCCTCCAAAGTCGTAACTTGAAAATTAGAAAAAATTGAGTCTTACAAATAAATTCATCACGTTCAATTCAGTGGAGGTGCTGGAGTTTTGATAATGATTTATTAAAGAGAGGTGTTTGAGGCATAATTCCTTCAAATTTGAAGTTGATATCTCCATTGGTTGAGTTGTGACAGCCCTCCAAAGTCGTAACTTGAAAATTAGAAAAAATTGAGTTTTACAAATAAATTCATCACGTTCAATTCAGTGGAGGTGCTGGAGTTTTGATAATGATTTATTAAAAAGAGGTGTTTGAGGCATAATTCCTCCAAATTTGAAGTTGATATCTCCATTGGTTGAGTTGTGAGAGGCCTCCAAAGTCGTAAGTTGAAAAATTAGAAAAAATTGAGTTTTACGAATAAATTCATCACGTAGTGTAGGTGCTGGAGTTTTGACAATGATTTATCAAAAAGAGGTGTTTGAGGCATAATTCCTCAAAATTTGAAGTTGATATCTCCATTGGTTGAGTTGTGAGAGCCCTCCAAAGTCGTAACTTGAAAAATTAGAAAAACTTGAATTTTACGAATAAATTCATCACGTTTAATTCAGTGTAGGTGCTGGAGTTTTGACAATGATAAATTAAAAAGAATAATTGGAGGCATAATTCCTCCAAATTTGAAGTTGATAACACTCTTTGTTGAGTTGTGACACCCCTTCAAAGTCGTAAATTGAAAAATTGAGTTCAACAAACATTTTCAACACAATAAATTAAAAAAAATCAAAGATGATCAAAATTACAAACCTCTAAAAAATCACAAAACCCGGAAATTCACTACCGTATCGCTAAAGAAAAATGAAAAATTCACCAAACTGTGATTCATAAAAAACAATGTATAAGTCAAAGTATAAAAAAGATCACAAGACAAGTTAAAATTGAAAATATTCTGAATGATCTTGAGAATAAAAAAAAGTAGAAAGAAATGCGGATTATTTCAAAGAATCACGTAGAACAAGAATCAGAAACATAAAAAAAAAATCCAAATCCAAAATGGGGAACAACTGAAGAAAAATAACAAAACAAGTTGAAATAAAAAATATAAATTGTCTAAAAAAAAATGGAAAAAGTGATGCGGATATAGAGAAAAAACATTAAACTCAAAAATGATGATCAAAATATAATTGGGAAGCTTTATATAATGACAGAAACCGTAAAACTACTAGTAAAATGAATAAAAATGAAATAATGAAAATTAACAATAATTACAGAAACCTAAGAATTGTCAACTGAATAAAAATCACTTTTTAAAATAAGAATACATCATATAAATTGTCTCAAAAATTGGGAAAACTAATGAGGAAATATTGCAAAGAACATTCGGTGTTTGAAAAAACTTAAAAAATAATCGCAAAATCAAAAAAAAAAATTAACAACAGCATTTTTGATAAAAATCACAAGACGCCAAGTTAAAATAAAAAAATAAATTGTCTTCAAAAAATGAAGAGTTGAAAGTGATGCGGAACTATTTCATAGAACCTTAGAAAATTAACAAGACGAAATTGTAATTAATATATAAAGTTTTCTTGAGATATCACCATTGATGCTTCACAATGCCAGACTTGATAAGATTAAAAAAATCAGTAAACTCAAGAAACACAAATCGAAAAAAAAACAAATGCGTAAACCCAACTATATTGCAATTATTATAAAAACAGCACACGTATAAACATCAGTAAGTGATTCATATTCATTCAACAATATTATCTTAATTATCTAACCACAAAAAAGTACAAACCCACTAAGCAAACAACATCTAATTA
This sequence comes from Orchestes rusci, assembly GCA_958502075.1. Lineage (NCBI taxonomy): Eukaryota > Metazoa > Arthropoda > Insecta > Coleoptera > Curculionidae > Orchestes > Orchestes rusci. The sequence continues at coordinate 76,097,778 of OY293305.1, read as the reverse complement.
CCTACATTTACAGTAATAATAATTCCACCGAATATTCTTTTTGCCGAATTACTGTTAGCATTGATAGTATTCCATCTGCCTTGAGGCAATGCGTTTTGTAGTTCCTACCTAAAATGGTCTCAATTTTGCCGTTTATCTCTTACGCAATCAAATTGGTGAACTTGGAACAGGTATGTTTGCTTTTGTGATTGTCACAGTTTTGTGTGCTTAGCGGTTGGCATTCATAAATAATTTTATTTAACATGAATAGTGTGAAATGGAATGCGTAATGATTTACGGAAAGAAATAATGAACCTGGATGCTTACGTGCCTTATGCGAAAGATCACATCACATCGACATCGTTTGGTGGGAGAAAAAAGATATTCTGGAATGCAGGTGGTGTGTGTGCGATGTGAAACTCGTTTGTTTTAAAATAGGCTCGTTGTACGTATTTTTTTGCATATCATCATTTCGAAAATACCTTAGAATATTAAACGAGTAGAAGCATAAACAAACTTGTCATGTGAGTGGAATATGCATGCGGCTTGTTTGCCTGCCTTAAAATGATAAAAGAAATTTTTATTACAACGGCAACGTCGGACACATGAATCGAACCATTATAAATGCGTTGCCATGGCGTTGACACAAGCGTCACAGTGACAATGTCATTTTTCAATCGAAAATAATTCGCTACATCGCCTGTCAAATTCAAAACAAAATGTTATCGACTCAATTAAATCGCCTACGTTCGGTGTGTCACGCTTATTCTAGTCATTCAATGTTCTAAGGATATACAGGGTGACAATAGAGGACGCTAAAATGAGAAAAAAAAGTTTTCATGAACATGGGTCCGCAAGGCCTTCGGTTAAAAGATGAAATTTTTTTGAATATCTTTAGCCAGAGACGCAAGAAATGGATAAAATGTGGTATACAGGAGTCTTTATCATGCTTAATTCAAATATGATCTTAGTTTTGTGATTACCAATAGAGGGCGCTGCATACAGGGTTCTATCTTTATGAATTAGTCCTTTTAACCGAAGGCCTTCATAGGAACTTTTTTTCTTATTTTAGTGTCCTCTATTCTGTGGCACTATGCAATGTACTTTTTTTACGGTCACCCTGCATAATTTTAGACCCGTTTTTTTTTATCGATTTATATAAACTAGCGTGGAAGTTCGTCATGCGGCCTTTTAAACCCTTTTAATGAAAACGAATCGTCGGCGCGCCGTTTGCATCCGAACAACAATCAGCACGGTTCATTCGTGGATCGATAAGTGGAGAGAACGCAATGTTGCCGAGTTGCTTCTCGGTGTCCACTTTAAAGCATGCCGATCAAAGTTTATTCTGACGATTTCTAAATTTTTGCAATATTATTTCAATATCCGTCAAATGTATCTCATAATAATCACGTTTATTTCAAAAACGAAAATTTCCAATTTGTTACATATTTCACAAAGAATGATTCGTATTTTAAAAAGCTTAATTTGTATTTCCAAGTTATCAGTAATTTCATTTTTAATAAGATGTTATTTTGATTTCCAAATGTCATTTGTATTTAAAACTCAATTAAATCGCCTACGTTCGGTGAGTCACGCTTATTCTAGTCATTCAATGTTCGAAAGAATATACAGGGTGACAATATGGGACACTAAAATGAGAAAAAAAAGTTCTCATGAACATGGGCCCGCAAGTCCTTCGGTTAAAAGATAAAAAAAAATTGAATATCTTTAGCCAGAGACGCAAGAAATGGATAAAATGTTGTATATAGGAGTTTTTATCATGCTAAATTCAAATATGATCAAAGTTTTGTGATTACTAATAGAGGGCGCTACATACAGGGCTCCATCTTTATGAATTGGTCTTTTTAACCGAAGGCTTTGCGGGCCCATGTTCATAGGAACTTTTTTTCTTATTTTAGTGTCCTCTATTCTGTGGCATTATGCAATGTACTTTTTTTACGGTCACCCTGCATAATCAAAAACTTTAGACCCGTATTTTTTTTATCGATTTATATAAAATAGCGTGGAAGTTCGTCATGCGGCCTTTTAAACCATTTTAATGATAACGAATCGTCGGCGCGCCGTTTGCATCCGAACAACAATCAGCACGGTTCATTCGTGGATCGATAAGTGGAGAGAACGCAATGTTGCCGAGTTGCTTCTCGGTATCCACTTTAAAGCATGCCGATCAAAGTTTATTCTGACGATTTTTAAATTTTTGCAATAGTATTTCAATATCCGTCAAATGTATCTCATAATAATCACGTTTATTTCAAAAACGAAAATTTCCAATTTGTTACATATTTCACAAAAAATGATTCGTATTTTAAAAAGCTTAATTTGTATTTCCAAGTTATCAGTAATTTTATTTTTAATAATATGTTATTTTGATTTCCAAATGTCATTTGTATTTAAAACTCAATTAAATCGCCTACGTTCGGTGTGTCACGCTTATTCTAGTCATTCAATGTTCGAAAGAATATACAGGGTGACAATAGAGGACGCTAAAATGAGAAAAAAAGTTTTCATGAACATGGGCCCGCAAGGCCTTCGGTTAAAAGATAAAAAAAAAATTGAATATCTTTAGCCAGAGACGCAAGAAATGAATAAAATGTATACAGGAGTTTTTATCATGCTAAATTCAAATATGATCATAGTTTTGTGATTACTAATAGAGGGCGCTACATACAGGGCTCCATCTTTATGAATGCGGGCCCATGTTCATAGGAACTTTTTTTCTTATTTTAGTGTCCTCTATTCTGAGGCACTATGCAATGTACTTCTTTTACGGTCACCCTGCATAATCAAAAATTTTAGACCCGATTTTTTTTTATCGATTTACATAAACTAGCGTGGAAGTTCGTCATGCGGCCTTTTGAACCCTTTTAATGATAACGAATCGTGGGCGCGCCGTTTGCATCCGAACAACGATCAGCACGGTTCATTCGTGGATCGATAAGTGGAGATAACGCAATGTTGACGAGTTGCTTCTCGGTGTCCACTTTAAAGCATGCCGATCAAAGTTTATTCTGAGGATTTCTAAATTTTTGCAATATTATTTCAATATCCGTCAAATGTATCTCATAATAATCACGTTTATTTACAAAACGAAAATTTCCAATTTGTTACATATTTCACAAAGAATGATTCGTATTTTAAAAAGCTTAATTTGTATTTCCAAGTTATCAGTAATTTCTTTTTTAATAAGATGTTATTTTGATTTCCAAATGTCATTTGTATTTAAAACTCAATTAAATCGCCTACGTTCGGTGAGTCACGCTTATTCTAGTCATTCAATGTTCGAAAGAATATACAGGGTGACAATAGAGGACACTAAAATGAGAAAAAAAGTTCTCATGAACTTATTTTTTAGCACATAATAGGTATTCTGTAATAATTGTAATATTCCCCCACCAACAAGATTTATTTCTTTGGTGGTTTTATTATAGTTTATTTAATTATTGTAATTAATTCATTGCTACTATTTTCTTTTTGATAAATAAACTTATTGATTGATTGATTGATTGATTGAACATGGGTCCGCAAGGCCTTCCTTTAAAAGATACAACATTTTTGAATATCTTTAGCCAGAGACGCAAGAAATGGATAAAATGTATATAGGAGTTTTTATCATGTTAAATTCAAATATGATCATAGTTTTGTGATTACTAATAGAGGGCGCTACATACAGGGCTCCATCTTTATGAATTGGTCTTTTTAAACAAAGGCCTTGCGGCCCCTTGTTCATAGGAACTTTTTTTTTTATTTTAGTGTCCTCTATTCTGTAGCATTATGCAATGTACTTTTTTTACGGTCACCCTGCATAATCAAAAATTTTAGACCCGTATTTTTTTTTATCGATTTACATAAACTAGCGTGGAAGTTCGTCATGCGGCCTTTTAAACCCTTTTAATGATAACGAATCGTCGGCGCGCCGTTTGCATCCGAATATCAGCACGGTTCATTCGTGGATCGATAAGTGGAGAGAACGCAATGTTGCCGAGTTGCTTCTCGGTGTCCACTTTAAAGCATGCCGATCAAAGTTTATTCTGACGATTTCTAAATTTTTGCAATAGTATTTCAATATCCGTCAAATGTATCTCCTAATAATCACGTTTATTTCAAAAACGCAAATTTCAATTTCCAATTTGTTACATATTTCACAAAGAATGGTTCGTATTTTAAAAAGCTTAATTTGTATTTTCAAGTTATCAGTTATTTTATTTTTAATAATATGTTATTTTGATTTCCAAATCATTTGTATTTAATAAAAATGTATTTCAAAATAAATCAAGTTTAATTCAAATTTCATTTGACCGAATTTGATTTATTTTGAAATACATTTGATGTATTTTGAAATGAAATGTATAAAGATTGAAATTAAATTGATGCTTTTTGATGTTTAATTGATGATTTTGGAATCCATTTGATTTTCTTAATTTAAAGTTGTTATTTCGAAATACATTTGATACTTTTTGAAATCAACCTAATCTATTTTGAACTTGAAATGAAAATTGTGTAGTCTGCTTTTTTCAAATTTTTGAGTGTCTTGGGCTAGACCAGATTTTTTTGGGTACTCCGCCACACCCTATCAAAAAACCATCAGACTAGTGTTTATATACCCGATCTTCTATATTACCTGAAAAAAAATCTATAAGTAAACAATTAAACCTATCAATATCAAACGTTTCGGAAGTGAATCTGCTTCCGTCGTCAGTGGAAACTAAAAAAGGGACAATTGATTGAAATTCAATAAATATTGTTCGTTTTTGTTCTTGATAAAAATATTGTAATGAAGACATTATGTTAATACACCATTTGAAAGCGGATCATCCACATAACTTTTTAATTTATTGATCGATTTTGATTTTTTTTTTTTAATTTTTTGAGGCCATACGTCGCCCAGTTTTTTTCAAAAACCAAGGCCTGATAGAGCATATTTTGAGGCTGAAAAATCCAGAGAATATATTAGCGATTTTTGTAGAAAAAATCTGCCTACGCCACTGGATTTTTCATCCCCTGAAATGGGTCTGTACTCTGTACCAAATTTCATGAAAAAATATTCATTCAAAAATATCATTTCTGTGTGTAATTTTTTTTCCTTTTTTTTTTTGTCAGTCTCGTTTGTTTTCATTGTATTTTGACATAATAAAATCTATTAAATGTTTATATTTAATTTTTTCTCCTGATAGATTTGCTATCGCAAGAGTTTCTAGGTAAAATACTTCTTGGTGCATAAAAAAATTAATCGTCCATTTTTAATATTTTTTCATGAAATTTGGTACAGATCCATTTCAGGGTATGACGAATCAAGTGGCGTAGACAGATTTTTTCTTAAAAAATCGCTAATATGGATTCTGGATTTTTCAGCCAGTAAAATATGATCTAGTAGGCAAAAAAACGAAAAACCTTGCCACATTTCAAAATAAAAATGTAATGGGGGTGGCCCGCTTCCAAATGGATCACTCTGTATGTTACGGCAAAGTTTTTTTCATTTTATTATGATGAATGTCGATTTTTTATTTAGCTGAAAGTACCAAAAAATGCCTATTTTGATCTACTTTTCCCAAACTTCTTCCTTATATCTCCCATTCTTTTCAAGGTCGAAGCCAAGGACACCGAAACCAAACGTCTACAAGAAGAAGTAGAAAATGCTCGTCGCAAAGAAGAAGAGCTGAAACAACAGCAACTGGCCAACGCCACCAAAGGTCATCTGGAAGAAAACAACCACGACGAAGATGACGAAATGGTCAATGGTGACGTCAGCAAGGATCTCAGCACTGATGAGAACATTGTTGATCCTATTGAGGACAGACGTACTTTGGCTGAACGCAATGAACGTCTTCAAGATCAATTGCTGGTGAGTTTTTTCATTTTGTTCTAAGTGTAGGCACAGTTTTTATGACAAAAGTTGGAATATTAATCATTATGGGATTATCACAGCATACATTTTTCCAGCTCCCAATTTGTTGCAAACTGTGCAAACATAAGAGAATACATTTAGAGGTATCTTGATGTGATTGTGGTTTTCCTCTTAGATTATCCTTCTAAATTAGATTAATACCTCCGAGTGCTGGTTTTTTTGTTATTTCTTATTAACAGTAACTATTGGAGCAAAATTGAAATTTATAGATCAAGAAGCATGTTAAGTGTTGCTGAAAAAAAAGTTATTGAAGCCTTATCTGTCAATAATTTTAACTCATCTGTTAAATATACAGGGTAAAGAAAGAGTATGTTTGCGAAGTCTCCTCCTCTTCCTAGGTGCAAGTCACGGTTGAGGTTGGCGTCAATTATGAAAAATTCTTCTCTATGATCTTGTAAGGCCCGAGAGAACTCCTTAGTTTTGGTAGTAGATGCGTTCATCTCCAAATCCATCCTGGTGCTCTGTTAGGCTATTAATCAGTCTTTGCTGCATGGCTCATGAGGCGTATGGTCATGGTCTTATGGTCCTCGGATTTCCTTTCTTTATTTTTCTATGGAAGAGGTATAAACCTTATGTTGATTCTGCTCGCTTTTGTTCTTCAACTCTCTTCTGTTGTCTACCAATTTTGGTATGTCCTCCGTCATCCAGCTCTTAGTCTTCTTGTGGTCTTCTTTTCCTGTTACGGGTCCGTAGCACTTGAAGTATGTCCGTATTTCGCATTTTTTTTGTCTTCACCCTAAGATCAGATCATATACAGGGTGTCCCAACGATAGAGTGAAGTAGGTTTTATCATATAGGATATGAAAAATATCAATATCAATATGCGTCACAGGTTAGGGGTGTAAATAGCGCACATTCTGAAAATATTTGGAAACATACAGGGTGCGTCACAAAAGTATGGCACGAAAAAGTATGATTTTTTTAAATGGAATTAATTGATATTTCAATTCTTTCTTCAATTTGGAACAAAAATTGTGATACAACTAATGTTCCTAAATTCAACCGTTATCGAGATATCGCGTTTTAAAAATGGCATTTTTGCAACTTTGACATGCTATAAAACTCAAACTATTCAAGTTAGAGAAAAATGGATTGCACATTCCTATCTTAACTTTTCAAGAGCTATTCAAGGAGATTAAATCCATTATTGTGAAAAAATGTCAAAATGTGCCGAAAAAAGTTGACAGTTGACGTTACCTTCTATCCAAATGACAGAAGTTTTTTCCAAGAAAATCAAATGTAATGGTATATCAATTTTCATATATTTTAAAAGGGGATACATTTTCCCATAAAAAAAAAATAAAAAAAACAAAAAACAAAAAAGAAAAAAATTATATTTTTTTCGTGTTCTTTTTCAATCTTTTAATAGAAACATTTTGAAATATATGAAAATGAATATACCATTACATTTGATTTTTTTTGGAAAAGCTCAAAAATATGCTACCATTTCAGTTAACGCCATCTAGCGGCGACGGCGAATGTCACAAATTAAATAGCAAATGAGCATTTTATAGCGCAGACTATTCTCTTTCATATGAGCCCAAGTTTGTTAAAATCGGTCAAGCGGAACGGGAGAAATCTCCGTTTGTTTAAAAAAACAATTGAACTTCCCCCACCACTTTATTATGATAGATAGAAAAAAACGTTTTAGACAAAAAGTGTAGGTAAATAGTCAGTAAATCTGAAAATGAGCTCATCGATATATTTTCATTGGACAAAATTCTATAAAAATCCTATTTGTCTACTTGGTGTTGGTTGTTACGCGCCCTAGCGACCATTTCAGAAACTTGAAAATATTTTCCAGGTTTTTTCTTGGCCGTTTTAGTAATAACATTTTTTGCCGCAAGCCTCTACGATGAATAGTTTCCGAGATATGGCCGCACGCTATCCTTAACTGATCACCCTGTACTGTCAACGAAGTTGAGGCACCGCTCACGGTGGCAGCACGAGTAATTGTCAAAGGCGTATACTTGTGGGATTGCTGTTCGAGCCAAATGTTGAGGTCTTGTTGAGACTGTACCAGATTCCGTATGTCGGCTAAGAAGTCTAGAAATTACTGATCAATGCTCTCAACAGAGCTTTCTTAAAACAAAGTAGCCACTGTCCCTTTTTCGTCTCGATGTGGACAGTGTAAAATCGGACACGAATTTTCAACTTCCTTACTGATAAGGATCGTTATTATCTGGTGGTTGAAGGTTGAAGCTATGTAGAAATTTCTATTTTCAGGCTTTGAAAAAAGACTTGGCCCAATCCCGTGACGAAACCAAGGAAACCGCCATGGACAAGATCCACAGAGAAAACGTGCGTCAAGGACGTGACAAATACAAAACTCTACGTGAAATCCGTAAAGGAAACACCAAACGTCGTGTGGACCAATTCGAAAACATGTAAACAAATCAACGGAAAGCAACTGAAAGAGAAGGGACACTGACCCTTGTCTTAAATCAAAATTAAAGCTCCTCAATACGGATTCTTATCAAAAATGCTCAAGCTTCCATAATACAGAAAAATCTTCCCCCTCATTCTTCATAATCAAGTGGCCTTATGAACATCGTTTTGTTGCATGTCTATATATTTTATATACTGTTCTCTACATTTAGATCTGTTTGCGCTTATTTGAACTCCTATTGTGACAAACGCATTCCAGTTTTTAAGATTAGTGCCATTTTGGTAAAAGGGCGTTGAAATTAGTAACGTAGCATTTCTTTGAGGAAAGTATTAAGTAAGTTCCATCCGTCTTTATATTGTTTGTTGGCAGTATTTGTTATTGTAGAAATTGCATTCTAAATTTAGTTGTTATTATCAAGGTCTTATATACTTAATCTATTTTGCGTTTTTTTAACGCAAAACTGCAGCATTTATGAGGCCTATTGCACTTTCTCTATTTACATGAATAGTTTTAGTGGTCATTGCTACTCATATCATACTATATAGTTGAAGGTTCATATAACGGACGAAGTGTACATACAAATTTGATAAATATTTTTCTAAACTGTTTTAACATTTGCTATACTGACGAATTATTATATAATGTATATAGAAGATCTATACCACGTTGCCTTCTGTAATGTAAGGGAATTTTTTAAGATTACAACTACAATTTTGTTTCGATTGAATATTTCATTTAACCGGCTAAATTTAACGATTTCAGGTAGTTACATGCAATTTACTTATTCATTTTATATGCTATAGGGTTATTAATAAACATTTTTATTAGTATAAGACGTTTTTTTTTTTCATATGACTTCTCGATCCTACGGAGTAGCAAAAATACTTGTAGGAAACTACAAACAATAAAAAAAGATCGAGGAAAAACATCACTGCGTTCAGTTTTTGGGAACTAAAATTTTATTTGTCATGTCATTTGACGCGCTCTGAATTTTCCGCCTCTCTCTGGATTTAGGTGGTGGAGGGCCCACAGTTTCTCCGTGCAGCATATAGACAGCGAGTTCGTGATGTTCTATTTCTGCTCTAAAAAGGTTGACTGTTGAACTCAAACACGGACTAGAAGAAAAGCAAATTTATTGTCCGTCAGATACAGAAAAGGGTTCCCAACCAAGAAATATTACAACAGAAAAGATTCTTCACGATAAAGAGGAAACGAACATTAATAGACTTGGTCAGTAACATTAAAAAACAGAGAGTAAACTCCGTGAGAAAGTGTAAATTTATAACGATCCAGTTGAAAGATAAGAAAATGTCCGGCGACGTAGGATAAAGTCAATAAAGTGTGGTACGGGCCACGGTAGAAACGGGGTCAAAAAAAACCTGGCACGAGCTGAGTCTATTTTCACATATTCTTGTTCATTCATGCACCACAGGTCGTACGAAAAGTATGACATTTTCAAAGTTAGAGGAAGGAGAGGTTTGAAAGTGTCCCGAATTTGACCAAAATCGACATTTGTCCAAAAGATATAGGTAATATACATTAATATTGCGAAAAAATTCAGGGTGAGTTTCCTCACTTGAAAATAATAAGAAAACTTCACATAAAGGTGTGTCCGGAAATGCCTCGTTACAGAGCTGAAGTTGAAGTTTTTTTTTTATTTTTTTTTTCTAAATAATATTTGAACCAATGTCTATATTTCCATAAAAATCGGTATTTGAGGGTTTCTTTTTATGCGGAATTCGAATTTTATCTCAGTTTGGTTCTAATTTGTAGAGGGCGCCACCTACAATCATTTGTCTTGACATGTACAGCCATAACTTTTTTGGACGTAACCGTATGACATATTTGAGTGAAAAAACATATTTCTCCTTTATTTTTATGCAAAAAAGGCATACTTGATAGAAGTCGCTACGTGCCACCATTTTCGAGATATAGACACTTAAAAATAAAATGAAAATTTCATGTAAAGATGTGTCCGGAAATGCTTCGTTACAGAGCTACAGGGTGTTAAAGTTATTATTTAATTTATTTTTTTCTCGGTTTTTTTATTTGTTTTTGTTTAAATAATATTTGCATGAAAGTTGTTGATAACATCACACACAAGTCGACTTTTATCTTTTTCACTGAAAATATGAAGCATTAATGCGTAATATGTTATAACTTCTAGCAGGTTACCTTCGCCATAATTTCAAAATCCCATGTATTAATTATTTCAAATCCAAATATCTTGAAAATGGTTCCACGTAGCGACAAGTATGCCTTTTTTTGCATAAAAATAAAAGAGAAATATGTTTTTTCACTCAAATATGTCATACGGTTATGGCTGTACATATCAGGACAAATGAGCGTAGGTGGCGCCCTCTACAAGTTAGAGCCAAACTGAGATAAAATTCGAATTCCGCATAAAAAGAAACCCTCAAATACCGATTTTAATGGAAATATAGACATTGGTTCAAATATTATTTAGAAAAAACAAAAATAAAAATAAAACTTCAACACCCTGTAGCTCTGTAACGAAGCATTTCCGGACACACCTTTATATGAAGTTTTCTTATTATTTTTAAGTGGGGAAACTCATCCTGAATTTTTTCGCAATAATAATAAAACACCCTGTATATTTGTACTAAATTGATCGATTCGTTTGATTCTTGCATAATTCTTCTAGTCACTCCAGCTACTTTCTCCGTAAATACTGAGTGGTTTTTTATTAAAACAAATCGAGAACATTTGTATTCCATTTACACTTATTTTGTTGCAATTGTTTCAACTATTTTTGTATAAACATTAAAAGCAAAATGTTTTTTGCAAATATCCCAACCCAATATCTTGAAAAATTGAAGGAATGATGAGAACCTACGAGATTTTTTTTTTTAAATCCTCAACTCAACTGACTTTCTGCGTAATACAGGGTGTTGAGAGTTCTTAATATATGAACTGGTCAATTACTCCAGGCATCTTAGCCAAATAAGAGGGTCATCTGCGGAATGAGAGATAATAAGCTGAAAAAAAGGTTGTCTCATTAAATCTCGTGTCGGCGTCTATTGATATTCAAGGTCAAAGGTTACAAAAATCTGTTTTTCGTCAATATCTCGCTTGGTATGGTTTAACCCTTTCTGCATGCATCATAGAAATTGTAAAGCATAAAATACTCTAGAAATTTTGTTCTAAACTTTTTTCCATACGGCTAATCGTTTTTGGGATAGACCTCGTAGAGAGCGCAGTGCTCATCCATACATACAGGGTGGGGCACAAAAAACTTCCCACCCAGGTTTTATTAGGTGTTAGGTGTTTTGGTATTTTTACCCCCCAACTGTCAACCCCTAAGTGGGGGTGATAGCCACCCCCAGTATTTCAAATGGAAAGGGGGGTCGAGTGATACATTATTATTTTGAAGGTCCTTCGATCCTGATCACAACTACCGAGTTTCAAGCCTCGGCTGTAATTTCATTTGATATGACAGCTTATATAAAGAAAAAATTGTTTTTTTTTCAATAAATAGTTACTCACAAGGGATAACTTCTCAAAACTAAGGGGATATGGATCTTCAAAATGAGCTATTACTCAATCTTTTCACCCATTTTTTTATTTTTTTTTTTTTTGTTAAACTCCGTGGTCTATCAAAAAATCTCAAGACGCCGACACGAGATTTAATGAGACTTTTGAGGCAACCTTGAGAATGTCAAAATAATGGTTTATACATGTTTACAGCTTATTATCTCTCATTCCGCAGTGAACTCCTTATATGACTGGGCTATAATGCAGATGATAAATTAATGAAATGAATAATTGTCGAACTTCAAGAAATTGAGCTGACATATTATTCAAAAATTGTAATTTTCCTGAATCTAATTCAGTCCACTTTGCTGTGTAGACTATTTTAATTTATATAAAAAGGCTATCTAGCGATGACCATTCAACAGTTTGGTCCTTCGAGCCGGATCTTGGTTGTGATTTTAATGGAAAACCATTGGAGTGTACCTTGGTAGAAGTCTTCGCGGAGTCATCAGGACATTGGAGAAGATATTTATGGATTTGAAGCTTACAGAGGGATGGCAAAAAGTCAAAAATATAAGCCGACTGAGAAAAAACATAAGGCGTGAGTACCGATTTACTTTTTTTTTGTCTAATCTAAAATTTGGATATGATTGCTTAACTGTTTCAATTCAATTTATTATTTTGGGAATATTTTGGTAGATTTTTAAGAAAATGTTGGAAGGCTCAGCTCTTTGTCCATCCCGTTTAGTCAAAAAAAGGGGCATTTTGGAGCGTTTGGAAGGTCAATTAAAAACATGTTTAGAGAAGTACGACGAGTGGTGGAATGAGTTTCAAGATATTCAGTATAACATTGAAATAATGGATGAAACTTCCAAACAGGAGGTTGACAACGCTTAACTACAAATTCCTTAACCAAAAATAAGGTGATCTTGGCAAACTTACCTATATCCAAAATTGTTTCGTTAAGTCTAAAGTCAAAGATTCAAGAAAAATTTGATTTTTTCTACATTTTTCAAAAACATTCAAATCAATCATGATCAGTTTTGGTTCCTCGTCTTGGACCATGAAATTGGGTTTTTTGTTTCTATAGCGAACGGTTGTAATGGACAATTTGCATACATTTTCAAATGACTTGAAATTTCATATACGTATTCTAGATAATATTAGAAAGTCATCAGCGATTTTTTTTCTCCAAAAAACCCAAAAATATCCTTGATAAATAAAAAATAGAACACAAATTTCACTGTATGATGTAGACTGGGAAGGGGCCATATTACCCTCCCGAGAGAGAGAGAGAGTCATCTCAGTCAATATGCTAGACGAAGATAGATAATGTATTCTGTGACGTAGTGGATGTTGATTGGCGCTCTTTAATCGGTGATCACTACATTAATAGAGGTCGTAGGTTGATTTTTCAATCATCAATGGCATCAGTACTCACTAATCCTTATATTTTTCATATTTACAAAAAATGTGCAAATTGTCCATTGATCGGAAGTGTTATAAAAGTGAATTCACATGTTATTTATTTTTTTTTTTTTTTGACATTGGCTTTTGATGATTCAGATATTTTTATCCAAAAGCTTGATGTATTGGGGAGTTTTTGTTTCTTCTGAAAAATTTTGCCAAGATAAGTGGTTGTGCCAAAAAAATTTTTTTTTCAACTGGCTTCACAGATACTTCACTATTGATTTTTTTTTCTAGCATAACTACTTATCCCAGCATATTTCTTCAAGAGCGGAAAAACTTTTCCTACAGCCGTGCGGAAAATTCAATTTTCCGCACCAATATCCGTGTGGAAAATCAGACTTCCCGCACCAGTGCGGAAAAATTTTTCCGCACGGATATGTCAAAATTAACAATATCATAAGCAAACAGCAACCAGGTTTCCAGGTAACTATGGTCGCTTAGTTACACATTTAGACATTCATTGTTATTTATTTGTCATTAGTTGCATCAGAGACTTTTAAATTACGAATTATATCCTTATTTCCGCACGTCTGTAGAAAAACTATTGTACCTAACACTTGCGGAAAATGTTTTTCCGCCCTCGGCTGCTTCACCGAACTCCGCTACGCGTCGGTCGGTGAACGGAAGACTCCTGCGGAAATAGTTATTTTCCTAACAAGTTCGCAAAGTGATGCTTTCCCGCACGCAAAAGCAGTTAGACGAACGACGCGAAGCGGAGTTCGGATATGCTTTAAGGGCGGGAAAGACACTTTGCGAACTTGTTAGGAACACTATTTTTTCTACGAGCGTTCACAGATTAGACACGAAAACTTTAGATAATATATTATTTGAACACACTTAAAAACATAGAACTTGAGAATAATGATTATTTATGCTTAACAATATATTTATATTGAAAGATCAGTTTGTGGCGGCAGCTGGAAATTGGATAATATGGGTTTAATCAAAATCATAATTGATTTATTTTATATTTGAAATGCAATTGCATGTCCGATCACTGTTCATAAAATTTCCTCTTTTGTCGCCTTATTCCCTGCTATTGGCAACACTGTTTTGATTTGACATGACAATCTAGACAGCTGCAGTCAGTGTCAGTCTTCGTTTAATCGTTCATACTTTTATAAATTTGATTGTCCGTTTTTCGTTTGTTTGTATCATAGAAATAACACTTATTTCTATGGTTTGTATACATGATCAGGTTTTTTTGATGCCAGTATTCAGCTCAGATCTTTCGAATATTTCCGATAAACACAGTAGTTTGAACCAAAATCAAGCAAGAACAACTCACAAATGCCGATTGAAAGTCGTCATTATCAATGTCTGTTTACGTTACTGGCGAATGCGTTTTTAACGCAAAAAAAGAATTGTGTGTTTCATTTTGATTTTGACTGAAAAGGGAAAAGTAACAAGAATATTATTTTGTGAATTACAAAGTGCATAATCTACAGTTTGGTTGGTATGGAAACGAAGTTTAAAACAACAAATTGGTAGGTAGTTATTTGACATTTGAGTGCGGGAAAAGGTTACTTTGCACACGCAAATGAGTGTGCGAAGTGGCTATTTTGCGCACGCTCGTAGAAAAAAAGTGCGGGAAAAATTTTTCCCGCACTCAAATGTCAAATGTCAAATAACTACCTACCAATTTGTTGTTTTAAACTTCGTTTCCATACCAACCAAACTGTAGATAATGCACTTTGTAATTCACAAAATAATGTTCTTGTTACTTTTCCCTTTTCAGTCAAAATCAAAATGAAACACACAATTCTTTTTTTGCGTTAAAAACGCATTCGCCAGTAACGTAAACAAACATTGATAATGACGACTTTCAATCGGCATTTGTGAGTTGTTCTTGCTTGATTTTGGTGCAAACTACTGTGTTTACTGTGGAAATCTTCGAAAGATTTGAGCTGAATACTGGCATCAAAAAAACCTGATCATGTATACAAACAAACGGACAAACAAATTTATAAAAGTATAAACGATTAAACGAAGACTGAAGACTGTCTGATCTTAATGACACAGCTGTCTAGAGTGTGTTGTCAAATCAAAACAGTGTTGCCAATAGCAGGGAATAAGGCGACAAAAGAGGAAATTTTATGAACAGTGATCGGACATGCCCTTGCATTTCAAATATAAAATAAATCAATTATGATTTTGATTAGACCCATATTATCCAATTTCCAGCTGCCGCCACAAACTGTTCTTTCAATATAAATATTGTTAAACATAAATAATCATTATTCTCAAGTTCTATGTTTTTAAGTGCGTTCAAATAATATATTATCTAAAGTTTTTCGTGTCTAATCTGTGGACGCTCGTAGAAAAAATATTGTTCCTAACAAGTTCGCAAAGTGTCTTTCCCGCCCTTAAAGCATATCCGAACTCCGCTTCGCGTCGTTCGTCTAACTGCTTTTGCGTGCGGGAAACGAACTTGTTAGGAAAATAACTATTTCCGCACTTGTTAGGTAAATAGCTATTTTCTCACACTGGGTTATTAGATGAAAACATCTGAATCATCAGAAAGTCAATTCCATAAAAAATCAGTGACGTCCATACGCAGCTATATCTTTTGATTTTTTATGGAATTGACTTCTCTCCTGAAAAAATTTGCTGGGATAAGTAGTTATACTAGAAAAAAATAAATCTATATTTATAAAAGAGTTTGTCCTGACTGACTGATCAACGCCGTGCCAAAACTATTATAGATAGAGCCATGAAATTTTGAAGAGATGTTCTGCTAAATATTTCTAGGTGTGCTAAGAAAGGATTTTGCGAAAGTTTTATATTTAAGGGGGTGAAGAGGGTGGGGGTAGAATGATGAAAAATTATGTATTTTTGATCACATCGACTTGAAACTTCATATTAATAATCTTGAATGAAATCAATGAAATACGTGTTTCGTCGTTTTCCAAAATTCAACCCTTAAGGATGTGAAAGGGGTGGGGTGTGAAAATCATAAATCAATAAAAAACTGTATTTTTGATCACATCGACTTGAAACTTCATATTAATAATCTTGGATGAAATCAATGAAATACGTGTTTCGTCGTTTTCCAAAATTCAACCCTAAAGGAGGTGAAAGGGGCGGGGGTGTGAAATCATAAATCAATAAAAAAACTGTATTTTTGATCACATCGACTTGAAACTTCATTATGATGATCTTGAGTGAATTTATTAAAACACGTGTTTCGTCGTTTTCCAAAATTCAACCCTTGAGGGGGTGAAAGGGGCGGGAGTGTGATAAATAATATCATCAACGCCGAGCCAAAACTATAGACCCATGAAATTTTGAAGAGATGTTCTGCTAAATATTTCTAGGTGTGCTAAGAAAGGATTTTGCGAAATTTTATTCCTAACTGGGTGAAAAGGGTGGGGATGGAAAAATGAAAAATTATGTATTTTTGGTCACATCGACTTGAAACTTCATATTAATAATCTTGAATGAAATCAATGAAATACGTGTTTCGTCGTTTTCCAAAATTCAACCCTTGAGGATGTGAAAGGGGTGGGGGTGTGAAAAATCATAAATCAATAGAAAAATGTATTTTTGATCACATCGACTTGAAACTTTATTATGATGATCTTTAGTGAATTTAATAAAACACATGTTTCGTCGTTTTCCAAAATTCAACCCTAAAGGGGGTGAAAGGGGCGGGGGTGTAACCTAAATATTTCTAGGTGTGCTAAGAGAGGATTTTGCGTAATTTTACCCCTAAGGGGGTGAAAAGGGTGGGGGTAGGAAAAATCATATATTGATGAAAAATTATGTGTTTTTGGTCACATCAACTTGAAAAACTTGATTGAACACATGTCTCGTTATTTTTTTCAATTCAACCCCTGAGGCGGTCGAAGTCGGGCTCAAAGGAGATGAGGTGAGAAAAATCATTAATTGATAAAAGATAATGTATTTTTGGTAACATCATCCTGAAACATCGTATAAATAATCTCAAATAAAATTAATTTGATACTTGTTACGTTATTTTGCGAAATTCAGTCCCTAAGGGGGTCAAATTCGGACTCAAAGGAGTGGGTGGGAAAAATCGTTAATTGATAAAAGATTATGTATTTTTGGTAACTTCATCTTGAAACTTCGTATAAATAATCTCAAATAAAATTAATTGAATACGTGTTACGTTATTTTGCAAAATTGAGCCCCTAACGGGGTCAAATTCGGACTCAAAGGGTGGAAAAAAGAATCGTTAATTGATGACAGATTATGTATTATTGTTAACATCATGTTGAAATTGAACATATGTATCGTTGTTTTTTAAAATTCAACCCTTAGGGGGGACAAAGTCGGGCTCAAATAATCTTGTTTGAAATTAATGAAGCACGTGTTTCGGTTTTTTTTTTCAAATTCAAATCTTATCTGAGGGGGCGAAAGCAGTGGGTGGCAAAAATCCGGGCAAAAATCATAAAATTAATGAAAAGTTGTGTATTATATTTTTGATCACATCAACTTTAAATTAATAATCTCAATTTAAAGTGTTTGAAATTTTATATGACACCAGCAGTAGCCGTCACGGCCTCGCCCGCAATGATCATCATAGTGAAGTTTCAAGTCGTTGTGACAAAAAATATATAATTTTTCATCAATATATGATTATTCACACCCCCACCCCCACCCTCAAAGTAGGCGGAGGGTTTTGAAATTTTGAATTCTCACTCAATTTTTCATTAAGACCAACTTTCTTCAATAACTTTTTGTCGTAACTCTTTTAGTCGTGAGAAAAAAAGCGTTTGAGTCTATTTTCAGGACACTTGATTTTTTGGGACTAAAATTATTACACAAATTGGTTTCCATCCAAGCAGGGCTGAACCCCGCGACAAGAGCACATGCGAAAGGCTTCAACCACATATAGAAAGAAAAATCTTGTAGTACATCATGCAGCTGCAGCTAAGTACCAGCAAAGCCATCTTGAGGATTATAGATCAAATGAGACACGGGTTTCATTGATTTCATGCAAGATTATTAATATTAAGTTTCAAGTCGATGTGACCAAAAATACAATTTTTTATTGATTTAATTAAAATTGCTGTCGAAGCGGGCGAAGCCGTGGCGGGTACTGCTAGTCTATAATAAAATATCTGTGTACCTAATTAAAAATATTTTTTTTCTGTCACAACCACTTATCCCAGCGAAATTTCTCAAGAGAGAGAAAAACTCCAGAACACATTGAACTATTAGATAAAAGCATCGGAATTATCAAAAAGACAATTCCAAAAAAAATGAAAAGAAATAACATGTGAAGTCACTTTTATAACACTTCCGATCAATTACAATCGTTCGCTATAGAAACAAAAAACGTAATTTCATGGTCCAAGACTAGGTACCAAAAATTATCAAAATCAATTTGTACATTTTTGAAAAATGTAGGAAAATTTATTTTTTTTTGAATCTTTGATGTCCTCTGTAGACTAACGAAGCAATTTTGGATATAGGTAAGTCTGCCTAGATCGCCTTATTTTTGCTCACGGAATTTGTGGTTAAGCGTTGCACAGTCATTTCAGGGACACCCTGTATAATTTATACAGTTCTATAAGTTTTTTTTTTATGCACAATTTCACAATAATTAAAAGTTACAGAATTTCAATTTCATTGATTGATTTGGAATTCGGACCTAGTTTGCATTTTTTTTCATCAACTTGGTCGGTCGGAAGTCGTCTATCTGACGAGGAGAAAAATATTATAGGCTGTTGGTCAAATTTTTGATCCGTTAGGTCCAGTTTTGATAAACGTGGAATTAATTTTCCGAACTCTGTGAAGTCTGAAGTTAAATTGGAATGAAAATTTCCTACCAGTCAATTCTAACCAATCATAGGCTTGCATTTTATTATGTTGCTATGGCAACGACCTAATTTTATCGGAAATCACCCTGCTCATA